>CM056457.1:1250000-1600000 GCA_029783895.1 Triplophysa bombifrons
ATACTTGGACCACTTTGTTGGTGCCATTGTTTTCTCAAATTTACATGTTTTATTTATGTCCATCTAAATGTCATCGCTTGGATTACATCATCACGCGCCTGCACTTTGAATTAGATTTTTCTCCAATGAGGGGAGAGGGGGAGGACGGGGCTGAATGTTTTGACGAAATACCTCACAGAATTGATATTACTTCATTGATTGGCAATTAGCTGTAATCTGGAAAAAAAAATGTCAATCAATGCATTCGAGTAAAACGGTGACCATAAATTTAAAGAAACGTCGACGCAAAAATATGACGTTGACGTGTCTCTACAGGCCTAGGTGTCAGATCTGGGTGGGGCGGCAGCTCTTAAAGAACAATAGAAAAGAGCAATTCAATGTGTTTTGTAGCTTTAATTCTGTATTTCATTTAGAATTTAGCATTGAAGACTGTAAAGTGTTTGAGAACTTCTTTCAATTTCTGTATATTTCGTACATGTTAGACACAATCGCTCTGGATTATACTGTACTATTATGTTGAATGATGTTGAAAAATAATCAATTTAATGGAGAAATCAGTTGCAGTATTAATATCAGAATGTTGGCTTTCATTCATAAAATGATGCAGTTAAAGAAATCTGTGGTCTCTACATTCGTTGGAGATTAAATGTGAAATTATTACAATGTAAAAGTATATTAAAACTAGTTGTGGGCATAGATTAATTTTTTTAATCTAGATTAAAATGGCTCATTTGATTTCTGCCGAAGGCATTCAGAATATGTGTGCTACCCAAATAATGACTAAAAGTAAGTCTTTGAGAACGTGTTTCTCAAGCCAGGTGGCGCATTAGACCAGGGGCTCATCTCCTGTTTCCAAAATGCATCATAAAACTGTGATAATTTGTAATGAAAATTAAATGATGTTCAATAAGATGTACTTGTGTTTACTTCCGCATTAGCTAAGGGATGCTTTGCGTTTAGGTGGTACTTGAGACTGGAAGAGCTCCTACAGTACATTTACATTTAGTCATTTAGCAGATGCTTTTATCCAAAGACTTAAAAAGAGTTCGGGAGCAACAAGCGATATGTCATACAGGAGCCATAATACATTAGGTGCCAATTCAAAGTTACTGGTTTCAACTAAAGCTAGACCACTACCTGTTGAGAGAAAGTTTTTTTTTTTTTAAACCAACTGTATGTAAACCAATTCCGTACAGTAAACCAATTCCACATTGAACAAGGTGCAAACAACCTTAGTCTTGTCGAGGTTTCCATTGGGAAGCTTCTTAAAAATAAATTTTCCCTGAAGCAAACCCGGCGTCTTCATAGCTGCATCCATGTTAGCACGTCAAGTTTGATGTGGTCATTTCACAGTAACGTTATGTTGTGTTCAGACCAAACGCGAATGGCGCGTCAAACGCGAGTGATTTACATGTTAAGTTAATGCAAAGAGGCGATAGACCTACTTGCGGTGCGAATCGCGCGAATGAAGCCCTGGTCATGAGATGATGAGGCGCCGCGAATGACGCGAATCATGCGAGTTGAAAACTCTCGTTCTCGCCCCCTACAGTGCAATTAAGATAGGTATACATCCGCGCTAAAATATCAAGGTGAAAGTCATCATAGCTTGTGTAGTATAGACCCAGCTCCCAACCCAACTTTGAGAATAGATTAACCGCGACATTTTTTTTTATCGCACGATAAGAGTCTCACGTTAACGCAGCACGTTAACGCCGATAACGGCCCACCACTAATTAAAACACATTAATGTTATGTGCAATTAATGCCCATAATTGTTTTTATTGATTGACTGCACTAGTTATATTACTAGACACTAGCCAAACACACAGCAGAAGTTCACCACAGTCCAGGCGCACACATCCAATGAAACGATCTATTGGGGCTATTAGTAACACAGATTTAGACATAATAAATGTCTTTGCTGTGATTGGCTAACGGCTAGCCGTGAGTGTACTGCTGTTGAACATTCGTCCATCATGATGTGATTCCAGGGATGTGATTTTTTTTTTTCATATAAATACGGATATCCCTATTTTTTGACCGCTGGGATCTCCCACGTAAATTGCAAAAATTTGATTTATTTTAATTTGTGATGGGAGGGATGTGACCGCTTCATTCAGAACATCATTTTGTGAGTTATATTTATGTGTCCAGAGAGTCCGTGAAAAATAGACGCCAAACTCTGCTGTTTCAGTACTCAAAAAAGTGGGGGGTGTAATGTTCATTCAGGGGGGAACTCGACAGCGTTTTGTAACGAATGCAGAAAATCCTGAGTCTGAAAGTTGAGACAATTATATGATACGCTTTAAAGAGTAAGTAGCATTAGATCATGAAAATGACATTTCATCCAGTGTGTTATGATGCCGTGTTTGAAAGTAAGCAGTCTTCAAGTTGTAAGTCCTAAGGGGAATAAATAACAAAGTAATTGGCTTGTAAAAAGGTATTGGACTCTGAATCACACAAACGAGACGTGAACTAGTACCGCCGTGTATATGTGTCACTAGACATAGTCCCCGCCTACGTTTTGATGGGACTGCAGCGGAAACTTCAATCTCCCCAAAACACTTTTGCTCGTTCGTGATATGTGTACATCATGTCAAGAACCTGTGTTCTAAGATGTGAAACAAAGTCTGTCTTATTTAAACTACCAAAGGAAGAACTTCTGTGGAAACAATGGTGACAATTCTTTTACACCAAAAGAGTATAACCCAAGGGTTTAACTGTGTGCATCATCTCGCCAAAGATTGCCTTAATCCAGGTATGATGGTAGGCGTCAGGGGCAATTCTAAGATATTCATTTTAGAGGGGCTCAGCCCCCAATAAGGGTATGATTAAAAAAACATTATTTGACTATTAGGGTGGGGTTGTATACTACTAGCCTTATTGCTATTCACTATTTCATTGTATTCCCTGTATTTCATATATGGGAGTAGGAGTATTGACTGAGCCAAATACCACACTGTTAACAAATTTTGAAACATTTAGATGTGAGAAGACTTCCTGATTCATAATCTGTACAAACAGAAGTACACACGTTTAATTAAAAGTAACAACATGACTTATCAATTTGCCACTTCTATAAATCAATTGCCTACAAATCCCTTTACGCTACTCTTACTCTAATGTATCGTGATACACTAATGATTCATTATTACTTAATACAAAAAAATCTATTTATTAAAACAAAACAAAATAACTCCACATGATGTTTCTCTCTCTGTGCCATTTGTTGCTTTCAGACAATGATCAGTGTATTTACCATTTCTGTGCATGATGGCAACATAATGTAATGCCCTGATACACCTTAATATGTTTTAAATTTTAAAAGTAAATTCAAATAAAGCATGATCGTTTTCTAAAGTATGTTTTCATGGGTGTTTATCGCTTCATTTTTGTCGGAAGAAAAAAACACTTTCACACTGTCATAAGGGCTTATGGTGAACGCAGTGAAGACGTTCAGGTATTGGATGAGAAACCGAACCGTGTGCTGGTCCAGTAACATTATGTAAACTGCAATTACAAGAACTGCACCGATGCAGAAGTCATGTCATAGCAATCTATCAATAAATGCACACACACACCTTTTACTCTCTGATGTTCACTCCGCTCGGCGCCCCTGCGGATTGAATAACGCGCTGAATCCATTCAGACTTAGATAAGGGGAGGAGCCAAAACTTGACGCATTGCGCCGCCGTTTCAAATTAGTTTTTAAAGGGGACTGAAGCGATCACAAATTAATTAATCTAATCATTTTTTAGGGGGCTGGGCAGAAGTTTAGGTGGGCTAAAGCCCCCCTAAAAAGGGCCTAGTGACGCCCCTGGTAGGCGTTCCATTTGTACGTTAAAGTATTTGTACGTGTCTACTAACGCTCGTAATACATATCTTACAGGAGAGACAATTGATTTGCAATTGAGTGTTTTTGTCAATTGAAAAATGAATAATACACACAGTTGGATCAGATGTTTACTACAACAATAACATATAATCTACTGTAGCCTAGTTATATACAAATATACAGAAGACTTGAGTGTTTGTTGTGAATCTATAGCCATGTTTAAAGTTACATTCAAATATTAATCATATTTAGTCCATCAGACATTGAGTGTCATCATATGAGCCATCAATTAAATATCTGCCGTGCATTTAGAACAGTGTCCTGCTTACCATTTAATGAAGAAAAACACAATTCACCGCTTTAAGACTTTTCTTCATTAAATGACATGTTTCTTGTGAACAACATTATTTATTAAGACCATTATCAAAAACAGGATTCAAGGATTCAAGCTTTTATTTGTCACATACACAATAATACAGAATATAATCAGTCAGGTTGGCTCAATGGACAGTGTATGGGATCAGAATCTCGCCCAAAGTATTGCGGCATATTTAAAAATATAAAAGCGTAAATCAAAAAATAAAAAACGTGATTCAGAACTTTAAACGCGTTTTAAATTATATTGCACAAAATGTATACATGAAGACAAAGTTGTCTTAATCGCGTACAAAATAAAGTTGCCCTTGGTTGTTTTACTCATTCTTTGTGATTTTTGTTATTATTTGCTTATATTTTCATTTTTTTCCCTCGCTTGTTTTTCCACGTTCTGCGATTGCCTTTCCACATGCTGCAGTTTGAGTTTCATGATAATTAGGGTAATTATGTACATTTTAAATGCACACTTTAAATCGCTTTTTAAAAAAGAATATTTTTAATGCTTTTCTTTATCCATTTGTCAATCGAGTCAAAAAATGCCATTGGACAGTACACACGTGTGGGCAACCAATCAGCTTTCGGCTCAGTTTTAGGATACACCCCTTCTCCCATATGACATATGAAGTAGATGTAAGACAGAATTTCATTGGACAGCAAGAAAGACCTACAGCCATTAAAACAGTGACTTTATTGCGCCACACACTATAAGTACATGACATGGCAGAAGTTAAATATATGTAAACAAAACAAGCATACAGACAAACGCTCAAATTAAAACATGTTTGCACACAGAACGAGACCCTATAGATCAGTGGTTCTCCACTCATGGCCCTAGAGATTCACCTTCCTTACGAGCTCAGCCTTAATCTAATAATAAAGTGAATCACCTAAAGTACCTCAAGAGCGTTTCAAGTGCCGACTGCTTTGTTTTGAATCGCTCTCGCTGTACTTTAACGTGATACGCCAAGCACTCTGCACAACAGTCAAACTTTATTATTCCTGAATCCTTTGAAAAGCTTTTTCAGGTGTTTCATCAGGGTTAGTTCCTTCCAATGGAACATCAGAATCACGGCAGAATATCCAGTTAGAACCACTTCACAGGGCACTTACGAGATTGCTAAGCAAACGTCTTTAGGTGGATAAGAGAAATATACTAAATGTGTAGAGCCGGGGGTCATGAGGACCAGGATTAGGAACCGTTGTTATCGGGGAATGTTACCACCGGTGTGTACCCTATAAAAGAAGATGTGCAGCACAAGAAAAGCGTAGAAGCATGATCGCGTTCTGTCACACCAGTGAAAATGTGTTAATCATGCCATGAATCTGAGCTGAAATTGAGATGAGATGCAACTTGATTTTGGAATTATAACACAGTCATAATAATTCCCATGTAGAGACAAACTGTTCTGTTAACCAAACCTGCACCACGTCTGATGCTCGAGGAGTAAATGAAACACCGCACACGAGCAGTGAAACAAATGACCATAGAAACCATTAATAAAACACATTTGTTCCGTCACATTCAGGGACAGAATCTCTGTTTATAATGGGTTATAGTCTTGTGCCGCTGTGTAATGTTAAACAGGGTGTTAATGAAAGTGGATTGCAGGCTTTCCTGGCAGCATTACAATATCAAGCCAACATTCATCCTCGTCTCCAGTACACCCCTGAGTCACGGCCACAACATTTCATTTTGACGTCCACAGCAACTGATTAACTCATCCTGGACTCTTGGAGATGTTAGGTTCAGTGTGGAGGTCATTGTGGGTACAGCTCACGCTGAACTCAGTTTATAACTTTGTTTCTATGCTTTTTTTAGCCATTTGTTGCCTCGTGCCAACCTTTTTGAGACCTGTAGAGGGATTTTTGAAATGAGTTAATTTAGTGGATTAAAGTGTAAAATTTCTCCGTTTAAACATCTGCTATGTTATCTGTGTTCTATTGTGAATAAAATATTGTCTCGTGTGATTTGAAATTCCTTTAGTTTTCATTTTATTCAAATAAAAAAAACTCCCAACTTTTCTAGAATTCTGGTTGTAAAACTGAGCCGAAAGCTGATTGGTTGCCCACGCGTGTGTACTGTCCAATGGCATTTTTTGACTCGATTGACAAATGGATAAAGAAAAACATTTGGCAAAAGCTTTTTTAAAAAGCGATTTAAATGTGCACAATACAACTTTTTATTGTTTTATATCTATTAGGTTTTAAAGCATGAATTAAATAAACAGTTTTAAATGTATATATTTATTTATACATTTCAATTTAATTTTTTTATTTAACATTTATTGTTCAATTAAACTACATTTTAAAACACAAACTAAATAAAACATGTAAATAAGTCTTTAAATGTCTCTAGTTCTACATCAAAGCAATTAGAAAATAAATGTGAGGAGCACAACTGACATAGGACCCACCTCTGGAAATTGACATCCATAACAAACTTGATTGTGTCACTGTGAGTCTGTGTGGGTGTCCAGTCCAGAAATGAAGTGAGGTGAAAGTAGGACATCAATTTGGTTCAAATTGTCAGTGTATACAGGCACAAACATGGTCTTGACAGAATAATTGCAGAATATGTCGAGCCTCTTTGATTTCTTTTGGCCACTGATGATGGACTGAGAAAAGAAAATTGAGAATGTCATTAAAACATTGCCACATATGTCTCTGTAAGTCATTTATGTATTTATTAGATAAGTCATTTGTAAAAAGTGCAGTAAATATGTCAAATGCATTCTTTAACACATTAATACATAATTAATACAGATGAGATCAATAACATCACAACATAATGGGCCTAAATAGCCAGACAACAATTACTATTAAGAAAACAAGATACACGATTAGGTGCACATACAATTTAATAAGGATCATTAAGCTATTTGAACAAAAATTTGTATTATGTGTACATTAGATAATATGACCATTTCTTTTATTCCATATGGAAATATGTTTTCAATTTGAGTTTGATCATGTTTGTGATTGTGCTGTTCAATTATTGATCTTTTGTTTTTATGAGAATCTGGATTTCGTCCTGTTCCCCACAAATACTGCATCTGTGTTTATTCCAATATTCATCACATGTATTCATAGCTTTATCATATTATTTTCTATTATTATCTTCTATTCATAATTTTGCTCCTTACTTTCTTGTTGTTTAACCTCGTTGAAAGTTGTATCATGTATTATGCGGTCTTATGTTGATATAAGAATCTGTTGCTCTCCATATCAAGGTTCCTAATGATGCCTATGGACAACTGTTTTGTTATTGTAATATTAAATATGTAATCATATCTGATTGTTCAGGAGGAATAAGACTAAACAGAAAGACTGGTGATTTTCCACTGTTTTGGTGGTTTTATATGACCGCCCCCTGATAGAAGCTTATAAGTTTTAGTCCTTAACAATAAACTTTGGACTTTGATTGAACAAGCACTTGTGTCTGTGTCAAACTCTGTCTCCAGGCCTGAAACTCTGTGTGTTCCGTCGACTAGACTCTTCAACCGTAGAATTTTGTTTAGACAAGGGGACGTGAGAAGTTTACATTCTTACAGTTGGGGGCTCGTCTGCGAAAGAGGGGAGACTCTCTTCTCTCTTAGAACCAAGGAGAACAAAGGCCTGAGGCGCACTGACGATCGGTTCACAGACCTACATTAAAGGGGTAAGTGTTTTTCTACACAGTTCTTTATGACTTACAGAAATCTAACGCTTACCCTGTAGGATTCTTGTGTGTTTTAAATTCATGTTAGTGGGAGTTGATTCTCCCATTGTTGTACCAATGAGGCTGGCAACAGTGATTAGTAAAATAATTATTAACGGATATGAATAGGTTTCAATTCAAGTTAGTGGGATTCGCTTCCCATTGTTGTACCAATGAGGCTGGCAACAGTAGTTAATAAAATAACTATTAACGCACGAATATGAATGGTTAATGCAGTTTTGATCACACTGTAATTAAGGATCGAAGTGTTAGCTTTGAGAAGGCTTTGTTACTCACAAAAAGAAATAAAATCTGTTTAATGGTTATTCTAAAAGATAACATTATTACAGTTAAAATTGAAAATATACTGCACTGTTACTGCATGATATATTGAGATATTGTTATCAGAAAAAGACGGTGAATTTAATATCCACCTCTGATCGCAATATACTGGTGAATCGGTTGGTCGATTGAACACGAGGGTTTATCTTTGTTTTGTCTGTACTGTACTGTTTTATCACCGCCGGGTGTGAAAGTGTAAGATGGGGAATTCTGTTTCAAGGCCACTGCCGGGCGAAACCCCAGTCGCATTTATGTACAGAAATAATCAAGGATTTTATACAGATCCATATGTTAGCAATATCGCAGGATGGTCGGAGGGAATAAAACCTAAAATTGATATGCCCTATCCAAGGGAAGGTTCATTTTCTGATGAGTGTATGTTACTGGCGCATGGTATGTCAAGTGGAGGTTGGGGAGACCCAACATGGGATTATCCATACATGAATAAAGCCTATGCAGTATGGAAAGATATGAAAAAGGTTTGGGACCAGGGTCCGGAAAAAACAAAAATTATTGCGTATGCAAATCAAAACCGGTGGCCATTTGAAAGGCTATACGGGATACACAAACCCTTGCCAGACACAGACTTCTCCCTCTGCACCATCACTGTCGATAAAACCAAAAGAGAAAAAAACGGAAAAGTTAATTGATAAACCTAATGTAACTACAAACCCTCAAAATTCAATGGTTTGGGTGAGAGCTGGGAACACGCTAAATGAGAGACCGCTAAGAATGTCTGATATGGAGGCGATCTGTAAAAGTTTTCCTTCTCCACAGGAAGCAGGTATATATATTTGTCCATTTTGCAAACCCACATGTGTGTTTTGGAAACTTTTAAAGATGTTGAAATATTTTTTTGGACAGAAAAGAGTGTTTCTTGATAAATGTCTAAGGAGTCAACAGGTCTTATCTTTTGAAACAGGCAGCAAGAGAGACTCAGCTGCTCAATTTTTTGTGCGTTTTAAGAAAGCATGGATTGAGGATTCTAAATTGCCATTAAATAATGACATAAAGCCTCTGTTTTTTTAGCACTCTGTTAAATAACATGAATCATAAGCAAGCGCAATTGATCAGAATAACGACTTCAAACTTGCATGATATGACTTTAGAGAATGTTTATAGGCTATCCTGGAAAAAGGAACATTGAACAAACGTCTGTAAATCCGCAATTGCCGCATCCTAGAAGAAGTCAGAAATAATCTCCTTTCATTGCGGAAGGAGGGGCCATTACAAACGAGAGTGCAGACAGTTGCGCAAGCCGACTTCTGGTGAGATGCACACACAACAGCACACACCACAGAGCAAACATGAGAACACGGGTCCTCCAGTAAATCTTTTAGGTCGTGATATGATGCATAAATTAGGCATGGATATTAAGTTTACTGATCACAAGGTTGTTTTTTTCCTTTCTGTCTAGTTTACAGGCATTCGTCGATCCTCTGCCTACAAGTGGACTGATAAGCGGCTCAAGGGTATCTGCCTCCGGCAGCAGCATGCCTACAAGGGTGGACACCATGATTAACCCTTTGTTATGGTCTCAATTCAGGGATGAAACTGGTTTCATTGATATGGAACCTTATAGGGCTAAACTTAAAACAAACAAACCTGTCTACATTAAACAATACCCTTTGTCTAAAGATAAGGAACACGGCATTCAACAATTGATTGAAAATTTTGTCAAGCAGGGTGTCCTCGAACAAACACACTCACCATATAACACACCAATTAATCCTGTTATGAAAGCTGATGGGAAAACTTGGAGATTAACTCAAGATTTAAGAGCAGTTAATCAGTTAATCATACCACTCGCACCGGTTGTGCCTGATGTTTTGACTGTTATGAATTCAGTGCCACATTCGCACAAGTATTTCACAGTAATTGATTTGTGTGCAGCCTTTTTCTCTGTACCTGTACACCCAGATACTCAGCCTTTTTTAGCATTTACATTTAAGGGGCAGCAATATGCGTTGAAACGCCTTGTTCAGGGCTATGTAGACTCACCCGCTGTCTTTCTGCTGCAGTGCACAGAACTTTGGCCAAAATGAGTGATTTGCCTGCAAACAGTATGTGTGCTACAATTTGCAGATGACATACTCGTGTCGGGGGAGACTGAGGAGGACTGTGAAAAAGCATCTGTTATTGTTTGCAATGTACTTGCTGAAACAGGTTTCAAAGCTTCGAAGGAGAAACTGCAATGGGTCAAAACTAAGGTAACCTTTTTGGGACATGTGCTGATGCAGGGTCTAAGAGCAATATCCACAGACAGGGTCCAGCTGATCAGAAAGGTTAAGTCCCCACGAACAGTGCAGCAGCTACAAAGCTTTCTGGGACTAATTAACTATTGTAGACAGTGGATACCTGACTGTGCGATTCACGATAGGCACCTGAGGGGTCTGATAGATCACAAAGCTCCGCCAAACACAGCATTGGAGTGGACTGCGGAAGCTGATGAACATTTCAATGCTTTGAAAGCAGCCATCACAACAGCACCAGCATTGGGCCTGCCGGACTATACCAAGCCTTTTCACTTGCATGTTAGGGAGACAGAGGGTGCAGCGCTAGGGGTCCTATTGCAAATTCATGGCTCAACATATAGGCCAGTTGCATATCTGTCTAAGAAGTTAGATAACATTGTCACAGGTATGCCAGCATGTCTTCGTGCTGTGGCTGCAGCGGCTCTGATTGTACAGATAGCTGAGAAAACTGTGCTGTCACACCCTTTAATATTATATGCATCCCATCAGGTTGGGGTAATCTTGCACAACATGCAAACACAACACATGACAGCGCAAAGACGCTCAGGTTACGAGGCTACTCTGTTGGCAAAGAAAAATCTTAGCATTCAAACAACAGCAAACATTAATCCTGCTTTGCTGGGTATTTTGGGTATTGTAGACATGGCAGATTTTACTGTTGAACATGATTGCATCGTTGAACTGACCACCTCTTACTCTTCTAGGTTCGATCTGTTGGATACGCCCCTAGAGGGGGGAGAACATATTTATGTTGATGGGTCTTGTTCAAAGCCATCTGACGGTGTCTACCTCTGTGGCTATGCTGTGGTTTCCGAGTCAGGAGAGGTAAAAGAAGCTTTTGCTCTAGATTACAATTCGGCTCAAGCAGCAGAGTTGATAGCATTAATACGGGCCTGTGAGCTGATGACAGGAAAGAGAGTAACAATTTATACAGACTCCAAGTATGCGTGGAGTGTTCTTCACCATTATGCCAGAATGTGTGAGAAGTTTTAAAACTGCTGATGGAAAGCCAATAGCACATGCAAATCTGATAGGACAGTTAACTGAAGCAGTTCAGCTTCCGCTCGAAGTGGCCATAGTAAAGGTCAAGGGTCACGCTTCGGGGGAGGATGAACAGACTATAGGTAATAGAAGGGCTGATGAAGCCACAAAGGCAGCAGCCCAAGCTCAGATTAAATCACCATTTCATCCAAAGGATAAAAAACATGTAGCAATGACAGTGCACATAACGAATGTACCTGAGATTGATATCAAATTCCTACAAAGTCAAACAACACAGGGAGACTTAGAGCATTGGAGCAAAAATGTTTGCACTCCTGACGAGGGATTATTGGAGATGGACAGGGTAGAATAGCACTACCAAAATTAGGGTTAATTATCCTAATTAGACATTACCATGGGTTATCTCACACCAGTTGTGCAAAAGTAGTTCAAGCAATTAATCAATTGTATTGTATAGCCGATGTTCACAGAACAGCAAAGCTTGTTTTGGATGCATGCTTAACATGTGCTCAGGTGAATCCGCACAAATCAGCTAAACACGATGCATTGACACATCCGGAAGCTCCTTTTCAACATCTACAAATTGATTTTTTCATGGGTTCTAATCTCGACCAAGAAACTAAAAAAGTAAGAGTTGCAAAATCGCGGTGGTAACTACGCATGTGCCTTAGCCTTACTGCAGAGAGAAGTCTTAGCAGAGGAGGTTAGAGGAGATTGTTGGGTATGTATACAACTCCACTCAATGTGGAGAACGCAAGAGCTTACAGCAGGCATGCTTGTAAATGATGAGGGTGACTGCAATATGCCAAAACAAATGTCTTTAATTGTACAAATGACTCTGAATATTCGAGAAGGAAGACCACCAACATCCGTAATGCGAGACTATAACTGTTTGTATACAGGAGAACCTTTTCAAGGTCCTGCATTTTATGTAAATGCTCGTCCCGCAGAATTATGTGTGTGTTCCAAATCAGGCAGACATATAGTAGGAATGTCCGATTGTAGAAATGAAATTACTTTGTCTCAATCAAATAACGGACGTCATAATTGCACCATACAATATCTCAATAAAACTACTGAGGGATTTGAATGTCCATTTTCACACTTAGATAGTTCACCAGGAATGGTGTGGGTTTGTGGTGAAACTGCATATTACCATTTAGATGCAGGGGAATGGAAAGGTTGTTGTTATGCTGCTATTTTTTCCACAGGAACTAGCATAATGGAAAAGACAAATCTGGCCACATCTTTGAATAGACAAAAAAGAGAAATAACACTGCCCAATTATTATGCAGGCCACAAGATTAGTGATCCATGGACTACTCCTTGGGAAAACGTGGGGTGGTCCCTAGCAGGTTTGTTAACAGGAATCGGTACTACTGTTGCTCTGAACAAAATTAATGGTCTGGCATGGCAAGTTCTTTCTTTGGAAAATGACACAGCACAAGCTTTAAACTTAATCTCTAATGAATTAAAGAAAATGAGAGTTGCCGTTGTGCAACATAGACTTGCTTTGGATATATTAACAGCAGAGAAAGGAGGGGTGTGCAAAATGCTAGGAGTATCTTGTTGTTTTTTTGAATTCCAGATTATGCAGACAATGTCACTGACGTTGTGGAGCACATGAGAGAATCAGTTCGTGAACCCACACCGGTAGATGCAACATGGTTTCAATGGTTGGACAGCCTAGCCGGGGGATGGGGACATTGGATAACCGGTACAGTAATTCCAGTTGTGATGACCATCTTAGCCTTGTTACTATTTTTACCATGCATGTTGCAGTGTGTGGTCGGATGTGTTAAAAGATCTGTTACTTCCTTTACAACCAAAGGAACCGATCGAATGATGTTAGCAAAAAGAACGACTGACGTCAACCAGGCTATGTTGGTTAGACGCACATCTAAAGGTTATCGTCCGAAAGATCAGAATCAAACTTGGGGATCCATATTTGATCATAGCAGCGATACGGACGAGGATGACAATGATTATGTTCACACACCTGAGTTAGAACCAGAACCAATACCGGTGATAGAAGAACCGAGAAATGTTGATGAACGTGACAATGTAATGGAAGAAGATAATGGGCTTGACGATTCGGTAATTGAGATTGGCACGGTAGATGATGAAGAGTAGATATAATTATTTTTATGTTTTCGTTTTTATTGAAGGTGATTGGTGTTGTTATGTTTTTATTACAAATCAGTCCGATTGATCCTTTACCTCAAAGATCAGCTTGCACACCAGAAAACCACACAAAAAAATACGCAAATGCAATTATCCTTTTACTAAAGACTTTGTATTAACCTTTTGTACTACTCTATATATTTGTTCTTTAAAGGGACACAGGACAGCTTGTAAGACCGTTGGTCTGAAAGTGGCCATTGTGAGAATCTGGATTTCGTCCTGTTCCCCACAAATACTGCATCTGTGTTTATTCCAATATTCATCATATGTATTCATTCCTTTATTTCATTATTCTCTATTCTCTAGTTATTATCTCCTATTCATAATATTTGCTCCTTACTTTCTTGTTGTTTAACCTCGTTGAAAGTTGTATCATGTCTTATGCGGTCTTATGTTGATATAAGAATCTGTTGCTCTCCATATCAAGGTTCCTAATGATGCCTATGGACAACTGTTTTGTTATTGTAACATTAAATATGTAATCATATCTGATTGTTCAGGAGGAATAAGACTAAACAGAAAGACTGGTGATTTTCCACTGTTTTGGTGGTTTTATATGACCGCCCCCTGATAGAAGCTTATAAGTTTTAGTCCTTAACAATAAACTTTGGACTTTGATTGAACAAGCACTTGTGTCTGTGTCAAACTCTGTCTCCAGGCCTGAAACTCTGTGTGTTCCGTCGACTAGACTCTTCAACCGTAGAATTTTGTTTAGACAAGGGGACGTGAGAAGTTTACATTCTTACAGTTTTCTTAATACACATTTAAGGAAATGATTTGCTGGCTAATACTTATGTTGACCGTGATTTTCTCACCTGTGATGAATTGTTAGTTGTGATTATGTCGATCTTTTGTATGAAGTTGTACTATGACTAACGACTTAAAATAATAAAAATCTTAAGTAGGTGCGCAGCTACATTGAAACGGCCTACATACATATAAGTCTACTGTAGTAACGTTATGTATTAATGCAAGTAAACAGAGTAAGAAGAATATCTTACCAGAAAAGGCCATCACATAGACTAGAGACAGACAACGAAATACAATTAGAAAGAAAATGATGAAAATGATCCAGACACAACATCTATCTGGTTAATATTTATAGATGTTATTGTCTTTGATAATAAATTACACTACTGTACATATCTGTTTAGATGGTGAATTCATATCGAGATCAATGAATCGTTTAAAACTATACATGTTGGTGTTTGTGTAATAACAAAAAGGTTTATTGACCATAACTCGTGCTGGATGATGAAGTGATGTGTTCTTAACTCTGTTCTGGTGGTTGTTAGTGTACAGCGCCCCCTACTGGACAAAAAGGTCAAAACAGGCACAAAACTGTATTCTCCAGGTCTGCAGACTCCCACTTCTCGAAAACTTCAAAAAAAAACATGAACTATGAAATATATTCACAAGAAACACTCAAGTCTTCTGTATATTTGTATATAACTAGGCTACGGTAGATTATATGTTATTGTTGTAGTGAACATCTGATCCATCTGTGTGTATTATTCATTTTTCAATTGACAAAAACACTCAATTGCAAATCAATTGTCTCCTGTAAGATATTTATTACGAGCGTTAGTAGACACGTACAAATACTTTAATCTGTTCTGTATATTATCGTTAGTGAAGTCATGGTTTCTGTAGGAAGATTGGTTTTGCCAAAAGTCACCAATACAACAACAACAAAACAACATGTTACTACACTTTTACCATAGTTCATTTTCACTGGTCCAGAAGCACTTCCAGTTTCAGTTTAGTTCATTTATTTACTTTTAATCTTACACATTCATACATAATTACATTTTTGTTTAACAGTTTGATTCGGTTACAGATATTATATTTTGTCGTTCAACTCCCCCTACTGGACAAATAAGGAACAACGGGGGCGTGAAACTGCCTGCTCCAGGTCTGCAGACATCTAGTTTTAATGAGATCCGGATTCATAGAGCTGCACTACTGCCATCTGCTGGTGTAAATTAACTCCTCCTGGTGATTCTGTCACAGTCTTGTTATAAATCCTGTTTTTAATGAAGTTCAGAAAGAGATTCTGGCTCTGGTCACTTTTCACCTCTAGTCCATGTTCTGTTCATCCTATTTTGACATTTCATTGTTTCTTCTTTATAATGTGACTATCAAGTTCATGTTTTATCATTTAACTGACAGGGTTCACAGAGTCCAGTGGCATGTTTTCCTATAATATTCTTCTGTATCTTTTACTATTTGCTATTGTGAACTATTCCTGATTCTTCAGAATGTTTTTTCATGACCTGCTCTCTTGTTTAATGTTTAATGATTAAAGATTTCTTTCTTTTAATCCTAGATCACAATTATGCTTTTTTACAATGAACAGGTTTTTTTCCATATCATCTTCTTTCCTTCTGAATTGTAAAGTTTGTGTCTGTATTTTCTATTTTTTCACCACCGATCCCTCTTGTCTCTGAATATTTAAGCTGTGTCTCAAATGACAAACTATACACTATGGCCGGGTTTCACAGACGCAGTTTAGCCAAGACTGTGCCTTAGTTGAATTTAGATATTTATGTTGCTTTCATAAAAATGTCTTTATACAATCGGTTTCCCAGACGAGCGTCAACAAACACAGAACGTTCCTTTAGGATTTTGTTTTGAGGTATTTGAGGATCAGGGGTGTACTCCAGAAAGCTGGTTATGTGTCATACCCGGGTAAGTTTAAGGGTTAGTTAGCTGAAAACCCCAACTTGCGGTTCCAAAAACGGAGATCATTTTCAGGGAATGTAAGTAACCATAGCAACTCTCTCTCTGAAGATAACCTGCTCTGGAGAAGATCATGTTCAGTGTTAGTTCATTTGAAGGAAATGTTACTAAGCTTCAGGTGTTGTCTGCGCATGCGTGCGTTTGTGATGAGCGTCAAGTGGGCCTGAAAGCACAGATTACGTATAATATATAATCATTTTACAGCAATATTACAATTATATTTCCAATCTCACCCATCTCAATTCAGCATTCACATCTCTTTTTTATTAACTTTATCATTCAACCTTTTGAAATGAAATAATGTTCTCCAGTGTTTAGGAACCGACATACCCGAGTAATCGAGGTTTGTGTTAATCAACCGAGAGTTCAGGGTTGAGCTGACGGTAAGTGAACCTTTCTGGAAACACCCCACGACTGCACAACACAACGAACAGTAGGGGGCGTTATACACAAAGACTGTAATGCGCCAAAAAACGAGAAGAAGAATCCGGAGGAGTTCATTTCCACCAGAAGATGGCAGTAGTGCAGCTCTATGAATTCAGGATCCCATTAAAAAACAAAGAAAAAGAAAGAGCTCGCGCGCACAACACACTTACAGAAACTAGACTCTCAATGTGAAAAAGACCGAGTAACATGGCGTCTACATCTGCTCGAGCTACGGTAAACAACATGAAGCGAAATCCAGGTTACTGACCATCTACCTCCCAACATTACGACGGCGTTTTAGTGCCACGTTAAAATACAAAAGATTTCGAGAAAAAGTCGAAATGTAAATTAAAAATGTTTAGTGTTTATAAAATATTGTGTATTATAAGTGTAATGTTTTCCTTTTGATGTCGTTTGAACTTTTCTTGTGCCTGATTTCTGTTTTTAGTTTTTTAAACGATTCTCCTGCTGTTTTATTGACTATAACACATTTTCATTCGGTTGAATTGCATGGGATGTACTGAACCCTTCTCCATTAACTGCTAGATTTGTTTGTTAAAATGCAAACATTACAGCTATCGAAGTTCATGTGAGACAAAGAAATAAGAATTCAAGTTTCCTTCTGTATTTTTTGATAGGAAAATTTTCATCGCTTTATGAAGAGGGCAATCTGATAGGATCTGGAGTCAGTGCCAAAGTCTATGAGGGAACTCGCAGATCTGATGGACAAAAAGTAGAAACACCTTCAATATATTCTTCAAACATTTTAAAGTGCTTGAACATTTCACATGTAAAGCTGACATGTGGTGAAATTCTTTTTGCAGGTCGCCATCAAACGAATCTTCTGGGTGCCTGACGGTGGATTTATGAAAATTGTGAGTTGACTGGATTTTATATGTACAGTGGGGTCCAAAAATCTATATCAAATTGAGAAGAAATCTAAAAGATTTTGCACTAACGTATTTCTAGGTTGCAAATTTGACAAGTACATAGGCGTAAAGCCCGGAGGGGACATGTCCCCCTCTATCTGAGGTTTGTCCCCCCTCGATCAATTAAACTCACATTCTCTATTTTCATAAATATATTTATGTTTACCTAAACTTAATGTTTATTAGAATAAAATACAAATGTTAAAAATGCTTTAAAATTAAAAAACTGTTGCGTTCCCCCTCATCTCACAGTGGTTTGGTCCATTGCCTGCTCTCCCGTTCATCTCACCTGCGCTTTGCGCAACACATTCAAGTCAGTTATGTGGCTCAGTTCATCAATTGTTGTTGAACTCTAGTAAGAAGGCTATTTTATTCACTTTAAATGAAGTGATTCTCTTTAGTGTAGTTGATGCTCATTCATTAATAAATTAGTTGTAGCAAAAAATGCTGATTACCGAAGTATTTTCCACAAATCTGCTATGTTAGCAATTAAAATGTAACTTAGCTAGTTAACGTTAGCTTGTTACATAGGACGTCACACACTGCAACTAACACGCCGAAGCCGTTTCTTATGCATTGTTTCATTTTTGGCGACCTTGGATGATTTGAACATTAACGACCACAATCAGCCACCGATCCTGCCATTCAGGTCCCATGTCACACACAGACACGAACACACTGGTAACAATTTTGTGACGTTGGCACTATATCTAGCGTCCACAAAAGGTGCCCAGCTTTCATTCAGTTGGAGAAGGTCGTTTTCTCAGCATCTATTGTATGTGCGCGGCGGAAAAACTAAACATTCAGTTTTCTGAGACTCGGCCGATTCATCAACGAGCACAACACAGAAGTTAAGCATCTGTCACTGTTACTGACTGTTTGTTTGAGTACACGAACATGAATAAAGTTTGTTGGAGGAGGCCGTGCACTACAGTGAAAATAACAACCACTCATTAATGTTGATGTACGGAGACTTTGTCAAGTGATGTTGCAGTATAAATCAGGATAACATTCTAAGTGTTTAACTGTTTAAAAAGTGACTCATTGTCAACATGTTGTATCATCGATTGTGTGTTTATATATTTGTTTCCTGTCTTTATAACAAAGAGAACAAATATTTAAATGGAAAAAACTTTTTTGTTCACTTGTATAACAGTATGTGACACTTCAGTTCAGTTATAATGACTACAAGTCTGCATGATAAACCTAATGCATATTGTTGCGTAGTGTCGTAGTTATTACAATTTTGACTGTATTATTTGTGTCCCCTTCAAAGATTGCTCTTGAGAAATTTTATATGTAATGTCCCCCCTACTGTTAAATGAGATTTACGCCCATGGAAATGTAAAACCTTCTTGCAAAAGATTTCTATTTGTTATGAAAGATTTGCTTTAGAAACGCTGCCTACCGTCTGCTAACCTTTTTTAACCTTTTTTTCCAGCCTGGTCATGACCGGCTTCTGATGTGCGAAGTCGCTGTAAATCTGCAGCTAAACAAATCAGTGAAATGCCCCAACGTTGTACAAATGTTGGACTGGTTTGTTGAGGAGTGTAAACACATCCTCATTATGGAATATCCACATCCTTGCAAGACCTTGTATGACATCCTGGAAAGTCATGAAGAACCTCTGAAGGAAACCGAGGCCCTTCATCTCATGCGTCAAGCATTGAACGCAATCAAACACTTCATTGACCACAATATCGTCCATGAAGACTTAAACAGACAAAACATCTTGATCAACACACAGACTTTGGAGCTCAAAGTAATCGATTTGGGATTCAGCCGTCTAATGCCAGAAACTCCATGTCAAGGTGAGATGAAATGGACTCAAGATTGTCCAAATGTACAGTAATGAATTGATCCCATTATACTGTGACTTGAAGGACGTTTGCTAATGAAATGTTTGCTCACTTTGGCTTGCGTTACAGAGCGAACTGAAGGGGTTGCGGAGATGGTCTTGTCTTTGGGTAATCTGCTCTATATGATGACGACTAAATTAGAGGTGTTCAAGAACGATAAGGTTCCACTAGACATCCCGAGGATCAAGGCCTTTGGTTTATCTAAAGGTAAGAGACCAGCACTTACAAAACATCCTTGTTAAACACAAACCAAGCTTCTTCTGTCATCAGTTTTTCTCACCAAATGCAACTTTCTTACTATAAGCTGAAAGAAAACAAGATATTGTTTCCTGAACAATAAATAAAACTACATATTTCAGTAGCTTTTGTTATGTTTGACAGCGTGTTACAAAGAACATACGTGACTTATCGTTCCTCTCGTAAACAATTCTCCTCACAGAATGCCTTGATGTGATGATCCGGTGCAATCTACCTGTAGCAGCCGACAGGCCAACATTAGAGGAGCTCATAGACCACGAGTGGTTCAAGCAGGGTTAAAGGTCAAGAGTATCTTATGTTTTTTTTCTAGTTCAGTCAGTCATATTAGCATAGCCGGTGGTCTTTTTAGCTGGTTGATTTTTTTCACATTTTATTTTTTCGTTTTATATTTTTTATATTTAGTAATACAGTAAAGGGAAAGAATGGCAGGCTTTGAAGCACTCCTGCGCCTGAAACAACAAAGTGGTGCTTTTACCTACACAGCCTGACCTGGATCCTGACAATCCTGCTGAAGATCCTCAGCCAGCTCCCGACGAACCTCAGACATCCCCTGACGAACCTCAGACATCCCCTGACGAACCTCAGACATCCCCTGACGAACCTCAGACATCCCCTGACGAACCTCAGACATCCCCTGACGAACCTCAGACATCCCCTGACGAACCTCAGACATCCCCTGACGAACCTCAGACATCCCCTGACGAACCTCAGACATCCCCTGACGAACCTCAGACATCCCCTGACGAACCTCAGACATCCCCTGACGAACCTCAGACATCCCCTGACGAACCTCAGACATCCCCTGAAGATCCTCAGACATCCCCTGACGAACCTCAGACATCCCCTGAAGATCCTCAGACATCCCCTGACGAACCTCAGACATCCCCTGACGAACCTCAGACATCCCCTGACGAACCTCAGACATCCCCTGAAGATCCTCAGCCAGCCCCTGAAGATCCTCAGCCAGCCCCTGAAGATCCTCAGCCAGCCCCTGAAGATCCTCAGCCAGCCCCTGAAGATCCTCAGCCAGCCCCTGAAGATCCTCAGCCAGCCCCTGAAGATCCTCAGCCAGCCCCTGAAGATCCTCAGCCAGCCCCTGAAGATCCTCAGCCAGCCCCTGAAGATCCTCAGCCAGCCCCTGAAGATCCTCAGCCAGCCCCTGAAGATAAATAAATATATATAAATATATGAGTCACTACATACAGTATTGAGAGCAATGTACATTCAATTATATTCAAGTACAAACAACATTGTTAAGATATTAACAGTTCACATATCAATGTAAGAGCAAATGCACATGTCCAATTAGCATGTTAGATGCTAAGATTGCTAGCATAAACAAACAACTTCCAAACATACACAACCTTTGTAGTCACTAAATAAATTAATCTTTGTCTTACCAGTAGCATCTCAAAGTTGATGAACACATTGTGCCTTTCCCAGCAGTCTTTGAACAATCTTTCTCTCTTTTGGCTTTACAACCACCGAACCCACCAACTTGGGTGGAAGAAGCAATCCACTGTTACCAAAAGATCTCTCTGCTTGCTGGTAATCACACACACCTGCATATATGTGCCAAGTGCAGTTTCAATGGCCAATCAGCTTCCTTGTTTCTTCCAGGTTGCACTTTGTGCTCACATCCAATAGGCTGCACTCATTTTAATCTTAAATCTCTTTATTTAACAATGATGAATATATAATAGTCCGTTCTTTTTTCTTCAATTTCAAATTCAGCTCAACACTAGTGTCTGAGAATTCTGCGTTGTATAAAGAAGACGGGTGTCTGACTCGTCTCTGAGCATTCTGCGTTGTATAAAGAAGAGGGGTGTCTGACTAGTGTCTGAGCATTCTGCGTTGTATTAAGAAGACGAGTGTCTGACTCGTGTCTGAGCATTCTGCGTTGTATAAAGAAGACGGGTGTCTGACTAGTGTCTGAACATTCTGCGTTGTATAAAGAAGAGGGGTGTCTGACTCGTGTCTGAACATTCTGCGTTGTGTAAAGAAGACGGGTGTCTTACTCGTGTCTGAACATTCTGCGTTGTGTAAAGAAGACGGGCGTCTGACTCGTGTCTGAGCATTCTGCGTTGTATAAAGAAGAGGGGTGTCTGACTCATGTCTGAGCATTCTGCGTTGTATAAAGAAGAGGGGTGTCTGACTCGTGTCTGAGCATTCTGCGTTGTATAAAGAAGAGGGGTGTCTGACTCGTGTCTGAGCATTCTGCGTTGTATAAAGAAGACGGGTGTCTTACTCGTGTCTGAACATTCTGCGTTGTGTAAAGAAGACGGGTGTCTGACTTGTGTCTGAACATTCTGCGTTGTGTAAAGAAGACGGGTGTCTTACTCGTGTCTGAACATTCTGCGTTGTGTAAAGAAGACGGGTGTCTGACTAGTGTCTGAGCATTCTGCGTTGTATAAAGAAGACGGGCGTCTGACTGGTGTCTGAGCATTCTGCGTTGTATAAAGAAGAGGGGTGTCTGACTAGTGTCTGAACATTCTGTGTTGTATAAAGAAGACGGGTGTCTGACTCATGTCTGAGCATTCTGCGTTGTATAAAGAAGAGGGGTGTCTGACTCGTGTCTGAACATTCTGCGTTGTGTAAAGAAGACGGGTGTCTTACTCGTGTCTGAACATTCTGCGTTGTGTAAAGAAGACGGGTGTCTGACTTGTGTCTGAACATTCTGCGTTGTGTAAAGAAGACGGGTGTCTGACTTGTGTCTGAACATTCTGCGTTGTGTAAAGAAGACGGGTGTCTGACTAGTGTCTGAGCATTCTGCGTTGTATAAAGAAGACGGGTGTCTGAGTAGTGTCTGAACATTCTGCGTTGTGTAAAGAAGACGGGTGTCTGAGTAGTGTCTGAACATTCTGTGTTGTATAAAGAAGACGGGTGTCTGACTCGTGTCTGAGCATTCTGCGTTGTATAAAGAAGACGGGTGTCTGACTTGTGTCTGAACATTCTGCGTTGTGTAAAGAAGACGGGTGTCTGACTTGTGTCTGAACATTCTGCGTTGTGTAAAGAAGACGGGTGTCTGAGTAGTGTCTGAACATTCTGCGTTGTGTAAAGAAGACGGGTGTCTGAGTAGTGTCTGAACATTCTGTGTTGTATAAAGAAGACGGGTGTCTGACTCGTGTCTGAGCATCCTGCGTTGTATAAAGAAGACGGGTGTCTGACTAGTGTCTGAGCATCCTGCGTTGTGTAAAGAAGACGGGTGTCTGACTCGTGTCTGTGCATTCTGCGTTTTATAAAGAAGACTGGTGTCTGACTCGTGTCTGAACATTCTGCGTTGTATAAAGAAGACGGGTGTCTGACTCGTGTCTGAACATTCTGCGTTGTATAAAGAAGACGGGTGTCTGACTTGTGTCTGAACATTCTGCGTTGTATAAAGAAGACGGGTGTCTGACTCGTGTCTGAGCATTCTGCGTTGTATAAAGAAGACGGGTGTCTGACTCGTGTCTGAGCATTCTGCGTTGTATAAAGAAGAGGGGTGTCTGACTCGTGTCTGAGCATTCTGCGTTGTATAAAGAAGACGGGTGTCTGACTCGTGTCTGAGCATTCTGCGTTGTATAAAGAAGACGGGTGTCTGACTCGTGTCTGAGCATTCTGCGTTGTATAAAGAAGACGGGTGTCTGACTCGTGTCTGAGCATTCTGCGTTGTGTAAAGAAGACGGGTGTCTGACTAGTGTCTGAGCATCCTGCGTTGTATAAAGAAGACGGGTGTCTGACTCGTGTCTGAGCATTCTGCGTTGTATAAAGAAGACGGGTGTCTGACTAGTGTCTGAGCATCCTGCGTTGTATAAAGAAGAGGGGTGTCTGACTCGTGTCTGAGCATTCTGCGTTGTATAAAGAAGACGGGTGTCTGACTAGTGTCTGAGCATCCTGCGTTGTATAAAGAAGAGGGGTGTCTGACTCGTGTCTGAGCATCCTGCGTTGTATAAAGAAGACGGGTGTCTGACTAGTGTCTGAGCATTCTGCGTTGTATAAAGAAGACGGGTGTCTGACTCGTGTCTGAGCATTCTGCGTTGTATAAAGAAGACGGGTGTCTGACTTGTGTCTGAACATTCTGCGTTGTGTAAAGAAGACGGGTGTCTGACTTGTGTCTGAACATTCTGCGTTGTGTAAAGAAGACGGGTGTCTGAGTAGTGTCTGAACATTCTGCGTTGTGTAAAGAAGACGGGTGTCTGAGTAGTGTCTGAACATTCTGTGTTGTATAAAGAAGACGGGTGTCTGACTCGTGTCTGAGCATCCTGCGTTGTATAAAGAAGACGGGTGTCTGACTAGTGTCTGAGCATCCTGCGTTGTGTAAAGAAGACGGGTGTCTGACTCGTGTCTGTGCATTCTGCGTTTTATAAAGAAGACGGGTGTCTGACTTGTGTCTGAACATTCTGCGTTGTGTAAAGAAGACGGGTGTCTGACTCGTGTCTGTGCATTCTGCGTTTTATAAAGAAGACGGGTGTCTGACTTGTGTCTGAACATTCTGCGTTGTATAAAGAAGACGGGTGTCTGACTTGTGTCTGAACATTCTGCGTTGTATAAAGAAGACGGGTGTCTGAGCATCCTGCGTTGTATAAAGAAGACGGATGTCTGACTAGTGTCTGAGCATCCTGCGTTGTATAAAGAAGACGGGTGTCTGACTCGTGTCTGAACATTCTGCGTTGTGTAAAGAAGACGGGTGTCTGACTTGTGTCTGAACATTCTGCGTTGTGTAAAGAAGACGGGTGTCTTACTCGTGTCTGAACATTCTGCGTTGTGTAAAGAAGACGGGTGTCTGACTAGTGTCTGAGCATTCTGCGTTGTATAAAGAAGACGGGCGTCTGACTGGTGTCTGAGCATTCTGCGTTGTATAAAGAAGAGGGGTGTCTGACTCGTGTCTGAGCATTCTGCGTTGTATAAAGAAGACGGGTGTCTGACTTGTGTCTGAACATTCTGCGTTGTGTAAAGAAGACGGGTGTCTGACTAGTGTCTGAGCATTCTGCGTTGTATAAAGAAGACGGGTGTCTGAGTAGTGTCTGAACATTCTGCGTTGTGTAAAGAAGACGGGTGTCTGACTCGTGTCTGAGCATTCTGCGTTGTATAAAGAAGACGGGTGTCTGACTTGTGTCTGAACATTCTGCGTTGTATAAAGAAGACGGGTGTCTGACTTGTGTCTGAACATTCTGCGTTGTATAAAGAAGACGGGTGTCTGAACATTCTGCGTTGTATAAAGAAGACGGGTGTCTGACTCGTGTCTGAGCATCCTGCGTTGTATAAAGAAGACGGGTGTCTGACTCGTGTCTGAGCATTCTGCGTTGTATAAAGAAGACGGGTGTCTGACTCGTGTCTGAGCATTCTGCGTTGTATAAAGAAGACGGGTGTCTGACTCGTGTCTGAGCATTCTGCGTTGTATAAAGAAGACGGGTGTCTGAGCATTCTGCGTTGTATAAAGAAGACGGGTGTCTGACTCGTGTCTGAGCATTCTGCGTTGTATAAAGAAGACGGGTGTCTGACTCGTGTCTGAGCATCCTGCGTTGTATAAAGAAGACGGGTGTCTGAGTAGTGTCTGAACATTCTGCGTTGTGTAAAGAAGACGGGTGTCTGACTTGTGTCTGAGCATTCTGCGTTGTATAAAGAAGACGGGTGTCTGACTCGTGTCTGAGCATTCTGCGTTGTATAAAGAAGACGGGTGTCTGACTCGTGTCTGAGCATCCTGCGTTGTATAAAGAAGACGGGTGTCTGAGTAGTGTCTGAACATTCTGCGTTGTGTAAAGAAGACGGGTGTCTGACTTGTGTCTGAGCATTCTGCGTTGTATAAAGAAGACGGGTGTCTGACTTGTGTCTGAGCATTCTGCGTTGTATAAAGAAGACGGGTGTCTGACTCGTGTCTGAGCATTCTGCGTTGTATAAAGAAGACGGGTGTCTGACTCGTGTCTGAACATTCTGCGTTGTATAAAGAAGACGGGTGTCTGACTCGTGTCTGAGCATTCTGCGTTGTATAAAGAAGACGGGTGTCTGACTCGTGTCTGAGCATTCTGCGTTGTATAAAGAAGACGGGTGTCTGACTCGTGTCTGAGCATTCTGCGTTGTATAAAGAAGACGGGTGTCTGACTCGTGTCTGAGCATCCTGCGTTGTATAAAGAAGACGGGTGTCTGAGTAGTGTCTGAACATTCTGCGTTGTGTAAAGAAGACGGGTGTCTGACTTGTGTCTGAACATTCTGCGTTGTATAAAGAAGACGGGTGTCTGAGTAGTGTCTGAACATTCTGCGTTGTGTAAAGAAGACGGGTGTCTGACTCGTGTCTGAACATTCTGCGTTGTGTAAAGAAGACGGGTGTCTGACTCGTGTCTGTGCATTCTGCGTTTTATAAAGAAGACGGGTGTCTGACTCGTGTCTGAACATTCTGCGTTGTATAAAGAAGACGGGTGTCTGACTCGTGTCTGAACATTCTGCGTTGTATAAAGAAGACGGGTGTCTGACTCGTGTCTGAACATTCTGCGTTGTATAAAGAAGACGGGTGTCTGACTCGTGTCTGAGCATCCTGCGTTGTATAAAGAAGACGGGTGTCTGACTCGTGTCTGAACATTCTGCGTTGTATAAAGAAGACGGGTGTCTGACTCGTGTCTGAGCATTCTGCGTTGTATAAAGAAGACGGGTGTCTGACTCGTGTCTGAGCATTCTGCGTTGTGTAAAGAAGACGGGTGTCTGACTAGTGTCTGAGCATCCTGCGTTGTATAAAGAAGACGGGTGTCTGACTCGTGTCTGAGCATTCTGCGTTGTATAAAGAAGACGGGTGTCTGACTAGTGTCTGAGCATCCTGCGTTGTATAAAGAAGAGGGGTGTCTGACTCGTGTCTGAGCATTCTGCGTTGTATAAAGAAGACGGGTGTCTGACTCGTGTCTGAGCATTCTGCGTTGTATAAAGAAGACGGGTGTCTGACTCGTGTCTGAGCATTCTGCGTTGTGTAAAGAAGACGGGTGTCTGACTAGTGTCTGAGCATCCTGCGTTGTGTAAAGAAGACGGGTGTCTGACTAGTGTCTGAGCATCCTGCGTTGTATAAAGAAGACGGGTGTCTGACTCGTGTCTGAGCATTCTGCGTTGTATAAAGAAGACGGGTGTCTGACTAGTGTCTGAGCATCCTGCGTTGTATAAAGAAGAGGGGTGTCTGACTCGTGTCTGAGCATCCTGCGTTGTATAAAGAAGACGGGTGTCTGACTAGTGTCTGAGCATTCTGCGTTGTATAAAGAAGACGGGTGTCTGACTCGTGTCTGAGCATTCTGCGTTGTATAAAGAAGACGGGTGTCTGACTTGTGTCTGAACATTCTGCGTTGTGTAAAGAAGACGGGTGTCTGACTTGTGTCTGAACATTCTGCGTTGTGTAAAGAAGACGGGTGTCTGAGTAGTGTCTGAACATTCTGTGTTGTGTAAAGAAGACGGGTGTCTGACTTGTGTCTGAACATTCTGCGTTGTGTAAAGAAGACGGGTGTCTGACTTGTGTCTGAACATTCTGCGTTGTGTAAAGAAGACGGGTGTCTGAGTAGTGTCTGAACATTCTGCGTTGTATAAAGAAGACGGGTGTCTGACTTGTGTCTGAACATTCTGCGTTGTGTAAAGAAGACGGGTGTCTGAGTAGTGTCTGAACATTCTGTGTTGTATAAAGAAGACGGGTGTCTGACTTGTGTCTGAACATTCTGCGTTGTGTAAAGAAGACGGGTGTCTGACTTGTGTCTGAACATTCTGCGTTGTGTAAAGAAGACGGGTGTCTGAGTAGTGTCTGAACATTCTGCGTTGTGTAAAGAAGACGGGTGTCTGACTTGTGTCTGAACATTCTGCGTTGTGTAAAGAAGACGGGTGTCTGACTCGTGTCTGAACATTCTGCGTTGTATAAAGAAGACGGGTGTCTGACTCGTGTCTGAACATTCTGCGTTGTATAAAGAAGACGGGTGTCTGACTTGTGTCTGAACATTCTGCGTTGTATAAAGAAGACGGGTGTCTGACTCGTGTCTGAGCATTCTGCGTTGTATAAAGAAGACGGGTGTCTGACTCGTGTCTGAGCATTCTGCGTTGTATAAAGAAGACGGGTGTCTGACTCGTGTCTGAGCATTCTGCGTTGTATAAAGAAGACGGGTGTCTGACTCGTGTCTGAGCATTCTGCGTTGTATAAAGAAGAGGGGTGTCTGACTCGTGTCTGAGCATTCTGCGTTGTATAAAGAAGAGGGGTGTCTGACTCGTGTCTGAGCATTCTAAGTTGTATAAAGAAGACGGGTGTCTGACTCTTGTCTGAGCATTCTGCGTTGTGTAAAGAAGACGGGTGTCTGACTCGTGTCTGAGCATTCTGCGTTGTGTAAAGAAGACGGGTGTCTGACTAGTGTCTGAGCATCCTGCGTTGTATAAAGAAGACTGGTGTCTGACTCGTGTCTGAGCATTCTGCGTTGTATAAAGAAGACGGGTGTCTGACTAGTGTCTGAGCATCCTGCGTTGTATAAAGAAGAGGGGTGTCTGACTCGTGTCTCAGCATTCTGCGTTGTATAAAGAAGACGGGTGTCTGACTAGTGTCTGAGCATCCTGCGTTGTATAAAGAAGAGGGGTGTCTGACTCGTGTCTGAGCATCCTGCGTTGTATAAAGAAGACGGGTGTCTGACTAGTGTCTGAGCATTCTGCGTTGTATAAAGAAGACGGGTGTCTGACTCGTGTCTGAGCATTCTGCGTTGTATAAAGAAGACGGGTGTCTGACTTGTGTCTGAACATTCTGCGTTGTGTAAAGAAGACGGGTGTCTGACTTGTGTCTGAACATTCTGCGTTGTGTAAAGAAGACGGGTGTCTGAGTAGTGTCTGAACATTCTGCGTTGTGTAAAGAAGACGGGTGTCTGAGTAGTGTCTGAACATTCTGTGTTGTATAAAGAAGACGGGTGTCTGACTCGTGTCTGAGCATCCTGCGTTGTATAAAGAAGACGGGTGTCTGACTAGTGTCTGAGCATCCTGCGTTGTGTAAAGAAGACGGGTGTCTGACTCGTGTCTGTGCATTCTGCGTTTTATAAAGAAGACGGGTGTCTGACTTGTGTCTGAACATTCTGCGTTGTATAAAGAAGACGGGTGTCTGACTTGTGTCTGAACATTCTGCGTTGTATAAAGAAGACGGGTGTCTGAGCATCCTGCGTTGTATAAAGAAGACGGATGTCTGACTAGTGTCTGAGCATCCTGCGTTGTATAAAGAAGACGGGTGTCTGACTCGTGTCTGAACATTCTGCGTTGTGTAAAGAAGACGGGTGTCTGACTTGTGTCTGAACATTCTGCGTTGTGTAAAGAAGACGGGTGTCTTACTCGTGTCTGAACATTCTGAGTTGTGTAAAGAAGACGGGTGTCTGACTAGTGTCTGAGCATTCTGCGTTGTATAAAGAAGACGGGCGTCTGACTAGTGTCTGAGCATTCTGCGTTGTATAAAGAAGACGGGTGTCTTACTAGTGTCTGAACATTCTGCGTTGTATAAAGAAGACGGGCGTCTGACTCGTGTCTGAGCATTCTGCGTTGTATAAAGAAGACGGGTGTCTGACTTGTGTCTGAACATTCTGCGTTGTGTAAAGAAGACGGGTGTCTGACTAGTGTCTGAGCATTCTGCGTTGTATAAAGAAGACGGGTGTCTGAGTAGTGTCTGAACATTCTGCGTTGTGTAAAGAAGACGGGTGTCTGAGTAGTGTCTGAACATTCTGTGTTGTATAAAGAAGACGGGTGTCTGACTCGTGTCTGAGCATTCTGCGTTGTATAAAGACGACGGGTGTCTGACTTATGTCTGAGCATTCTGCGTTGTATAAAGAAGACGGGTGTCTGACTCGTGTCTGAGCATCCTGCGTTGTATAAAGAAGACGGGTGTCTGACTAGTGTCTGAGCATTCTGTGTTGTGTAAAGAAGACGGGTGTCTTACTCGTGTCTGAACATTCTGCGTTGTGTAAAGAAGACGGGTGTCTGACTCGTGTCTGAGCATCCTGCGTTGTATAAAGAAGACGGGTGTCTGACTAGTGTCTGAGCATTCTGTGTTGTGTAAAGAAGACGGGTGTCTTACTCGTGTCTTAACATTCTGCGTTGTGTAAAGAAGACGGGTGTCTGACTAGTGTCTGAGCATCCTGCGTTGTGTAAAGAAGACGGGTGTCTTACTCGTGTCTGAACATTCTGCGTTGTGTAAAGAAGACGGGTGTCTGACTCGTGTCTGTGCATTCTGCGTTTTATAAAGAAGACGGGTGTCTGACTAGTGTCTGAACATTCTGCGTTGTATAAAGAAGACGGGTGTCTGACTTGTGTCTGAACATTCTGCGTTGTATAAAGAAGACGGGTGTCTGACTTGTGTCTGAACATTCTGCGTTGTATAAAGAAGACGGGTGTCTGACTTGTGTCTGAACATTCTGCGTTGTATAAAGAAGACGGGTGTCTGACTTGTGTCTGAACATTCTGCGTTGTATAAAGAAGACGGGTGTCTGAACATTCTGCGTTGTATAAAGAAGACGGGTGTCTGACTCGTGTCTGAGCATCCTGCGTTGTATAAAGAAGACGGGTGTCTGACTCGTGTCTGAGCATTCTGCGTTGTATAAAGAAGACGGGTGTCTGACTCGTGTCTGAGCATTCTGCGTTGTATAAAGAAGACGGGTGTCTGACTCGTGTCTGAGCATCCTGCGTTGTGTAAAGAAGACGGGTGTCTGACTCGTGTCTGAGCATTCTGCGTTGTGTAAAGAAGACGGGTGTCTGACTCGTGTCTGAGCATTCTGCGTTGTATAAAGAAGACGGGTGTCTGACTCGTGTCTGAGCATCCTGCGTTGTGTAAAGAAGACGGGTGTCTGACTCGTGTCTGAGCATTCTGCGTTGTATAAAGAAGACGGGTGTCTGACTCGTGTCTGAGCATCCTGCGTTGTGTAAAGAAGACGGGTGTCTGACTCGTGTCTGAGCATTCTGCGTTGTATAAAGAAGACGGGTGTCTGACTCGTGTCTGAGCATCCTGCGTTGTATAAAGAAGACGGGTGTCTGAGTAGTGTCTGAACATTCTGCGTTGTGTAAAGAAGACGGGTGTCTGACTTGTGTCTGAGCATTCTGCGTTGTATAAAGAAGACGGGTGTCTGACTCGTGTCTGAGCATCCTGCGTTGTGTAAAGAAGACGGGTGTCTGACTTGTGTCTGAACATTCTGCGTTGAATAAAGAAGACGGGTGTCTGACTCGTGTCTGAGCATCCTGCGTTGTATAAAGAAGACGGGTGTCTGACTCGTGTCTGAGCATCCTGCGTTGTATAAAGAAGACGGGTGTCTGACTCGTGTCTGAGCATCCTGCGTTGTGTAAAGAAGACGGGTGTCTGACTTGTGTCTGAACATTCTGCGTTGTATAAAGAAGACGGGTGTCTGACTCGTGTCTGAGCATTCTGCGTTGTATAAAGAAGACGGGTGTCTGACTCGTGTCTGAGCATCCTGCGTTGTGTAAAGAAGACGGGTGTCTGACTTGTGTCTGAACATTCTGCGTTGTATAAAGAAGACGGGTGTCTGACTCGTGTCTGAGCATCCTGCGTTGTGTAAAGAAGACGGGTGTCTGACTCGTGTCTGAGCATCCTGCGTTGTGTAAAGAAGACGGGTGTCTGACTCGTGTCTGAAAATTCTGCGTTGTATAAAGAAGACGGGTGTCTGACTCGTGTCTGAGCATCCTGCGTTGTATAAAGAAGACGGGTGTCTGAGTAGTGTCTGAACATTCTGCGTTGTGTAAAGAAGACGGGTGTCTGAGTAGTGTCTGAACATTCTGTGTTGTATAAAGAAGACGGGTGTCTGACTCGTGTCTGAGCATTCTGCGTTGTATAAAGACGACGGGTGTCTGACTTATGTCTGAGCATTCTGCGTTGTATAAAGAAGACGGGTGTCTGACTCGTGTCTGAGCATCCTGCGTTGTATAAAGAAGACGGGTGTCTGACTCGTGTCTGAACATTCTGCGTTGTGTAAAGAAGACGGGTGTCTGACTCGTGTCTGAACATTCTGCGTTGTATAAAGAAGACGGGTGTCTGACTTGTGTCTGAACATTCTGCGTTGTATAAAGAAGACGGGTGTCTGAGCATCCTGCGTTGTATAAAGAAGACGGGTGTCTGAGTAGTGTCTGAACATCCTGCGTTGTATAAAGAAGACGGGTGTCTGAGTAGTGTCTGAACATTCTGCGTTGTGTAAAGAAGACGGGTGTCTGAGTAGTGTCTGAACATTCTGTGTTGTATAAAGAAGACGGGTGTCTGACTCGTGTCTGAGCATTCTGCGTTGTATAAAGAAGACGGGCGTCTGACTGGTGTCTGAGCATTCTGCGTTGTATAAAGAAGAGGGGTGTCTGACTTGTGTCTGAACATTCTGCGTTGTGTAAAGAAGACGGGTGTCTGAGTAGTGTCTGAACATTCTGCGTTGTGTAAAGAAGACGGGTGTCTGAGTAGTGTCTGAACATTCTGCGTTGTATAAAGAAGACGGGTGTCTGACTTGTGTCTGAACATTCTGCGTTGTGTAAAGAAGACGGGTGTCTGAGTAGTGTCTGAACATTCTGCGTTGTATAAAGAAGACGGGTGTCTGACTTGTGTCTGAGCATCCTGCGTTGTATAAAGAAGACGGGTGTCTGACTAGTGTCTGAGCATCCTGCGTTGTGTAAAGAAGACGGGTGTCTGACTCGTGTCTGTGCATTCTGCGTTTTATAAAGAAGACGGGTGTCTGACTTGTGTCTGAACATTCTGCGTTGTGTAAAGAAGACGGGTGTCTGACTCGTGTCTGTGCATTCTGCGTTTTATAAAGAAGACGGGTGTCTGACTTGTGTCTGAACATTCTGCGTTGTATAAAGAAGACGGGTGTCTGACTTGTGTCTGAACATTCTGCGTTGTATAAAGAAGACGGGTGTCTGAGCATCCTGCGTTGTATAAAGAAGACGGGTGTCTGACTCGTGTCTGAGCATTCTGCGTTGTATAAAGAAGACGGGTGTCTGACTCGTGTCTGCGCATCCTGCGTTGTATAAAGAAGACGGGTGTCTGACTCGTGTCTGAGCATCCTGCGTTGTATAAAGAAGACGGGTGTCTGACTCGTGTCTGAGCATTCTGCGTTGTATAAAGAAGACGGGTGTCTGACTCGTGTCTGAGCATTCTGCGTTGTATAAAGAAGACGGGTGTCTGAGTAGTGTCTGAACATTCTGCGTTGTGTAAAGAAGACGGGTGTCTGAGTAGTGTCTGAACATTCTGTGTTGTATAAAGAAGACGGGTGTCTGACTCGTGTCTGAGCATTCTGCGTTGTATAAAGAAGACGGGTGTCTGACTAGTGTCTGAGCATTCTGTGTTGTGTAAAGAAGACGGGTGTCTTACTCGTGTCTGAACATTCTGCGTTGTGTAAAGAAGACGGGTGTCTGACTCGTGTCTGAGCATCCTGCGTTGTATAAAGAAGACGGGTGTCTGACTAGTGTCTGAGCATTCTGTGTTGTGTAAAGAAGACGGGTGTCTGACTAGTGTCTGAACATTCTGCGTTGTGTAAAGAAGACGGGTGTCTGACTAGTGTCTGAGCATCCTGCGTTGTGTAAAGAAGACGGGTGTCTTACTCGTGTCTGAACATTCTGCGTTGTGTAAAGAAGACGGGTGTCTGACTAGTGTCTGAGCATCCTGCGTTGTGTAAAGAAGACGGGTGTCTTACTCGTGTCTGAACATTCTGCGTTGTATAAAGAAGACGGGTGTCTGACTAGTGTCTGAACATTCTGCGTTGTATAAAGAAGACGGGTGTCTGACTTGTGTCTGAACATTCTGCGTTGTATAAAGAAGACGGGTGTCTGACTTGTGTCTGAACATTCTGCGTTGTATAAAGAAGACGGGTGTCTGACTTGTGTCTGAACATTCTGCGTTGTATAAAGAAGACGGATGTCTGACTAGTGTCTGAGCATCCTGCGTTGTATAAAGAAGACGGGTGTCTGACTCGTGTCTGAGCATTCTGCGTTGTATAAAGAAGACGGGTGTCTGACTCGTGTCTGAGCATTCTGCGTTGTATAAAGAAGACGGGTGTCTGACTCGTGTCTGAGCATTCTGCGTTGTATAAAGAAGACGGGTGTCTGACTCGTGTCTGAGCATTCTGCGTTGTATAAAGAAGACGGGTGTCTGACTCGTGTCTGAGCATTCTGCAAAGAAGACGGGTGTCTGACTCGTGTCTGAGCATCCTGCGTTGTATAAAGAAGACTGGTGTCTGACTCGTGTCTGTGCATTCTGCGTTGTATAAAGAAGACGGGTGTCTGACTCGTGTCTGAGCATCCTGCGTTGTATAAAGAAGACTGGTGTCTGACTAGTGTCTGCGCATTCTGCGTTGTATAAAGAAGACGGGTGTCTGACTAGTGTCTGAGCATCCTGCGTTGTATAAAGAAGACGGGTGTCTGACTCGTGTCTGAGCATTCTGCGTTGTATAAAGAAGACGGGTGTCTGACTCGTGTCTGCGCATCCTGCGTTGTATAAAGAAGACGGGTGTCTGACTCGTGTCTGAGCATTCTGCGTTGTATAAAGAAGACGGGTGTCTGACTCGTGTCTGAGCATTCTGCGTTTTATAAAGAAGACGGGTGTCTGACCCGTGTCTGAACATTCTGCGTTGTATAAAGAAGACGGGTGTCTGACTCGTCTGCGTATTCTGCGTTGTATAAAGAAGACGGGTGTCTTACTCGTGTCTGAACATTCTGCGTTGTGTAAAGAAGACGGGTGTCTGACTCGTGTCTGTGCATTCTGTGTTGTATAAAGAAGACGGGTGTCTGACTCGTGTCTGAGCATTCTGCGTTGTATAAAGACGACGGGTGTCTGACTTATGTCTGAGCATTCTGCGTTGTATAAAGAAGACGGGTGTCTGACTCGTGTCTGAGCATCCTGCGTTGTATAAAGAAGACGGGTGTCTGACTAGTGTCTGAGCATTCTGTGTTGTGTAAAGAAGACGGGTGTCTTACTCGTGTCTGAACATTCTGCGTTGTGTAAAGAAGACGGGTGTCTGACTCGTGTCTGAGCATCCTGCGTTGTATAAAGAAGACGGGTGTCTGACTAGTGTCTGAGCATTCTGTGTTGTGTAAAGAAGACGGGTGTCTTACTCGTGTCTGAACATTCTGCGTTGTGTAAAGAAGACGGGTGTCTAACTAGTGTCTGAGCATCCTGCGTTGTGTAAAGAAGACGGGTGTCTTACTCGTGTCTGAACATTCTGCGTTGTGTAAAGAAGACGGGTGTCTGACTCGTGTCTGTGCATTCTGCATTTTATAAAGAAGACGGGTGTCTGACTAGTGTCTGAACATTCTGCGTTGTATAAAGAAGACGGGTGTCTGACTTGTGTCTGAACATTCTGCGTTGTATAAAGAAGACGGGTGTCTGACTTGTGTCTGAACATTCTGCGTTGTATAAAGAAGACGGGTGTCTGACTTGTGTCTGAACATTCTGCGTTGTATAAAGAAGACGGGTGTCTGAGCATCCTGCGTTGTATAAAGAAGACGGGTGTCTGACTCGTGTCTGAGCATTCTGCGTTGTATAAAGAAGACGGGTGTCTGACTCGTGTCTGCGCATCCTGCGTTGTATAAAGAAGACGGGTGTCTGACTCGTGTCTGAGCATCCTGCGTTGTATAAAGAAGACGGGTGTCTGACTCGTGTCTGAGCATTCTGCGTTGTATAAAGAAGACGGGTGTCTGACTCGTGTCTGAGCATTATGCGTTGTATAAAGAAGACGGGTGTCTGAGTAGTGTCTGAACATTCTGCGTTGTGTAAAGAAGACGGGTGTCTGAGTAGTGTCTGAACATTCTGTGTTGTATAAAGAAGACGGGTGTCTGACTCGTGTCTGAGCATTCTGCGTTGTATAAAGAAGACGGGTGTCTGACTAGTGTCTGAGCATTCTGTGTTGTGTAAAGAAGACGGGTGTCTTACTCGTGTCTGAACATTCTGCGTTGTGTAAAGAAGACGGGTGTCTGACTCGTGTCTGAGCATCCTGCGTTGTATAAAGAAGACGGGTGTCTGACTAGTGTCTGAACATTCTGCGTTGTGTAAAGAAGACGGGTGTCTGACTAGTGTCTGAGCATTCTGTGTTGTGTAAAGAAGACGGGTGTCTGACTAGTGTCTGAACATTCTGCGTTGTGTAAAGAAGACGGGTGTCTGACTAGTGTCTGAGCATCCTGCGTTGTGTAAAGAAGACGGGTGTCTTACTCGTGTCTGAACATTCTGCGTTGTGTAAAGAAGACGGGTGTCTGACTAGTGTCTGAGCATCCTGCGTTGTGTAAAGAAGACGGGTGTCTTACTCGTGTCTGAACATTCTGCGTTGTGTAAAGAAGACGGGTGTCTGACTCGTGTCTGAGCATTCTGCGTTGTATAAAGAAGACGGGTGTCTGACTTGTGTCTGAACATTCTGCGTTGTATAAAGAAGACGGGTGTCTGACTTGTGTCTGAACATTCTGCGTTGTATAAAGAAGACGGGTGTCTGACTTGTGTCTGAACATTCTGCGTTGTATAAAGAAGACGGGTGTCTGACTTGTGTCTGAACATTCTGCGTTGTATAAAGAAGACGGATGTCTGACTAGTGTCTGAGCATCCTGCGTTGTATAAAGAAGACGGGTGTCTGACTCGTGTCTGAGCATTCTGCGTTGTATAAAGAAGACGGGTGTCTGACTCGTGTCTGAGCATTCTGCGTTGTATAAAGAAGACGGGTGTCTGACTCGTGTCTGAGCATTCTGCGTTGTATAAAGAAGACGGGTGTCTGACTCGTGTCTGAGCATTCTGCGTTGTATAAAGAAGACGGGTGTCTGACTCGTGTCTGAGCATTCTGCAAAGAAGACGGGTGTCTGACTCGTGTCTGAGCATCCTGCGTTGTATAAAGAAGACTGGTGTCTGACTCGTGTCTGTGCATTCTGCGTTGTATAAAGAAGACGGGTGTCTGACTCGTGTCTGAGCATCCTGCGTTGTATAAAGAAGACTGGTGTCTGACTAGTGTCTGCGCATTCTGCGTTGTATAAAGAAGACGGGTGTCTGACTAGTGTCTGAGCATCCTGCGTTGTATAAAGAAGACGGGTGTCTGACTCGTGTCTGAGCATTCTGCGTTGTATAAAGAAGACGGGTGTCTGACTCGTGTCTGCGCATCCTGCGTTGTATAAAGAAGACGGGTGTCTGACTCGTGTCTGAGCATTCTGCGTTGTATAAAGAAGACGGGTGTCTGACTCGTGTCTGAGCATTCTGCGTTTTATAAAGAAGACGGGTGTCTGACTCGTGTCTGAACATTCTGCGTTGTATAAAGAAGACGGGTGTCTGACTCGTCTGCGTATTCTGCGTTGTATAAAGAAGACGGGTGTCTTACTCGTGTCTGAACATTCTGCGTTGTGTAAAGAAGACGGGTGTCTGACTCGTGTCTGTGCATTCTGTGTTGTATAAAGAAGACGGGTGTCTGACTCGTGTCTGAGCATTCTGCGTTGTATAAAGACGACGGGTGTCTGACTTATGTCTGAGCATTCTGCGTTGTATAAAGAAGACGGGTGTCTGACTCGTGTCTGAGCATCCTGCGTTGTATAAAGAAGACGGGTGTCTGACTAGTGTCTGAGCATTCTGTGTTGTGTAAAGAAGACGGGTGTCTTACTCGTGTCTGAACATTCTGCGTTGTGTAAAGAAGACGGGTGTCTGACTCGTGTCTGAGCATTCTGCGTTGTGTAAAGAAGACGGGTGTCTTACTCGTGTCTGAACATTCTGCGTTGTGTAAAGAAGACGGGTGTCTAACTAGTGTCTGAGCATCCTGCGTTGTGTAAAGAAGACGGGTGTCTTACTCGTGTCTGAACATTCTGCGTTGTGTAAAGAAGACGGGTGTCTGACTCGTGTCTGTGCATTCTGCGTTTTATAAAGAAGACGGGTGTCTGACTAGTGTCTGAACATTCTGCGTTGTATAAAGAAGACGGGTGTCTGACTTGTGTCTGAACATTCTGCGTTGTATAAAGAAGACGGGTGTCTGACTTGTGTCTGAACATTCTGCGTTGTATAAAGAAGACGGGTGTCTGACTTGTGTCTGAACATTCTGCGTTGTATAAAGAAGACGGGTGTCTGACTTGTGTCTGAACATTCTGCGTTGTATAAAGAAGACGGGTGTCTGAACATTCTGCGATGTATAAAGAAGACGGGTGTCTGACTCGTGTCTGAGCATCCTGCGTTGTATAAAGAAGACGGGTGTCTGACTCGTGTCTGAGCATTCTGCGTTGTATAAAGAAGACGGGTGTCTGACTCGTGTCTGAGCATCCTGCGTTGTATAAAGAAGACGGGTGTCTGACTCGTGTCTGAGCATCCTGCGTTGTATAAAGAAGACGGGTGTCTGACTAGTGTCTGAGCATCCTGCGTTGTATAAAGAAGAGGGGTGTCTGACTCGTGTCTGAGCATTCTGCGTTGTATAAAGAAGACGGGTGTCTGACTCGTGTCTGAGCATCCTGCGTTGTATAAAGAAGAGGGGTGTCTGACTCGTGTCTGAGCATCCTGCGTTGTATAAAGAAGACGGGTGTCTGACTAGTGTCTGAGCATTCTGCGTTGTATAAAGAAGACGGGTGTCTGACTCGTGTCTGAGCATTCTGCGTTGTATAAAGAAGACGGGTGTCTGACTCGTGTCTGAGCATTCTGCGTTGTATAAAGAAGACGGGTGTCTGACTCGTGTCTGAGCATCCTGCGTTGTATAAAGAAGACGGGTGTCTGAGTAGTGTCTGAACATTCTGCGTTGTGTAAAGAAGACGGGTGTCTGACTTGTGTCTGAACATTCTGCGTTGTATAAAGAAGACGGGTGTCTGAGTAGTGTCTGAGCATCCTGCGTTGTATAAAGAAGACGGGTGTCTGACTCGTGTCTGAGCATCCTGCGTTGTATAAAGAAGAGGGGTGTCTGACTCGTGTCTGAGCATCCTGCGTTGTATAAAGAAGACGGGTGTCTGACTAGTGTCTGAGCATTCTGCGTTGTATAAAGAAGACGGGTGTCTGACTCGTGTCTGAGCATTCTGCGTTGTATAAAGAAGACGGGTGTCTGACTCGTGTCTGAGCATTCTGCGTTGTATAAAGAAGACGGGTGTCTGACTCGTGTCTGAGCATCCTGCGTTGTATAAAGAAGACGGGTGTCTGAGTAGTGTCTGAACATTCTGCGTTGTGTAAAGAAGACGGGTGTCTGACTCGTGTCTGAACATTCTGCGTTGTGTAAAGAAGACGGGTGTCTGACTCGTGTCTGAACATTCTGCGTTGTATAAAGAAGACGGGTGTCTGACTCGTGTCTGAACATTCTGCGTTGTGTAAAGAAGACGGGTGTCTGACTCGTGTCTGAACATTCTGCGTTGTGTAAAGAAGACGGGTGTCTGACTCGTGTCTGAACATTCTGCGTTGTGTAAAGAAGACGGGTGTCTGACTCGTGTCTGAACATTCTGCGTTGTGTAAAGAAGACGGGTGTCTGACTCGTGTCTGTGCATTCTGCGTTTTATAAAGAAGACGGGTGTCTGACTCGTGTCTGAACATTCTGCATTGTATAAAGAAGACGGGTGTCTGACTCGTGTCTGAACATTCTGCGTTGTATAAAGAAGACGGGTGTCTGACTTGTGTCTGAACATTCTGCGTTGTATAAAGAAGACGGGTGTCTGACTTGTGTCTGAACATTCTGCGTTGTATAAAGAAGACGGGTGTCTGACTTGTGTCTGAACATTCTGCGTTGTATAAAGAAGACGGGTGTCTGACTTGTGTCTGAACATTCTGCGTTGTATAAAGAAGACGGATGTCTGACTAGTGTCTGAGCATCCTGCGTTGTATAAAGAAGACGGGTGTCTGACTCGTGTCTGAGCATTCTGCGTTGTATAAAGAAGACGGGTGTCTGACTCGTGTCTGAGCATTCTGCGTTGTATAAAGAAGACGGGTGTCTGACTCGTGTCTGAGCATTCTGCGTTGTATAAAGAAGACGGGTGTCTGACTCGTGTCTGAGCATTCTGCGTTGTATAAAGAAGACGGGTGTCTGACTCGTGTCTGAGCATTCTGCAAAGAAGACGGGTGTCTGACTCGTGTCTGAGCATCCTGCGTTGTATAAAGAAGACTGGTGTCTGACTCGTGTCTGTGCATTCTGCGTTGTATAAAGAAGACGGGTGTCTGACTCGTGTCTGAGCATCCTGCGTTGTATAAAGAAGACTGGTGTCTGACTAGTGTCTGCGCATTCTGCGTTGTATAAAGAAGACGGGTGTCTGACTCGTGTCTGAGCATTCTGCAAAGAAGACGGGTGTCTGACTCGTGTCTGAGCATCCTGCGTTGTATAAAGAAGACTGGTGTCTGACTCGTGTCTGTGCATTCTGCGTTGTATAAAGAAGACGGGTGTCTGACTCGTGTCTGAGCATTCTGCGTTGTATAAAGAAGACGGGTGTCTGACTAGTGTCTGAGCATCCTGCGTTGTATAAAGAAGACGGGTGTCTGACTCGTGTCTGAGCATTCTGCGTTGTATAAAGAAGACGGGTGTCTGACTCGTGTCTGCGCATCCTGCGTTGTATAAAGAAGACGGGTGTCTGACTCGTGTCTGAGCATTCTGCGTTGTATAAAGAAGACGGGTGTCTGACTCGTGTCTGAGCATTCTGCGTTTTATAAAGAAGACGGGTGTCTGACTCGTGTCTGAACATTCTGCGTTGTATAAAGAAGACGGGTGTCTGACTCGTCTGCGTATTCTGCGTTGTATAAAGAAGACGGGTGTCTTACTCGTGTCTGAACATTCTGCGTTGTGTAAAGAAGACGGGTGTCTGACTCGTGTCTGTGCATTCTGTGTTGTATAAAGAAGACGGGTGTCTGACTCGTGTCTGAGCATTCTGCGTTGTATAAAGACGACGGGTGTCTGACTTATGTCTGAGCATTCTGCGTTGTATAAAGAAGACGGGTGTCTGACTCGTGTCTGAGCATCCTGCGTTGTATAAAGAAGACGGGTGTCTGACTAGTGTCTGAGCATTCTGTGTTGTGTAAAGAAGACGGGTGTCTTACTCGTGTCTGAACATTCTGCGTTGTGTAAAGAAGACGGGTGTCTGACTCGTGTCTGAGCATCCTGCGTTGTATAAAGAAGACGGGTGTCTGACTAGTGTCTGAGCATTCTGTGTTGTGTAAAGAAGACGGGTGTCTTACTCGTGTCTGAACATTCTGCGTTGTGTAAAGAAGACGGGTGTCTAACTAGTGTCTGAGCATCCTGCGTTGTGTAAAGAAGACGGGTGTCTTACTCGTGTCTGAACATTCTGCGTTGTGTAAAGAAGACGGGTGTCTGACTCGTGTCTGTGCATTCTGCGTTTTATAAAGAAGACGGGTGTCTGACTAGTGTCTGAACATTCTGCGTTGTATAAAGAAGACGGGTGTCTGACTTGTGTCTGAACATTCTGCGTTGTATAAAGAAGACGGGTGTCTGACTTGTGTCTGAACATTCTGCGTTGTATAAAGAAGACGGGTGTCTGACTTGTGTCTGAACATTCTGCGTTGTATAAAGAAGACGGGTGTCTGACTTGTGTCTGAACATTCTGCGTTGTATAAAGAAGACGGGTGTCTGAACATTCTGCGTTGTATAAAGAAGACGGGTGTCTGACTCGTGTCTGAGCATCCTGCGTTGTATAAAGAAGACGGGTGTCTGACTAGTGTCTGACCATCCTGCGTTGTATAAAGAAGAGGGGTGTCTGACTCGTGTCTGAGCATTCTGCGTTGTATAAAGAAGACGGGTGTCTGACTCGTGTCTGAGCATCCTGCGTTGTATAAAGAAGACGGGTGTCTGACTCGTGTCTGAGCATCCTGCGTTGTATAAAGAAGACGGGTGTCTGACTAGTGTCTGAGCATCCTGCGTTGTATAAAGAAGAGGGGTGTCTGACTCGTGTCTGAGCATTCTGCGTTGTATAAAGAAGACGGGTGTCTGACTCGTGTCTGAGCATCCTGCGTTGTATAAAGAAGAGGGGTGTCTGACTCGTGTCTGAGCATCCTGCGTTGTATAAAGAAGACGGGTGTCTGACTAGTGTCTGAGCATTCTGCGTTGTATAAAGAAGACGGGTGTCTGACTCGTGTCTGAGCATTCTGCGTTGTATAAAGAAGACGGGTGTCTGACTCGTGTCTGAGCATTCTGCGTTGTGTAAAGAAGACGGGTGTCTGACTCGTGTCTGAGCATCCTGCGTTGTATAAAGAAGACGGGTGTCTGAGTAGTGTCTGAACATTCTGCGTTGTGTAAAGAAGACGGGTGTCTGACTTGTGTCTGAACATTCTGCGTTGTATAAAGAAGACGGGTGTCTGACTCGTGTCTGAGCATCCTGCGTTGTATAAAGAAGACGGGTGTCTGACTCGTGTCTGAGCATCCTGCGTTGTATAAAGAAGACGGGTGTCTGACTCGTGTCTGAGCATCCTGCGTTGTATAAAGAAGACGGGTGTCTGACTAGTGTCTGAGCATTCTGCGTTGTATAAAGAAGACGGGTGTCTGACTCGTGTCTGAGCATTCTGCGTTGTATAAAGAAGACGGGTGTCTGACTCGTGTCTGAGCATTCTGCGTTGTATAAAGAAGACGGTTGTCTGACTCGTGTCTGAGCATCCTGCGTTGTGTAAAGAAGACGGGTGTCTGAGTAGTGTCTGAACATTCTGCGTTGTGTAAAGAAGACGGGTGTCTGACTCGTGTCTGAACATTCTGCGTTGTGTAAAGAAGACGGGTGTCTGACTCGTGTCTGAACATTCTGCGTTGTGTAAAGAAGACGGGTGTCTGACTCGTGTCTGAACATTCTGCGTTGTGTAAAGAAGACGGGTGTCTGACTCGTGTCTGAACATTCTGCGTTGTGTAAAGAAGACGGGTGTCTGACTCGTGTCTGAGCATTCTGCGTTGTATAAAGAAGACGGGTGTCTGACTTGTGTCTGAACATTCTGCGTTGTATAAAGAAGACGGGTGTCTGACTTGTGTCTGAACATTCTGCGTTGTATAAAGAAGACGGGTGTCTGACTTGTGTCTGAACATTCTGCGTTGTATAAAGAAGACGGGTGTCTGACTTGTGTCTGAACATTCTGCGTTGTATAAAGAAGACGGATGTCTGACTAGTGTCTGAGCATCCTGCGTTGTATAAAGAAGACGGGTGTCTGACTCGTGTCTGAGCATTCTGCGTTGTATAAAGAAGACGGGTGTCTGACTCGTGTCTGAGCATTCTGCGTTGTATAAAGAAGACGGGTGTCTGACTCGTGTCTGAGCATTCTGCGTTGTATAAAGAAGACGGGTGTCTGACTCGTGTCTGAGCATTCTGCGTTGTATAAAGAAGACGGGTGTCTGACTCGTGTCTGAGCATTCTGCAAAGAAGACGGGTGTCTGACTCGTGTCTGAGCATCCTGCGTTGTATAAAGAAGACTGGTGTCTGACTCGTGTCTGTGCATTCTGCGTTGTATAAAGAAGACGGGTGTCTGACTCGTGTCTGAGCATCCTGCGTTGTATAAAGAAGACTGGTGTCTGACTAGTGTCTGCGCATTCTGCGTTGTATAAAGAAGACGGGTGTCTGACTAGTGTCTGAGCATCCTGCGTTGTATAAAGAAGACGGGTGTCTGACTCGTGTCTGAGCATTCTGCGTTGTATAAAGAAGACGGGTGTCTGACTCGTGTCTGCGCATCCTGCGTTGTATAAAGAAGACGGGTGTCTGACTCGTGTCTGAGCATTCTGCGTTGTATAAAGAAGACGGGTGTCTGACTCGTGTCTGAGCATTCTGCGTTGTATAAAGAAGACGGGTGTCTGACTCGTCTGCGTATTCTGCGTTGTATAAAGAAGACGGGTGTCTTACTCGTGTCTGAACATTCTGCGTTGTGTAAAGAAGACGGGTGTCTGACTCGTGTCTGTGCATTCTGTGTTGTATAAAGAAGACGGGTGTCTGACTCGTGTCTGAGCATTCTGCGTTGTATAAAGACGACGGTTGTCTGACTTATGTCTGAGCATTCTGCGTTGTATAAAGAAGACGGGTGTCTGACTCGTGTCTGAGCATCCTGCGTTGTATAAAGAAGACGGGTGTCTGACTAGTGTCTGAGCATTCTGTGTTGTGTAAAGAAGACGGGTGTCTTACTCGTGTCTGAACATTCTGCGTTGTGTAAAGAAGACGGGTGTCTGACTCGTGTCTGAGCATCCTGCGTTGTATAAAGAAGACGGGTGTCTGACTAGTGTCTGAGCATTCTGTGTTGTGTAAAGAAGACGGGTGTCTTACTCGTGTCTGAACATTCTGCGTTGTGTAAAGAAGACGGGTGTCTAACTAGTGTCTGAGCATCCTGCGTTGTGTAAAGAAGACGGGTGTCTTACTCGTGTCTGAACATTCTGCGTTGTGTAAAGAAGACGGGTGTCTGACTCGTGTCTGTGCATTCTGCGTTTTATAAAGAAGACGGGTGTCTGACTAGTGTCTGAACATTCTGCGTTGTATAAAGAAGACGGGTGTCTGACTTGTGTCTGAACATTCTGCGTTGTATAAAGAAGACGGGTGTCTGACTTGTGTCTGAACATTCTGCGTTGTATAAAGAAGACGGGTGTCTGACTTGTGTCTGAACATTCTGCGTTGTATAAAGAAGACGGGTGTCTGACTTGTGTCTGAACATTCTGCGTTGTATAAAGAAGACGGGTGTCTGAACATTCTGCGTTGTATAAAGAAGACGGGTGTCTGACTCGTGTCTGAGCATCCTGCGTTGTATAAAGAAGACGGGTGTCTGACTCGTGTCTGAGCATTCTGCGTTGTATAAAGAAGACGGGTGTCTGACTCGTGTCTGAGCATCCTGCGTTGTATAAAGAAGACGGGTGTCTGACTCGTGTCTGAGCATTCTGCGTTGTATAAAGAAGACGGGTGTCTGACTAGTGTCTGAGCATCCTGCTTTGTATAAAGAAGAGGGGTGTCTGACTCGTGTCTGAGCATTCTGCGTTGTATAAAGAAGACGGGTGTCTGACTCGTGTCTGAGCATCCTGCGTTGTATAAAGAAGACGGGTGTCTGACTCGTGTCTGAGCATCCTGCGTTGTATAAAGAAGACGGGTGTCTGACTAGTGTCTGAGCATCCTGCGTTGTATAAAGAAGAGGGGTGTCTGACTCGTGTCTGAGCATTCTGCGTTGTATAAAGAAGACGGGTGTCTGACTCGTGTCTGAGCATCCTGCGTTGTATAAAGAAGAGGGGTGTCTGACTCGTGTCTGAGCATCCTGCGTTGTATAAAGAAGACGGGTGTCTGACTAGTGTCTGAGCATTCTGCGTTGTATAAAGAAGACGGGTGTCTGACTCGTGTCTGAGCATTCTGCGTTGTATAAAGAAGACGGGTGTCTGACTCGTGTCTGAGCATTCTGCGTTGTATAAAGAAGACGGGTGTCTGACTCGTGTCTGAGCATCCTGCGTTGTATAAAGAAGACGGGTGTCTGAGTAGTGTCTGAACATTCTGCGTTGTGTAAAGAAGACGGGTGTCTGACTTGTGTCTGAACATTCTGCGTTGTATAAAGAAGACGGGTGTCTGAGTAGTGTCTGAACATTCTGCGTTGTGTAAAGAAGACGGGTGTCTGACTCGTGTCTGAACATTCTGCGTTGTGTAAAGAAGACGGGTGTCTGACTCGTGTCTGTGCATTCTGCGTTTTATAAAGAAGACGGGTGTCTGACTCGTGTCTGAACATTCTGCGTTGTATAAAGAAGACGGGTGTCTGACTCGTGTCTGAACATTCTGCGTTGTATAAAGAAGACGGGTGTCTGACTTGTGTCTGAACATTCTGCGTTGTATAAAGAAGACGGGTGTCTGACTCGTGTCTGAGCATCCTGCGTTGTATAAAGAAGACGGGTGTCTGACTCGTGTCTGAACATTCTGCGTTGTATAAAGAAGACGGGTGTCTGACTCGTGTCTGAGCATTCTGCGTTGTATAAAGAAGACGGGTGTCTGACTAGTGTCTGAGCATCCTGCGTTGTATAAAGAAGAGGGGTGTCTGACTCGTGTCTGAGCATCCTGCGTTGTATAAAGAAGACGGGTGTCTGACTCGTGTCTGAGCATTCTGCGTTGTATAAAGAAGACGGGTGTCTGACTCGTGTCTGAGCATTCTGCGTTGTATAAAGAAGACGGGTGTCTGACTAGTGTCTGAGCATCCTGCGTTGTATAAAGAAGACGGGTGTCTGACTAGTGTCTGAGCATCCTGCGTTGTATAAAGAAGACGGGTGTCTGACTCGTGTCTGAGCATTCTGCGTTGTATAAAGAAGACGGGTGTCTGACTAGTGTCTGAGCATCCTGCGTTGTATAAAGAAGAGGGGTGTCTGACTCGTGTCTGAGCATCCTGCGTTGTATAAAGAAGACGGGTGTCTGACTAGTGTCTGAGCATTCTGCGTTGTATAAAGAAGACGGGTGTCTGACTCGTGTCTGAGCATTCTGCGTTGTATAAAGAAGACGGGTGTCTGACTTGTGTCTGAACATTCTGCGTTGTGTAAAGAAGACGGGTGTCTGACTTGTGTCTGAACATTCTGCGTTGTGTAAAGAAGACGGGTGTCTGAGTAGTGTCTGAACATTCTGTGTTGTATAAAGAAGACGGGTGTCTGACTTGTGTCTGAACATTCTGCGTTGTGTAAAGAAGACGGGTGTCTGACTTGTGTCTGAACATTCTGCGTTGTGTAAAGAAGACGGGTGTCTGAGTAGTGTCTGAACATTCTGCGTTGTATAAAGAAGACGGGTGTCTGACTTGTGTCTGAACATTCTGCGTTGTGTAAAGAAGACGGGTGTCTGAGTAGTGTCTGAACATTCTGTGTTGTATAAAGAAGACGGGTGTCTGACTTGTGTCTGAACATTCTGCGTTGTGTAAAGAAGACGGGTGTCTGACTTGTGTCTGAACATTCTGCGTTGTGTAAAGAAGACGGGTGTCTGAGTAGTGTCTGAACATTCTGCGTTGTATAAAGAAGACGGGTGTCTGACTTGTGTCTGAACATTCTGCGTTGTGTAAAGAAGACGGGTGTCTGACTCGTGTCTGAACATTCTGCGTTGTATAAAGAAGACGGGTGTCTGACTCGTGTCTGAACATTCTGCGTTGTATAAAGAAGACGGGTGTCTGACTTGTGTCTGAACATTCTGCGTTGTATAAAGAAGACGGGTGTCTGACTCGTGTCTGAGCATTCTGCGTTGTATAAAGAAGACGGGTGTCTGACTCGTGTCTGAGCATTCTGCGTTGTATAAAGAAGAGGGGTGTCTGACTCGTGTCTGAGCATTCTGCGTTGTATAAAGAAGACGGGTGTCTGACTCGTGTCTGAGCATTCTGCGTTGTATAAAGAAGACGGGTGTCTGACTCGTGTCTGAGCATTCTGCGTTGTATAAAGAAGACGGGTGTCTGACTCGTGTCTGAGCATTCTGCGTTGTGTAAAGAAGACGGGTGTCTGACTAGTGTCTGAGCATCCTGCGTTGTATAAAGAAGACTGGTGTCTGACTCGTGTCTGAGCATTCTGCGTTGTATAAAGAAGACGGGTGTCTGACTAGTGTCTGAGCATCCTGCGTTGTATAAAGAAGAGGGGTGTCTGACTCGTGTCTCAGCATTCTGCGTTGTATAAAGAAGAAGGGTGTCTGACTAGTGTCTGAGCATTCTGCGTTGTATAAAGAAGACGGGTGTCTGACTCGTGTCTGAGCATCCTGCGTTGTATAAAGAAGAGGGGTGTCTGACTCGTGTCTGAGCATCCTGCGTTGTATAAAGAAGACGGGTGTCTGACTCGTGTCTGAGCATTCTGCGTTGTATAAAGAAGACGGGTGTCTGACTCGTGTCTGAGCATCCTGCGTTGTATAAAGAAGAGGGGTGTCTGACTCGTGTCTGAGCATCCTGCGTTGTATAAAGAAGAGGGGTGTCTGACTCGTGTCTGAGCATCCTGCGTTGTATAAAGAAGACGGGTGTCTGACTAGTGTCTGAGCATTCTGCGTTGTATAAAGAAGACGGGTGTCTGACTCGTGTCTGAGCATCCTGCGTTGTATAAAGAAGAGGGGTGTCTGACTCGTGTCTGAGCATCCTGCGTTGTATAAAGAAGACGGGTGTCTGACTAGTGTCTGAGCATTCTGCGTTGTATAAAGAAGACGGGTGTCTGACTCGTGTCTGAGCATTCTGCGTTGTATAAAGAAGACGGGTGTCTGACTTGTGTCTGAACATTCTGCGTTGTGTAAAGAAGACGGGTGTCTGACTTGTGTCTGAACATTCTGCGTTGTGTAAAGAAGACGGGTGTCTGAGTAGTGTCTGAACATTCTGCGTTGTGTAAAGAAGACGGGTGTCTGAGTAGTGTCTGAACATTCTGTGTTGTATAAAGAAGACGGGTGTCTGACTCGTGTCTGAGCATCCTGCGTTGTATAAAGAAGACGGGTGTCTGACTAGTGTCTGAGCATCCTGCGTTGTGTAAAGAAGACGGGTGTCTGACTCGTGTCTGTGCATTCTGCGTTTTATAAAGAAGACGGGTGTCTGACTTGTGTCTGAACATTCTGCGTTGTGTAAAGAAGACGGGTGTCTTACTCGTGTCTGTGCATTCTGCGTTTTATAAAGAAGACGGGTGTCTGACTTGTGTCTGAACATTCTGCGTTGTATAAAGAAGACGGGTGTCTGACTCGTGTCTGAGCATCCTGCGTTGTATAAAGAAGAGGGGTGTCTGACTCGTGTCTGAGCATCCTGCGTTGTATAAAGAAGACGGGTGTCTGACTCGTGTCTGAGCATTCTGCGTTGTATAAAGAAGACGGGTGTCTGACTCGTGTCTGAGCATCCTGCGTTGTATAAAGAAGAGGGGTGTCTGACTCGTGTCTGAGCATCCTGCGTTGTATAAAGAAGAGGGGTGTCTGACTCGTGTCTGAGCATCCTGCGTTGTATAAAGAAGACGGGTGTCTGACTCGTGTCTGAGCATTCTGCGTTGTATAAAGAAGACGGGTGTCTGACTCGTGTCTGAGCATCCTGCGTTGTATAAAGAAGAGGGGTGTCTGACTCGTGTCTGAGCATCCTGCGTTGTATAAAGAAGACGGGTGTCTGACTAGTGTCTGAGCATTCTGCGTTGTATAAAGAAGACGGGTGTCTGACTCGTGTCTGAGCATTCTGCGTTGTATAAAGAAGACGGGTGTCTGACTTGTGTCTGAACATTCTGCGTTGTATAAAGAAGACGGGTGTCTGACTCGTGTCTGAGCATCCTGCGTTGTATAAAGAAGAGGGGTGTCTGACTCGTGTCTGAGCATCCTGCGTTGTATAAAGAAGACGGGTGTCTGACTCGTGTCTGAGCATTCTGCGTTGTATAAAGAAGACGGGTGTCTGACTCGTGTCTGAGCATCCTGCGTTGTATAAAGAAGAGGGGTGTCTGACTCGTGTCTGAGCATCCTGCGTTGTATAAAGAAGAGGGGTGTCTGACTCGTGTCTGAGCATCCTGCGTTGTATAAAGAAGACGGGTGTCTGACTCGTGTCTGAGCATTCTGCGTTGTATAAAGAAGACGGGTGTCTGACTCGTGTCTGAGCATCCTGCGTTGTATAAAGAAGAGGGGTGTCTGACTCGTGTCTGAGCATCCTGCGTTGTATAAAGAAGACGGGTGTCTGACTAGTGTCTGAGCATTCTGCGTTGTATAAAGAAGACGGGTGTCTGACTCGTGTCTGAGCATTCTGCGTTGTATAAAGAAGACGGGTGTCTGACTTGTGTCTGAACATTCTGCGTTGTGTAAAGAAGACGGGTGTCTGACTTGTGTCTGAACATTCTGCGTTGTGTAAAGAAGACGGGTGTCTGAGTAGTGTCTGAACATTCTGCGTTGTGTAAAGAAGACGGGTGTCTGAGTAGTGTCTGAACATTCTGTGTTGTATAAAGAAGACGGGTGTCTGACTCGTGTCTGAGCATCCTGCGTTGTATAAAGAAGACGGGTGTCTGACTAGTGTCTGAGCATCCTGCGTTGTGTAAAGAAGACGGGTGTCTGACTCGTGTCTGTGCATTCTGCGTTTTATAAAGAAGACGGGTGTCTGACTTGTGTCTGAACATTCTGCGTTGTGTAAAGAAGACGGGTGTCTTACTCGTGTCTGTGCATTCTGCGTTTTATAAAGAAGACGGGTGTCTGACTTGTGTCTGAACATTCTGCGTTGTATAAAGAAGACGGGTGTCTGACTTGTGTCTGAACATTCTGCGTTGTATAAAGAAGACGGGTGTCTGAGCATCCTGCGTTGTATAAAGAAGACGGATGTCTGACTCGTGTCTGAGCATTCTGCGTTGTATAAAGAAGACGGGTGTCTGACTCGTGTCTGAGCATTCTGCGTTGTATAAAGAAGACGGGTGTCTGACTCGTGTCTGAGCATTCTGCGTTGTATAAAGAAGACGGGTGTCTGACTCGTGTCTGAGCATTCTGCAAAGAAGACGGGTGTCTGACTCGTGTCTGAGCATCCTGCGTTGTATAAAGAAGACTGGTGTCTGACTCGTGTCTGTGCATTCTGCGTTGTATAAAGAAGACGGGTGTCTGACTCGTGTCTGAGCATCCTGCGTTGTATAAAGAAGACTGGTGTCTGACTAGTGTCTGCGCATTCTGCGTTGTATAAAGAAGACGGGTGTCTGACTAGTGTCTGAGCATCCTGCGTTGTATAAAGAAGACGGGTGTCTGACTCGTGTCTGAGCATTCTGCGTTGTATAAAGAAGACGGGTGTCTGACTCGTGTCTGCGCATCCTGCGTTGTATAAAGAAGACGGGTGTCTGACTCGTGTCTGAGCATTCTGCGTTGTATAAAGAAGACGGGTGTCTGACTCGTGTCTGAGCATTCTGCGTTTTATAAAGAAGACGGGTGTCTGACTCGTGTCTGAACATTCTGCGTTGTATAAAGAAGACGGGTGTCTGACTCGTCTGCGTATTCTGCGTTGTATAAAGAAGACGGGTGTCTTACTCGTGTCTGAACATTCTGCGTTGTGTAAAGAAGACGGGTGTCTGACTCGTGTCTGTGCATTCTGTGTTGTATAAAGAAGACGGGTGTCTGACTCGTGTCTGAGCATTCTGCGTTGTATAAAGACGACGGTTGTCTGACTTATGTCTGAGCATTCTGCGTTGTATAAAGAAGACGGGTGTCTGACTCGTGTCTGAGCATCCTGCGTTGTATAAAGAAGACGGGTGTCTGACTAGTGTCTGAGCATTCTGTGTTGTGTAAAGAAGACGGGTGTCTTACTCGTGTCTGAACATTCTGCGTTGTGTAAAGAAGACGGGTGTCTGACTCGTGTCTGAGCATCCTGCGTTGTATAAAGAAGACGGGTGTCTGACTAGTGTCTGAGCATTCTGTGTTGTGTAAAGAAGACGGGTGTCTTACTCGTGTCTGAACATTCTGCGTTGTGTAAAGAAGACGGGTGTCTAACTAGTGTCTGAGCATCCTGCGTTGTGTAAAGAAGACGGGTGTCTTACTCGTGTCTGAACATTCTGCGTTGTGTAAAGAAGACGGGTGTCTGACTCGTGTCTGTGCATTCTGCGTTTTATAAAGAAGACGGGTGTCTGACTAGTGTCTGAACATTCTGCGTTGTATAAAGAAGACGGGTGTCTGACTTGTGTCTGAACATTCTGCGTTGTATAAAGAAGACGGGTGTCTGACTTGTGTCTGAACATTCTGCGTTGTATAAAGAAGACGGGTGTCTGACTTGTGTCTGAACATTCTGCGTTGTATAAAGAAGACGGGTGTCTGACTTGTGTCTGAACATTCTGCGTTGTATAAAGAAGACGGGTGTCTGAACATTCTGCGTTGTATAAAGAAGACGGGTGTCTGACTCGTGTCTGAGCATCCTGCGTTGTATAAAGAAGACGGGTGTCTGACTCGTGTCTGAGCATTCTGCGTTGTATAAAGAAGACGGGTGTCTGACTCGTGTCTGAGCATCCTGCGTTGTATAAAGAAGACGGGTGTCTGACTCGTGTCTGAGCATTCTGCGTTGTATAAAGAAGACGGGTGTCTGACTAGTGTCTGAGCATCCTGCGTTGTATAAAGAAGAGGGGTGTCTGACTCGTGTCTGAGCATTCTGCGTTGTATAAAGAAGACGGGTGTCTGACTCGTGTCTGAGCATCCTGCGTTGTATAAAGAAGACGGGTGTCTGACTCGTGTCTGAGCATCCTGCGTTGTATAAAGAAGACGGGTGTCTGACTAGTGTCTGAGCATCCTGCGTTGTATAAAGAAGACGGGTGTCTGACTCGTGTCTGAGCATCCTGCGTTGTATAAAGAAGAGGGGTGTCTGACTCGTGTCTGAGCATTCTGCGTTGTATAAAGAAGACGGGTGTCTGACTCGTGTCTGAGCATCCTGCGTTGTATAAAGAAGAGGGGTGTCTGACTCGTGTCTGAGCATCCTGCGTTGTATAAAGAAGACGGGTGTCTGACTAGTGTCTGAGCATTCTGCGTTGTATAAAGAAGACGGGTGTCTGACTCGTGTCTGAGCATTCTGCGTTGTATAAAGAAGACGGGTGTCTGACTCGTGTCTGAGCATCCTGCGTTGTATAAAGAAGACGGGTGTCTGAGTAGTGTCTGAACATTCTGCGTTGTGTAAAGAAGACGGGTGTCTGACTTGTGTCTGAACATTCTGCGTTGTATAAAGAAGACGGGTGTCTGAGTAGTGTCTGAACATTCTGCGTTGTGTAAAGAAGACGGGTGTCTGACTCGTGTCTGAACATTCTGCGTTGTGTAAAGAAGACGGGTGTCTGACTCGTGTCTGTGCATTCTGCGTTGTGTAAAGAAGACGGGTGTCTGACTCGTGTCTGTGCATTCTGCGTTTTATAAAGAAGACGGGTGTCTGACTCGTGTCTGAACATTCTGCGTTGTATAAAGAAGACGGGTGTCTGACTCGTGTCTGAACATTCTGCGTTGTATAAAGAAGACGGGTGTCTGACTCGTGTCTGAACATTCTGCGTTGTATAAAGAAGACGGGTGTCTGACTCGTGTCTGAGCATCCTGCGTTGTATAAAGAAGACGGGTGTCTGACTCGTGTCTGAACATTCTGCGTTGTATAAAGAAGACGGGTGTCTGACTCGTGTCTGAGCATTCTGCGTTGTATAAAGAAGACGGGTGTCTGACTAGTGTCTGAGCATCCTGCGTTGTATAAAGAAGAGGGGTGTCTGACTCGTGTCTGAGCATCCTGCGTTGTATAAAGAAGACGGGTGTCTGACTCGTGTCTGAGCATTCTGCGTTGTATAAAGAAGACGGGTGTCTGACTAGTGTCTGAGCATCCTGCGTTGTATAAAGAAGACGGGTGTCTGACTCGTGTCTGAGCATCCTGCGTTGTATAAAGAAGACGGGTGTCTGACTAGTGTCTGAGCATCCTGCGTTGTATAAAGAAGAGGGGTGTCTGACTCGTGTCTGAGCATCCTGCGTTGTATAAAGAAGACGGGTGTCTGACTCGTGTCTGAGCATTCTGCGTTGTATAAAGAAGACGGGTGTCTGACTCGTGTCTGAGCATCCTGCGTTGTATAAAGAAGAGGGGTGTCTGACTCGTGTCTGAGCATCCTGCGTTGTATAAAGAAGACGGGTGTCTGACTAGTGTCTGAGCATTCTGCGTTGTATAAAGAAGACGGGTGTCTGACTCGTGTCTGAGCATTCTGCGTTGTATAAAGAAGACGGGTGTCTGACTTGTGTCTGAACATTCTGCGTTGTGTAAAGAAGACGGGTGTCTGACTTGTGTCTGAACATTCTGCGTTGTGTAAAGAAGACGGGTGTCTGAGTAGTGTCTGAACATTCTGCGTTGTGTAAAGAAGACGGGTGTCTGAGTAGTGTCTGAACATTCTGTGTTGTATAAAGAAGACGGGTGTCTGACTCGTGTCTGAGCATCCTGCGTTGTATAAAGAAGACGGGTGTCTGACTAGTGTCTGAGCATCCTGCGTTGTGTAAAGAAGACGGGTGTCTGACTCGTGTCTGTGCATTCTGCGTTTTATAAAGAAGACGGGTGTCTGACTTGTGTCTGAACATTCTGCGTTGTGTAAAGAAGACGGGTGTCTTACTCGTGTCTGTGCATTCTGCGTTTTATAAAGAAGACGGGTGTCTGACTTGTGTCTGAACATTCTGCGTTGTATAAAGAAGACGGGTGTCTGACTTGTGTCTGAACATTCTGCGTTGTATAAAGAAGACGGGTGTCTGAGCATCCTGCGTTGTATAAAGAAGACGGATGTCTGACTAGTGTCTGAGCATCCTGCGTTGTATAAAGAAGACGGGTGTCTGACTCGTGTCTGAACATTCTGCGTTGTGTAAAGAAGACGGGTGTCTGACTTGTGTCTGAACATTCTGCGTTGTGTAAAGAAGACGGGTGTCTTACTCGTGTCTGAACATTCTGCGTTGTGTAAAGAAGACGGGTGTCTGACTAGTGTCTGAGCATTCTGCGTTGTATAAAGAAGACGGGCGTCTGACTAGTGTCTGAGCATTCTGCGTTGTATAAAGAAGACGGGTGTCTGACTAGTGTCTGAGCATTCTGCGTTGTATAAAGAAGACGGGCGTCTGACTCGTGTCTGAGCATTCTGCGTTGTATAAAGAAGACGGGTGTCTGACTTGTGTCTGAACATTCTGCGTTGTGTAAAGAAGACGGGTGTCTGACTAGTGTCTGAGCATTCTGCGTTGTATAAAGAAGACGGGTGTCTGAGTAGTGTCTGAACATTCTGCGTTGTGTAAAGAAGACGGGTGTCTGAGTAGTGTCTGAACATTCTGTGTTGTATAAAGAAGACGGGTGTCTGACTCGTGTCTGAGCATTCTGCGTTGTATAAAGACGACGGGTGTCTGACTTATGTCTGAGCATTCTGCGTTGTATAAAGAAGACGGGTGTCTGACTCGTGTCTGAGCATCCTGCGTTGTATAAAGAAGACGGGTGTCTGACTAGTGTCTGAGCATTCTGTGTTGTGTAAAGAAGACGGGTGTCTTACTCGTGTCTGAACATTCTGCGTTGTGTAAAGAAGACGGGTGTCTGACTCGTGTCTGAGCATCCTGCGTTGTATAAAGAAGACGGGTGTCTGACTAGTGTCTGAGCATTCTGTGTTGTGTAAAGAAGACGGGTGTCTTACTCGTGTCTGAACATTCTGCGTTGTGTAAAGAAGACGGGTGTCTGACTAGTGTCTGAGCATCCTGCGTTGTGTAAAGAAGACGGGTGTCTTACTCGTGTCTGAACATTCTGCGTTGTGTAAAGAAGACGGGTGTCTGACTCGTGTCTGTGCATTCTGCGTTTTATAAAGAAGACGGGTGTCTGACTAGTGTCTGAACATTCTGCGTTGTATAAAGAAGACGGGTGTCTGAACATTCTGCGTTGTATAAAGAAGACGGGTGTCTGACTCGTGTCTGAGCATTCTGCGTTGTATAAAGAAGACGGGTGTCTGACTCGTGTCTGAGCATTCTGCGTTGTATAAAGAAGACGGGTGTCTGACTCGTGTCTGAGCATTCTGCGTTGTATAAAGAAGACGGGTGTCTGACTCGTGTCTGAGCATTCTGCGTTGTATAAAGAAGACGGGTGTCTGACTCGTGTCTGAGCATTCTGCGTTGTATAAAGAAGACGGGTGTCTGACTCGTGTCTGAGCATCCTGCGTTGTATAAAGAAGACGGGTGTCTGAGTAGTGTCTGAACATTCTGCGTTGTGTAAAGAAGACGGGTGTCTGACTTGTGTCTGAGCATTCTGCGTTGTATAAAGAAGACGGGTGTCTGACTCGTGTCTGAGCATCCTGCGTTGTGTAAAGAAGACGGGTGTCTGACTTGTGTCTGAACATTCTGCGTTGTATAAAGAAGACGGGTGTCTGACTCGTGTCTGAGCATTCTGCGTTGTATAAAGAAGACGGGTGTCTGACTCGTGTCTGAGCATCCTGCGTTGTGTAAAGAAGACGGGTGTCTGACTTGTGTCTGAACATTCTGCGTTGTATAAAGAAGACGGGTGTCTGACTCGTGTCTGAGCATCCTGCGTTGTGTAAAGAAGACGGGTGTCTGACTCGTGTCTGAGCATCCTGCGTTGTGTAAAGAAGACGGGTGTCTGACTTGTGTCTGAAAATTCTGCGTTGTATAAAGAAGACGGGTGTCTGACTCGTGTCTGAGCATCCTGCGTTGTATAAAGAAGACGGGTGTCTGAGTAGTGTCTGAACATTCTGCGTTGTGTAAAGAAGACGGGTGTCTGAGTAGTGTCTGAACATTCTGTGTTGTATAAAGAAGACGGGTGTCTGACTCGTGTCTGAGCATTCTGCGTTGTATAAAGACGACGGGTGTCTGACTTATGTCTGAGCATTCTGCGTTGTATAAAGAAGACGGGTGTCTGACTCGTGTCTGAGCATCCTGCGTTGTATAAAGAAGACGGGTGTCTGACTCGTGTCTGAACATTCTGCGTTGTGTAAAGAAGACGGGTGTCTGACTCGTGTCTGAACATTCTGCGTTGTATAAAGAAGACGGGTGTCTGACTTGTGTCTGAACATTCTGCGTTGTATAAAGAAGACGGGTGTCTGAGCATCCTGCGTTGTATAAAGAAGACGGGTGTCTGAGTAGTGTCTGAACATCCTGCGTTGTATAAAGAAGACGGGTGTCTGACTCGTGTCTGAGCATTCTGCGTTGTATAAAGAAGACGGGTGTCTGACTTGTGTCTGAACATTCTGCGTTGTGTAAAGAAGACGGGTGTCTGACTTGTGTCTGAACATCCTGCGTTGTATAAAGAAGACGGGTGTCTGACTCGTGTCTGAGCATTCTGCGTTGTATAAAGAAGACGGGTGTCTGACTTGTGTCTGAACATTCTGCGTTGTGTAAAGAAGACGGGTGTCTGACTTGTGTCTGAACATTCTGCGTTGTGTAAAGAAGACGGGTGTCTGAGTAGTGTCTGAACATTCTGCGTTGTATAAAGAAGAGGGGTGTCTGACTTGTGTCTGAACATTCTGCGTTGTGTAAAGAAGACGGGTGTCTGAGTAGTGTCTGAACATTCTGCGTTGTGTAAAGAAGACGGGTGTCTGAGTAGTGTCTGAACATTCTGCGTTGTATAAAGAAGACGGGTGTCTGACTCGTGTCTGAGCATCCTGCGTTGTATAAAGAAGACGGGTGTCTGACTTGTGTCTGAACATTCTGCGTTGTGTAAAGAAGACGGGTGTCTGAGTAGTGTCTGTGCATTCTGCGTTTTATAAAGAAGACGGGTGTCTGACTTGTGTCTGAACATTCTGCGTTGTGTAAAGAAGACGGGTGTCTGACTCGTGTCTGTGCATTCTGCGTTTTATAAAGAAGACGGGTGTCTGACTTGTGTCTGAACATTCTGCGTTGTATAAAGAAGACGGGTGTCTGACTTGTGTCTGAACATTCTGCGTTGTATAAAGAAGACGGGTGTCTGAGCATCCTGCGTTGTATAAAGAAGACGGGTGTCTGACTCGTGTCTGAGCATTCTGCGTTGTATAAAGAAGACGGGTGTCTGACTCGTGTCTGCGCATCCTGCGTTGTATAAAGAAGACGGGTGTCTGACTCGTGTCTGAGCATCCTGCGTTGTATAAAGAAGACGGGTGTCTGACTCGTGTCTGAGCATTCTGCGTTGTATAAAGAAGACGGGTGTCTGACTCGTGTCTGAGCATTCTGCGTTGTATAAAGAAGACGGGTGTCTGAGTAGTGTCTGAACATTCTGCGTTGTGTAAAGAAGACGGGTGTCTGAGTAGTGTCTGAACATTCTGTGTTGTATAAAGAAGACGGGTGTCTGACTCGTGTCTGAGCATTCTGCGTTGTATAAAGAAGACGGGTGTCTGACTTGTGTCTGAACATTCTGCGTTGTATAAAGAAGACGGGTGTCTGACTTGTGTCTGTGCATTCTGCGTTTTATAAAGAAGACGGGTGTCTGACTAGTGTCTGAACATTCTGCGTTGTATAAAGAAGACGGGTGTCTGACTTGTGTCTGAACATTCTGCGTTGTATAAAGAAGACGGGTGTCTGACTTGTGTCTGAACATTCTGCGTTGTATAAAGAAGACGGGTGTCTGACTTGTGTCTGAACATTCTGCGTTGTATAAAGAAGACGGGTGTCTGACTTGTGTCTGAACATTCTGCGTTGTATAAAGAAGACGGGTGTCTGAACATTCTGCGTTGTATAAAGAAGACGGGTGTCTGACTCGTGTCTGAGCATCCTGCGTTGTATAAAGAAGACGGGTGTCTGACTCGTGTCTGAGCATTCTGCGTTGTATAAAGAAGACGGGTGTCTGACTCGTGTCTGAGCATCCTGCGTTGTATAAAGAAGACGGGTGTCTGACTCGTGTCTGAGCATTCTGCGTTGTATAAAGAAGACGGGTGTCTGACTAGTGTCTGAGCATCCTGCGTTGTATAAAGAAGAGGGGTGTCTGACTCGTGTCTGAGCATTCTGCGTTGTATAAAGAAGACGGGTGTCTGACTCGTGTCTGAGCATCCTGCGTTGTATAAAGAAGACGGGTGTCTGACTCGTGTCTGAGCATCCTGCGTTGTATAAAGAAGACGGGTGTCTGACTAGTGTCTGAGCATTCTGCGTTGTATAAAGAAGACGGGTGTCTGACTCGTGTCTGAGCATTCTGCAAAGAAGACGGGTGTCTGACTCGTGTCTGAGCATCCTGCGTTGTATAAAGAAGACTGGTGTCTGACTCGTGTCTGTGCATTCTGCGTTGTATAAAGAAGACGGGTGTCTGACTCGTGTCTGCGCATCCTGCGTTGTATAAAGAAGACTGGTGTCTGACTAGTGTCTGCGCATTCTGCGTTGTATAAAGAAGACGGGTGTCTGACTAGTGTCTGAGCATCCTGCGTTGTATAAAGAAGACGGGTGTCTGACTCGTGTCTGCGCATCCTGCGTTGTATAAAGAAGACGGGTGTCTGACTCGTGTCTGAGCATTCTGCGTTGTATAAAGAAGACGGGTGTCTGACTCGTGTCTGCGCATCCTGCGTTGTATAAAGAAGACGGGTGTCTGACTCGTGTCTGAGCATTCTGCGTTGTATAAAGAAGACGGGTGTCTGACTCGTGTCTGAGCATTCTGCGTTTTATAAAGAAGACGGGTGTCTGACTCGTCTGCGTATTCTGCGTTGTATAAAGAAGACGGGTGTCTTACTCGTGTCTGAACATTCTGCGTTGTGTAAAGAAGACGGGTGTCTGACTCGTGTCTGTGCATTCTGCGTTTTATAAAGAAGACGGGTGTCTGACTTGTGTCTGAACATACTGCGTTGTATAAAGAAGACGGGTGTCTGACTTGTGTCTGAACATTCTGCGTTGTATAAAGAAGACGGGTGTCTGACTTGTGTCTGAACATTCTGCGTTGTATAAAGAAGACGGGTGTCTGACTTGTGTCTGAACATTCTGCGTTGTATAAAGAAGACGGGTGTCTGACTTGTGTCTGAACATTCTGCGTTGTATAAAGAAGACGGGTGTCTGAACATTCTGCGTTGTATAAAGAAGACGGGTGTCTGACTCGTGTCTGAGCATCCTGCGTTGTATAAAGAAGACGGGTGTCTGACTCGTGTCTGAGCATTCTGCGTTGTATAAAGAAGACGGGTGTCTGACTCGTGTCTGAGCATTCTGCGTTTTATAAAGAAGACGGGTGTCTGACTCGTCTGCGTATTCTGCGTTTTATAAAGAAGACGGGTGTCTGACTTGTGTCTGAACATTCTGCGTTGTATAAAGAAGACGGGTGTCTGACTTGTGTCTGAACATTCTGCGTTGTATAAAGAAGACGGGTGTCTGACTTGTGTCTGAACATTCTGCGTTGTATAAAGAAGACGGGTGTCTGACTTGTGTCTGAACATTCTGCGTTGTATAAAGAAGACGGGTGTCTGACTTGTGTCTGAACATTCTGCGTTGTATAAAGAAGACGGGTGTCTGAACATTCTGCGTTGTATAAAGAAGACGGGTGTCTGACTCGTGTCTGAGCATCCTGCGTTGTATAAAGAAGACGGGTGTCTGACTCGTGTCTGAGCATTCTGCGTCGTATAAAGAAGACGGGTGTCTGACTAGTGTCTGAGCATTCTGTGTTGTATAAAGAAGACGGGTGTCTGACTCGTGTCTGAGCATTCTGCGTTGTATAAAGAAGACGGGTGTCTGACTCGTGTCTGAGCATTCTGCGTTGTATAAAGAAGACGGGTGTCTGACTCGTGTCTGAGCATTCTGCGTTGTATAAAGAAGACGGGTGTCTGACTCGTGTCTGAGCATCCTGCGTTGTGTAAAGAAGACGGGTGTCTGACTTGTGTCTGAACATTCTGCGTTGTATAAAGAAGACGGGTGTCTGACTCGTGTCTGAGCATTCTGCGTTGTATAAAGAAGACGGGTGTCTGACTCGTGTCTGAGCATCCTGCGTTGTGTAAAGAAGACGGGTGTCTGACTTGTGTCTGAACATTCTGCGTTGTATAAAGAAGACGGGTGTCTGACTCGTGTCTGAGCATCCTGCGTTGTGTAAAGAAGACGGGTGTCTGACTCGTGTCTGAGCATCCTGCGTTGTGTAAAGAAGACGGGTGTCTGACTTGTGTCTGAACATTCTGCGTTGTATAAAGAAGACGGGTGTCTGACTCGTGTCTGAGCATCCTGCGTTGTATAAAGAAGACGGGTGTCTGAGTAGTGTCTGAACATTCTGCGTTGTGTAAAGAAGACGGGTGTCTGAGTAGTGTCTGAACATTCTGTGTTGTATAAAGAAGACGGGTGTCTGACTCGTGTCTGAGCATTCTGCGTTGTATAAAGACGACGGGTGTCTGACTTATGTCTGAGCATTCTGCGTTGTATAAAGAAGACGGGTGTCTGACTCGTGTCTGAGCATGCTGCGTTGTATAAAGAAGACGGGTGTCTGAGTAGTGTCTGAGCATTCTGCGTTGTGTAAAGAAGACGGGTGTCTGACTCGTGTCTGAGCATTCTGCGTTGTATAAAGAAGACGGGTGTCTGAGTAGTGTCTGAACATTCTGCGTTGTGTAAAGAAGACGGGTGTCTGAGTAGTGTCTGAACATTCTGTGTTGTATAAAGAAGACGGGTGTCTGACTCGTGTCTGAGCATTCTGCGTTGTATAAAGAAGACGGGTGTCTGAGTAGTGTCTGAACATTCTGCGTTGTATAAAGAAGACGGGTGTCTGAGTAGTGTCTGAACATCCTGCGTTGTGTAAAGAAGACGGGTGTCTGACTCGTGTCTGAGCATGCTGCGTTGTATAAAGAAGACGGGTGTCTGACTCGTGTCTGAGCATGCTGCGTTGTATAAAGAAGAGGGGTGTCTGACTAGTGTCTGAACATTCTGCGTTGTGTAAAGAAGACGGGTGTCTGACTCGTGTCTGAGCATGCTGCGTTGTATAAAGAAGACGGGTGTCTGAGTAGTGTCTGAACATCCTGCGTTGTGTAAAGAAGACGGGTGTCTGACTCGTGTCTGAGCATTCTGCGTTGTATAAAGAAGACGGGTGTCTGAGTAGTGTCTGAACATTCTGCGTTGTGTAAAGAAGACGGGTGTCTGAGTAGTGTCTGAACATTCTGTGTTGTATAAAGAAGACGGGTGTCTGACTCGTGTCTGAGCATTCTGCGTTGTATAAAGAAGACGGGCGTCTGACTGGTGTCTGAGCATTCTGCGTTGTATAAAGAAGAGGGGTGTCTGACTCATGTCTGAGCATTCTGCGTTGTATAAAGAAGACGGGTGTCTGACTTGTGTCTGAACATTCTGCGTTGTGTAAAGAAGACGGGTGTCTGAGTAGTGTCTGAACATTCTGCGTTGTATAAAGAAGACGGGTGTCTGACTCGTGTCTGAGCATCCTGCGTTGTATAAAGAAGACGGGTGTCTGACTAGTGTCTGAGCATCCTGCGTTGTGTAAAGAAGACGGGTGTCTGACTCGTGTCTGTGCATTCTGCGTTTTATAAAGAAGACGGGTGTCTGACTTGTGTCTGAACATTCTGCGTTGTGTAAAGAAGACGGGTGTCTGACTTGTGTCTGAACATTCTGCGTTGTATAAAGAAGACGGGTGTCTGACTTGTGTCTGAACATTCTGCGTTGTATAAAGAAGACGGGTGTCTGACTCGTGTCTGAGCATCCTGCGTTGTGTAAAGAAGACGGGTGTCTGACTCGTGTCTGAGCATCCTGCGTTGTGTAAAGAAGACGGGTGTCTGACTTGTGTCTGAACATTCTGCGTTGTATAAAGAAGACGGGTGTCTGACTCGTGTCTGAGCATCCTGCGTTGTATAAAGAAGACGGGTGTCTGAGTAGTGTCTGAACATTCTGCGTTGTGTAAAGAAGACGGGTGTCTGAGTAGTGTCTGAACATTCTGTGTTGTATAAAGAAGACGGGTGTCTGACTCGTGTCTGAGCATTCTGCGTTGTATAAAGACGACGGGTGTCTGACTTATGTCTGAGCATTCTGCGTTGTATAAAGAAGACGGGTGTCTGACTCGTGTCTGAGCATCCTGCGTTGTATAAAGAAGACGGGTGTCTGACTAGTGTCTGAGCATCCTGCGTTGTGTAAAGAAGACGGGTGTCTGACTCGTGTCTGAACATTCTGCGTTGTGTAAAGAAGACGGGTGTCTGACTTGTGTCTGAACATTCTGCGTTGTATAAAGAAGACGGGTGTCTGAGCATCCTGCGTTGTATAAAGAAGACGGGTGTCTGACTCGTGTCTGAGCATTCTGCGTTGTATAAAGAAGACGGGTGTCTGACTCGTGTCTGAGCATTCTGCGTTGTATAAAGAAGACGGGTGTCTGACTCGTGTCTGAGCATTCTGCGTTGTATAAAGAAGAGGGGTGTCTGACTAGTGTCTGAACATTCTGCGTTGTGTAAAGAAGACGGGTGTCTGACTCGTGTCTGAGCATGCTGCGTTGTATAAAGAAGACGGGTGTCTGAGTAGTGTCTGAACATGCTGCGTTGTATAAAGAAGAGGGGTGTCTGACTAGTGTCTGAACATTCTGCGTTGTGTAAAGAAGACGGGTGTCTGACTCGTGTCTGAGCATGCTGCGTTGTATAAAGAAGACGGGTGTCTGAGTAGTGTCTGAACATCCTGCGTTGTGTAAAGAAGACGGGTGTCTGACTCGTGTCTGAGCATTCTGCGTTGTATAAAGAAGACGGGTGTCTGAGTAGTGTCTGAACATTCTGCGTTGTGTAAAGAAGACGGGTGTCTGAGTAGTGTCTGAACATTCTGTGTTGTATAAAGAAGACGGGTGTCTGACTCGTGTCTGAGCATTCTGCGTTGTATAAAGAAGACGGGTGTCTGAGTAGTGTCTGAACATTCTGCGTTGTATAAAGAAGACGGGTGTCTGAGTAGTGTCTGAACATCCTGCGTTGTGTAAAGAAGACGGGTGTCTGACTCGTGTCTGAGCATGCTGCGTTGTATAAAGAAGACGGGTGTCTGACTCGTGTCTGAGCATGCTGCGTTGTATAAAGAAGAGGGGTGTCTGACTAGTGTCTGAACATTCTGCGTTGTGTAAAGAAGACGGGTGTCTGACTCGTGTCTGAGCATGCTGCGTTGTATAAAGAAGACGGGTGTCTGAGTAGTGTCTGAACATCCTGCGTTGTGTAAAGAAGACGGGTGTCTGACTCGTGTCTGAGCATTCTGCGTTGTATAAAGAAGACGGGTGTCTGAGTAGTGTCTGAACATTCTGCGTTGTGTAAAGAAGACGGGTGTCTGAGTAGTGTCTGAACATTCTGTGTTGTATAAAGAAGACGGGTGTCTGACTCGTGTCTGAGCATTCTGCGTTGTATAAAGAAGACGGGCGTCTGACTGGTGTCTGAGCATTCTGCGTTGTATAAAGAAGAGGGGTGTCTGACTCATGTCTGAGCATTCTGCGTTGTATAAAGAAGACGGGTGTCTGACTTGTGTCTGAACATTCTGCGTTGTGTAAAGAAGACGGGTGTCTGAGTAGTGTCTGAACATTCTGCGTTGTATAAAGAAGACGGGTGTCTGACTCGTGTCTGAGCATCCTGCGTTGTATAAAGAAGACGGGTGTCTGACTAGTGTCTGAGCATCCTGCGTTGTGTAAAGAAGACGGGTGTCTGACTCGTGTCTGTGCATTCTGCGTTTTATAAAGAAGACGGGTGTCTGACTTGTGTCTGAACATTCTGCGTTGTGTAAAGAAGACGGGTGTCTGACTTGTGTCTGAACATTCTGCGTTGTATAAAGAAGACGGGTGTCTGACTTGTGTCTGAACATTCTGCGTTGTATAAAGAAGACGGGTGTCTGACTTGTGTCTGAACATTCTGCGTTTTATAAAGAAGACGGGTGTCTGACTTGTGTCTGAACATTCTGCGTTGTATAAAGAAGACGGGTGTCTGACTTGTGTCTGAACATTCTGCGTTGTATAAAGAAGACGGGTGTCTGAGCATCCTGCGTTGTATAAAGAAGACGGATGTCTGACTAGTGTCTGAGCATCCTGCGTTGTATAAAGAAGACGGATGTCTGACTAGTGTCTGAGCATCCTGCGTTGTATAAAGAAGACGGGTGTCTGACTTGTGTCTGAACATTCTGCGTTGTGTAAAGAAGACGGGTGTCTTACTCGTGTCTGAACATTCTGCGTTGTGTAAAGAAGACGGGTGTCTGACTAGTGTCTGAGCATTCTGCGTTGTATAAAGAAGACGGGTGTCTGACTCGTGTCTGCGCATCCTGCGTTGTATAAAGAAGACGGGTGTCTGACTCGTGTCTGAGCATTCTGCGTTGTATAAAGAAGACGGGTGTCTGACTCGTGTCTGAGCATTCTGCGTTGTATAAAGAAGACGGGTGTCTGACTAGTGTCTGAGCATCCTGCGTTGTATAAAGAAGACGGGTGTCTGACTAGTGTCTGTGCATTCTGCGTTGTATAAAGAAGACGGGTGTCTGACTAGTGTCTGAGCATCCTGCGTTGTATAAAGAAGACGGGTGTCTGACTAGTGTCTGTGCATCCTGCGTTGTATAAAGAAGACGGGTGTCTGACTCGTGTCTGAGCATCCTGCGTTGTATAAAGAAGACGGGTGTCTGACTAGTGTCTGCGCATTCTGCGTTGTATAAAGAAGACGGGTGTCTGACTCGTGTCTGAGCATTCTGCGTTGTATAAAGAAGACGGGTGTCTGACTCGTGTCTGCGCATTCTGCGTTGTATAAAGAAGACGGGTGTCTGACTCGTGTCTGAGCATCCTGCGTTGTATAAAGAAGACGGGTGTCTGACTAGTGTCTGCGCATTCTGCGTTGTATAAAGAAGACTGGTGTCTGACTCGTGTCTGTGCATTCTGCGTTGTATAAAGAAGACGGGTGTCTGACTAGTGTCTGAGCATTCTGCGTTGTATAAAGAAGACGGGTGTCTGACTTGTGTCTGAACATTCTGCGTTGTATAAAGAAGACTGGTGTCTGACTCGTGTCTGAGCATCCTGCGTTGTATAAAGAAGACGGGTGTCTGACTAGTGTCTGCGCATTCTGCGTTGTATAAAGAAGACGGGCGTCTGACTCGTGTCTGAGCATTCTGCGTTGTATAAAGAAGACGGGTGTCTGACTCGTGTCTGAGCATTCTGCGTTTTATAAAGAAGACGGGTGTCTGACTCGTGTCTGAACATTCTGCGTTGTATAAAGAAGACGGGTGTCTGACTCGTGTCTGAGCATTCTGCGTTGTATAAAGAAGACGGGTGTCTGACTCGTGTCTGAGCATTCTGCGTTGTATAAAGAAGACGGATGTCTGACTCGTGTCTGAACATTCTGCGTTGTATAAAGAAGACGGGTGTCTGACTCGTGTCTGAACATTCTGCGTTGTATAAAGAAGACGGGTGTCTGACTCGTGTCTGAACATTCTGCGTTGTATAAAGAAGACGGGTGTCTGACTCGTCTGCGTATTCTGCGTTGTATAAAGAAGACGGGTGTCTGACTCGTGTCTGCGCATCCTGCGTTGTATAAAGAAGACGTACGCTTTACAAAGTGACAACATAAACTTACGTTACTGCGTATGCGCGTGTTCATGGACTCCCCTCACCTTCTGGTACACATTTGCAAACAATAGAGTTAACTGTAGATGATTTATGATAACAAGCAAAAGAAACCGAGTAGAAGTGTTACTTGGCTGTATTTATCACTCCAATATTTTGAATGTAGACTGTGGAACCAAGCGCAACCGCTAGATGTCAGTGTACCGTACGCTTTCCTTAAATGCAACTATACTACAGGTCCCATTCAACAAATTGTTTGTTCAATAAATCGTTATATTTGGGGCGTTAAAGGAGTAGTTCACTTACAAAATAAATGTTCAAGGTAATTTACTCACTCCCCTGTCATCCAAGTTTTTGCTGCTTTAGTGGAAAAGAAATTACTTTAAAAATTATGTATTTTGTGAAGTCATGAACGCGCATCACAGAACAGAGCAAGGTGAGCATTTGTGTTCGTAAACCATAAACATTGTTTATAAAATGAGAGATGGTTTCATTACATAAGACCTTTATTCATGGTCTGATATGGTTTAAAGTCCTTTGAAGCTGCACTAAAACTGTCATTTTCACCTTGCAGAATCAGGTTTTGTCAAGCATTTTCCTGAGCACAGATTTCAACATGTTAAATAAAATCCCAAAAGATTGTAAAGAGTTGTGAAGATGGGAGAGGTGTCAGTAGGGCTGGGATGATAGGGTTGGAGAGATGGAAAAGAAGAAGAAGATAAGAGCCTTAAAGGGCTTGTTGTACTTTTTTTCCATACTTGGACCACTTTGTTGGTGCCATTGTTTTCTCAAATTTACATGTTTTATTTATGTCCATCTAAATGTCATCGCTTGGATTACATCATCACGCGCCTGCACTTTGAATTAGATTTTTCTCCAATGAGGGGAGAGGGGGAGGAGGGGGCTGAATGTTTTGACGAAATACCTCACAGAATTGATATTACTTCATTGATTGGCAATTAGCTGTAATCTGGGAAAAAAATGTCAATCAATGCATTCGAGTAAAACGGTTACCATAAATTTAAAGAAACGTCGACGCAAAAATATGACGTTGACGTGTCTCTACAGGCCTAGGTGTCAGATCTGGGTGGGGCGGCAGCTCTTAAAGAACAATAGAAAAGAGCAATTCAATGTGTTTTGTAGCTTTAATTCTGTATTTCATTTAGAATTTAGCATTGAAGACTGTAAAGTGTTTGAGAACTTCTTTCAATTTCTGTATATTTCGTACATGTTAGACACAATCGCTCTGGATTATACTGTACTATTATGTTGAATGATGTTGAAAAATAATCAATTTAATGGAGACATCAGTTGCAGTATTAATATCAGAATGTTGGCTTTCATTCATAAAATGATGCAGTTAAAGAAATCTGTGGTCTCTACATTCGTTGGAGATTAAATGTGAAATTATTACAATGTAAAAGTATATTAAAACTAGTTGTGGGCATAGATTAATTTTTTTAATCTAGATTAAAATGGCTCATTTGATTTCTGCCGAAGGCATTCAGAATATGTGTGCTACCCAAATAATGACTAAAAGTAAGTCTTTGAGAACGTGTTTCTCAAGCCAGGTGGCGCATTAGACCAGGGGCTCATCTCCTGTTTCCAAAATGCATCATAAAACTGTGATAATTTGTAATGAAAATTAAATGATGTTCAATAAGATGTACTTGTGTTTACTTCCGCATTAGCTAAGGGATGCTTTGCGTTTAGGTGGTACTTGAGACTGGAAGAGCTCCTACAGTACATTTACATTTACATTTAGTCATTTAGCAGATGCTTTTATCCAAAGACTTAAAAAGAGTTCGGGAGCAACAAGCGATATGTCATACAGGAGCCATAATACATTAGGTGCCAATTCAAAGTAACTGGTTTCAACTAAAGCTAGACCACTACCTGTTGAGAGAAAGTTTTTTTTTTTTTTAAACCAACTGTATGTAAACCAATTCCGTACAGTAAACCAATTCCACATTGAACAAGGTGCAAACAACCTTAGTCTTGTCGAGGTTTCCATTGGGAAGCTTCTTAAAAATAAATTTTCCCTGAAGCAAACCCGGCGTCTTCATAGCTGCATCCATGTTAGCACGTCAAGTTTGATGTGGTAATTTCACAGTAACGTTATGTTGTGTTCAGACCAAACGCGAATGGCGCGTCAAACGCGAGTGATTTACATGTTAAGTTAATGCAAAGAGGCGATAGACCTACTTGCGGTGCGAATCGCGCGAATGAAGCCCTGGTCATGAGATGATGAGGCGCCGCGAATGACGCGAATCATGCGAGTTGAAAACTCTCGTTCTCGCCCCCTACAGTGCAATTAAGATAGGTAATCATCCGCGCTAAAATATCAAGGTGAAAGTCATCATAGCTTGTGTAGTATAGACCCAGCTCCCAACCCAACTTTGAGAATAGATTAACGGCGGCATTTTTTTTATCGCGCGATAAGAGTCTCACGTTAACGCAGCACGTTAACGCCGATAACGGCCCACCACTAATTAAAACACATTAATGTTATGTGCAATTAATGCCCATAATTGTTTTTATTGATTGACTGCACTAGTTATATTACTAGACACTAGCCAAACACACAGCAGAAGTTCACCACAGTCCAGGCGCACACATCCAATGAAACGATCTATTGGGGCTATTAGTAACACAGATTTAGACATAATAAATGTCTTTGCTGTGATTGGCTAACGGCTAGCCGTGAGTGCACTGCTGTTGAACATTCGTCCATCATGATGTGATTCCAGGGATGTGATTTTTTTTTTCATATAAATACGGATATCCCTATTTTTTGACCGCTGGGATCTCCCACGTAAATTGCAAAAATTTGATTTATTTTAATTTGTGATGGGAGGGATGTGACCGCTTCATTCAGAACATCATTTTGTGAGTTATATTTATGTGTCCAGAGAGTCCGTGAAAAATAGACGCCAAACTCTGCTGTTTCAGTACTCAAAAAAGTGGGGGGTGTAATGTTCATTCAGGGGGGAACTCGACAGCGTTTTGTAACGAATGCAGAAAATCCTGAGTCTGAAAGTTGAGACAATTATATGATACGCTTTAAAGAGTAAGTAGCATTAGATCATGAAAATGACATTTCATCCAGTGTGTTATGATGCCGTGTTTGAAAGTAAGCAGTCTTCAAGTTGTAAGTCCTAAGGGGAATAAATAACAAAGTAATTGGCTTGTAAAAAGGTATTGGACTCTGAATCACACAAACGAGACGTGAACTAGTACCGCCGTGTATATGTGTCACTAGACATAGTCCCCGCCTACGTTTTGATGGGACTGCAGCGGAAACTTCAATCTCCCCAAAACACTTTTGCTCGTTCGTGATATGTGTACATCATGTCAAGAACCTGTGTTCTAAGATGTGAAACAAAGTCTGTCTTATTTAAACTACCAAAGGAAGAACTTCTGTGGAAACAATGGTGACAATTCTTTTACACCAAAAGAGTATAACCCAAGGGTTTAACTGTGTGCATCATCTCGCCAAAGATTGCCTTAATCCAGGTATGATGGTAGGCGTCAGGGGCAATTCTAAGATTTTCATTTTAGGGGGGCTCAGCCCCCAATAAGGGTATGATTAAAAAAACATTATTTGACTATTAGGGTGGGGTTGTATACTACTAGCCTTATTGCTATTCACTATTTCATTGTATTCCCTGTATTTCATATATGGGAGTAGGAGTATTGACTGAGCCAAATACCACACTGTTAACAAATTTTGAAACATTTAGATGTGAGAAGACTTCCTGATTCATAATCTGTACAAACAGAAGTACACACGTTTAATTAAAAGTAACAACATGACTTATCAATTTGCCACTTCTATAAATCAATTGCCTACAAATCCCTTTACGCTACTCTTACTCTAATGTATCGTGATACACTAATGATTCATTATTACTTAATACAAAAAAATCTATTTATTAAAACAAAACAAAATAACTCAGCATGATGTTTCTCTCTCTGTGCCATTTGTTGCTTTCAGACAATGATCAGTGTATTTACCATTTCTGTGCATGATGGCAACATAATGTAATGCCCTGATACACCTTAATATGTTTTAAATTTTAAAAGTAAATTCAAATAAATCATGATCGTTTTCTAAAGTATGTTTTCATGGGTGTTTATCGCTTCATTTTTGTCGGAAGAAAAAAACACTTTCACACTGTCATAAGGGCTTATGGTGAACGCAGTGAAGACGTTCAGGTATTGGATGAGAAACCGAACCGTGTGCTGGTCCAGTAACATTATGTAAACTGCAATTACAAGAACCGCACCGATGCAGAAGTCATGTCATAGCAATCTATCAATAAATGCACACACACACCTTTTACTCTCTGATGTTCGCTCCGCTCGGCGCCCCTGCGGATTGAATAACGCGCTGAATCCATTCAGACTTAGATAAGGGGAGGAGCCAAAACTTGACGCATTGCGCAGCCGTTTCAAATTAGTTTTTAAAGGGGACTGAAGCGATCACAAATTAATTAATCTAATCATTTTTTAGGGGGCTGGGCAGAAGTTTAGGTGGGCTAAAGCCCCCCTAAAAAGGGCCTAGTGACGCCCCTGGTAGGCGTTCCATTTGTACGTTAAAGTATTTGTACGTGTCTACTAACGCTCGTAATACATATCTTACAGGAGACAATTGATTTGCAATTGAGTGTTTTTGTCAATTGAAAAATGAATAATACACACAGTTGGATCAGATGTTTACTACAACAATAACATATAATCTACTGTAGCCTAGTTATATACAAATATACAGAAGACTTGATTGTTTGTTGTGAATCTATAGCCATGTTTAAAGTTACATTCAAATATTAATCATATTTAGTCCATCAGACATTGAGTGTCATCATATGAACCATCAATTAAATATCTGCCGTGCATTTAGAACAGTGTCCTGCTTACCATTTAATGAAGAAAAACACAATTCACCGCTTTAAGACTTTTATTCATTAAATGACATGTTTTTTGTTAACAACATTATTTATTAAGACCATTATCAAAAACAGGTTTCAAGGATTCAAGCTTTTATTTGTCACATACACAATAATACAGAATATAATCAGTCAGGTTGGCTCAATGGACAGTGTATGGGATCAGAATCTCGCCCAAAGTATTGCGGCATATTTAAAAATATAAAAGCGTAAATCAAAAAATAAAAACCGTGATTCAGAACTTTAAACGCGTTTTAAATTATATTGCACAAAATGTATACATGAAGACAAAGTTGTCTTAATCGCGTACAAAATAAAGTTGCCCTTGGTTGTTTTACTCATTCTTTGTGATTTTTGTTATTATTTGCTTATATTTTCATTTTTTTCCCTCGCTTGTTTTTCCACGTTCTGCGCTTGCCTTTCCACATGCTGCAGTTTGAGTTTCATGATAATTAGGGTAATTATGTACATTTTACATGCACACTTTAAATCGCTTTTTAAAAAAGAATATTTTTAATGCTTTTCTTTATCCATTTGTCAATCGAGTCAAAAAATGCCATTGGACAGTACACACGTGTGGGCAACCAATCAGCTTTCGGCTCAGTTTTAGGATACACCCCTTCTCCCATATGACATATGAAGTAGATGTAAGACAGAATTTCATTGGACAGCAAGAAAGACCTACAGCCATTAAAACAGTGACTTTATTGCGCCACACACTATAAGTACATGACATGGCAGAAGTTAAATATATGTAAACAAAACAAGCATACAGACAAACGCTCAAATTAAAACATGTTTGCACACAGAACGAGACCCTATAGATCAGTGGTTCTCCACTCATGGCCCTAGAGATTCACCTTCCTTACGAGCTCAGCCTTAATCTAATAATAAAGTGAATCACCTAAAGTACCTCAAGAGCGTTTCAAGTGCCGACTGCTTCGTTTTGAATCGCTCTCGCTGTACTTTAACGTGATACGCCAAGCACTCTGCACAACAGTCAAACTTTATTATTCCTGAATCCTTTGAAAAGCTTTTTCAGGTGTTTCATCAGGGTTAGTTCCTTCCAATGGAACATCAGAATCACGGCAGAATATCCAGTTAGAACCACTTCACAGGGCACTTACGAGATTGCTAAGCAAACGTCTTTAGGTGGATAAGAGAAATATACTAAATGTGTAGAGCCGGGGGTCATGAGGACCAGGATTAGGAACCGTTGTTATCGGGGAATGTTACCACCGGTGTGTACCCTATAAAAGAAGATGTGCAGCACAAGAAAAGCGTAGAAGCATGATCGCGTTCTGTCACACCAGTGAAAATGTGTTAATCATGCCATGAATCTGAGCTGAAATTGAGATGAGATGCAACTTGATTTTGGAATTATAACACAGTCATAATAATTCCCATGTAGAGACAAACTGTTCTGTTAACCAAACCTGCACCACGTCTGATGCTCGAGGAGTAAATGAAACACCGCACACGAGCAGTGAAACAAATGACCATAGAAACCATTAATAAAACACATTTGTTCCGTCACATTCAGGGACAGAATCTCTGTTTATAATGGGTTATAGTCTTGTGCCGCTGTGTAATGTTAAACAGGGTGTTAATGAAAGTGGATTGCAGGCTTTCCTGGCAGCATTACAATATCAAGCCAACATTCATCCTCGTCTCCAGTACACCCCTGAGTCACGGCCACAACATTTCATTTTGACGTCCACAGCAACTGATTAACTCATCCTGGACTCTTGGAGATGTTAGGTTCAGTGTGGAGGTCATTGTGGGTACAGCTCACGCTGAACTCAGTTTATAACTTTGTTTCTATGCTTTTTTTAGCCATTTGTTGCCTCGTGCCAACCTTTTTGAGACCTGTAGAGGGATTTTTGAAATGAGTTAATTTAGTGGATTAAAGTGTAAAATTTCTCAGTTTAAACATCTGCTATGTTATCTGTGTTCTATTGTGAATAAAATATTGTCTCGTGTGATTTGAAATTCCTTTAGTTTTCATTTTATTCAAATTAAAAAAACTCCCAACTTTTCTAGAATTCTGGTTGTAAAACTGAGCCGAAAGCTGATTGGTTGCCCACGCGTGTGTACTGTCCAATGGCATTTTTTGACTCGATTGACAAATGGATAAAGAAAAACATTTGGCAAAAGCTTTTTTAAAAAGCGATTTAAATGTGCACAATACAACTTTTTATTGTTTTATATCTATTAGGTTTTAAAGCATGAATTAAATAAACAGTTTTAAATGTATATATTTATTTATACATTTCAATTTTATTTTTTTATTTAACATTTATTGTTCAATTAAACTACATTTTAAAACACAAACTAAATAAAACATGTAAATAAGTCTTTAAATGTCTCTAGTTCTACATCAAAGCAATTAGAAAATAAATGTGAGGAGCACAACTGACACAGGACCCACCTCTGGAAATTGACATCCATAACAAACTTGATTGTGTCACTGTGAGTCTGTGTGGGTGTCCAGTCCAGAAATGAAGTGAGGTGAAAGTAGGACATCAATTTGGTTCAAATTGTCAGTGTATACAGGCACAAACATGGTCTTGACAGAATAATTGCAGAATATGTCGAGCCTCTTTGATTTCTTTTGGCCACTGATGATGGACTGAGAAAAGAAAATTGAGAATGTCATTAAAACATTGCCACATATGTCTCTGTAAGTCATTTATGTATTTATTAGATAAGTCATTTGTAAAAAGTGCAGTAAATATGTCAAATGCATTCTTTAACACATTAATACATAATTAATACAGATGAGATCAATAACATCACAACATAATGGGCCTAAAAAGCCAGACAACAATTACTATTAAGAAAACAAGATACACGATTAGGTGCACATACAATTTAATAAGGATCATTAAGCTATTTGAACAAAAATGTGTATTATGTGTACATTAGATAATATGACCATTTCTTTTATTCCATATGGAAATATGTTTTCGATTTGAGTTTGATCATGTTTGTGATTGTGCTGTTCAATTATTGATCTTTTGTTTTTATGAGAATCTGGATTTCGTCCTGTTCCCCACAAATACTGCATCTGTGTTTATTCCAATATTCATCACATGTGTTCATAGCTTTATCATATTATTTTCTATTATTATCTCCTATTCATAATATTTTGCTCCTTACTTTCTTGTTGTTTAACCTCGTTGAAAGTTGTATCATGTATTATGCTGTCTTATGATGATATAAGAATCTGTTGCTCTCCATATCAAGGTTCCTAATGATGCCTATGGACAACTGTTTTGTTATTGTAATATTAAATATGTAATCATATCTGATTGTTCAGGAGGAATAAGACTAAACAGAAAGACTGGTGATTTTCCACTGTTTTGGTGGTTTTATATGACCGCCCCCTGATAGAAGCTTATAAGTTTTAGTCCTTAACAATAAACTTTGGACTTTGATTGAACAAGCACTTGTGTCTGTGTCAAACTCTGTCTCCAGGCCTGAAACTCTGTGTGTTCCGTCGACTAGACTCTTCAACCGTAGAATTTTGTTTAGACAAGGGGACGTGAGAAGTTTACATTCTTACAGTTGGGGGCTCGTCTGCGAAAGAGGGGAGACTCTCTTCTCTCTTAGAACCAAGGAGAACAAAGGCCTGAGGCGCACTGACGATCGGTTCACAGACCTACATTAAAGGGGTAAGTGTTTTTCTACACAGTTCTTTATGACTTACAGAAATCTAACGCTTACCCTGTAGGATTCTTGTGTGTTTTAAATTCATGTTAGTGGGAGTTGATTCTCCCATTGTTGTACCAATGAGGCTGGCAACAGTAGTTAATAAAATAACTATTAACGCACGAATATGAATGGTTAATGCAGTTTTGATCACACTGTAATTAGGGATCGAAGTGTTAGCTTTGAGAAGGCTTTGTTACTCACAAAAAGAAATAAAATCTGTTTAATGGTTATTCTGAAAGATAACATTATTACAGTTAAAATTGAAAATATACTGCACTGTTACTGCATGATATATTGAGATATTGTTATCAGAAAAAGACGGTGAATTTAATATCCACCTCTGATCGCAATATACTGGTGAAACGGTTGGTCGATTGAACACGAGGGTTTATCTTTGTTTTGTCTGTACTGTACTGTTTTATCACCGCTGGGTGTGAAAGTGTAAGATGGGGAATTCTGTTTCAAGGCCACTGCCGGGCGAAACCCCAGTCGCATTTATGTACAGAAATAATCAAGGATTTTATACAGATCCGTATGTTAACAATATCGCAGGATGGTCGGAGGGAATAAAACCTAAAATTGATATGCCCTATCCGAGGGAAGGTTCATTTTCTGATGAGTGTATGTTACTGGCGCATGGTATGTCAAGTGGAGGTTGGGGAGACCCAACATGGGATTATCCATACATGAATAAAGCCTATGGAGTATGGAAAGACATAAAAAGGTTTGGGACCAGGGTCCGGAAAAAACAAAAATTATTGCGTATGCAAATCAAAACCGGTGGCCATTTGAAAGGCTATACGGGATACACAAACCCTTGCCAGACACAGACTTCTCCCTCTGCACCATCACTGTCGATAAAACCAAAAGAGAAAAAACCGGAAAAGTTAATTGATAAACTTAATGTAACTACAAACCCTCAAAATTCAATGGTTTGGGTGAGAGCTGGGAACACGCTAAATGAGAGACCTCTAAGAATGTCTGATATGGAGGATATCTGTAAAAGTTTTCCTTCTCCACAGGAAGCAGGTATATATATTTGTCCATTTTGCAAACCCACATGTGTGTTTTGGAAACTTTTAAAGATGTTGAAATATTTTTTTGGACAGATAAGAGTGTTTCTTGATAAATGTCTAAGGAGTCAACAGGTCTTATCTTTTGAAACAGGCAGCAAGAGAGACTCAGCTGCTCAATTTTTTGTGCGTTTTAAGAAAGCATGGATTGAAGATTCTAAATTGCCATTAAATAATGACATAAAGCCTCTGTTTTTTTAGCACTCTGTTAAATAACATGAATCATAAGCAAGCGCAATTGATCAGAATAACGACTTCAAACTTGCATGATATGACTTTAGAGAATGTTTATAGGCTATCCTGGAAGAAGGAACATTGAACAAACGTCTGTAAATCCGCAATTGCCGCATCCTAGAAGAAGTCAGAAATAATCTCCTTTCATTGCGGAAAGAAGGGCCATTACAAACGAGAGTGCAGACAGTTGCGCAAGCCGACTTCTGGTGAGATGCACACACAACAGCACACACCACAGAGCAAACATGAGAACACGGGTCCTCCAGTAAATCTTTTAGGTCGTGATATGATGCATAAATTAGGCATGGATATTAAGTTTACTGATCACAAGGTTGTTTTTTTCCTTTCTGTCTAGTTTACAGGCATTCGTCGATCCTCTGCCTACAAGTGGACTGATAAGCGGCTCAAGGGTATCTGCCTCCGGTAGCAGCATGCCTACAAGGGTGGACACCATGATTAACCCTTTGTTATGGTCTCAATTCAGGGATGAAACTGGTTTCATTGATATGGAACCTTATCGGGCTAAACTTAAAACAAACAAACCTGTCTACATTAAACAATACCCTTTGTCTAAAGATAAGGAACAAGGCATTCAACATTTGATTGAAAATTTTGTCAAGCAGGGTGTCCTCGAACAAACACACTCACCATATAACACACCAATTAATCCTGTTATGAAAGCTGATGGGAAAACTTGGAGATTAACTCAAGATTTAAGAGCAGTTAATCAGTTAATCATACCACTCGCACCGATTGTGCCTGATGTTTTGACTGTTATGAATTCAGTGCCACATTCGCACAAGTATTTCACAGTAATTGATTTGTGTGCAGCCTTTTTCTCTGTACCTGTACACCCAGATACTCAGCCTTTGTTAGCATTTACATTTAAGGGGCAGCAATATTCGTGGAAACGCCTTGTTCAGGGCTATGTAGACTCACCCGCTGTCTTTTCTGCAGCAGTGCACAGAACTTTGGCCAAAATGAGTGATTTGCCTGCAAACAGTATGTGTGCTACAATTTGCAGATGACATACTCGTGTCGGGGGAGACGGAGGAGGACTGTGAAAAAGCATCTGTTATTGTTTGCAATGTACTTGCTGAAACAGGTTTCAAAGCTTCGAAGGAGAAACTGCAATGGGTCAAACTAAGGTAACCTTTTTGGGACATGTGCTGATGCAGGGTCTCAGAGCAATATCCACAGACAGGGTCCAGCTGATCAGAAAGGTTAAGTCCCCACGAACAGTGCAGCAGCTACAAAGCTTTCTGGGACTAATTAACTATTGTAGACAGTGGATACCTGACTGCGCGCTTCACGACAGACACCTGAGGGGTCTGATAGATCACAAAGCTCCGCCAAACACAGCATTGGAGTGGACAGCGGAAGCTGATGAACATTTCAATGCTTTGAAGGCAGCCATCACGACAGCACCAGCATTGGGCCTGCCGGACTATACCAAGCCTTTTCACTTGCATGTTAGGGAGACAGAGGGTGCAGCGCTAGGGGTCCTATTGCAAATTCATGGCTCAACATATAGGCCAGTTGCATATCTGTCTAAGAAGTTAGATAACATAGTCAGAGGTATGCCAGCATGTCTTCGTGCTGTGGCTGCAGCGGCTCTGATTGTACAGATGGCTGAGAGAACTGTGCTGTCACACCCTTTAATATTATATGCATCCCATCAGGTTGGGGTAATCTTGCACAACATGCAAACACAACACATGACAGCGCAAAGACGCTCAGGTTACGAGGCTACTCTGTTGGCAAAGAAAAATCTTAGCATTCAACCGACAGCAAACATTAATCCCGCTTTGCTGGGTATTTTGGGTATTGTAGACATGGCAGATTTTACTGTTGAACATGATTGCATCGTTGAACTGACCACCTCTTACTCTTCTAGGTTCGATCTGTTGGATACGCCCCTAGAGGGGGGAGAACATATTTATGTTGATGGGTCTTGTTCAAAGCCATCTGACGGTGTCTACCTCTGTGGCTATGCTGTGGTTTCCGAGTCAGGAGAGGTAAAAGAAGCTTTAGCTCTAGATTACAATTCGGCCCAAGCTGCAGAGTTGATAGCATTAATACGGGCCTGTGAGCTGATGACAGGAAAGAGAGTAACAATTTATACAGACTCCAAGTATGCGTGGAGTGTTCTTCACCATTATGCCAGAATGTGGGAAGCGAGAAGTTTTAAAACTGCTGATGGAAAGCCAATAGCACTTGCAAATCTGATAGGACAGTTAACTGAAGCAGTTCAGCTTCCGCTCGAAGTGGCCATAGTAAAGGTCAAGGGTCACGCTTCGGGGGAGGATGAACAGACTATAGGTAATAGGAGGGCGGATGAAGCCGCTAAAGCAGCAGCCCAAGCTCAGATTAAATCACCATTTCATCCAAAGGATAAAAAACATGTAGCAATGACAGTGCACATAACGAATGTACCTGAGATTGATATCAAATTCCTACAAAGTCAAACAACACAGGGAGACTTAGAGCATTGGAGAAAAAATCTTTGCACTCCTGACGAGGGATTATTCGAGATGGACAGGGTAGAATAGCAGTACCAAAATTAGGGTTAATTATCCTAATTAGACATTACCATGGGTTATCTCACACCAGTTGTGCAAAAGTAGTTCAAGCAATTAATCAATTGTATTGTATAGCCGATGTTCACAGAACAGCAAAGCTTGTTTTAGGTGCATGCTTAACATGTGCTCAGGTAAATCCACACAAGGCAGCTAAGCACGATGCATTGACACATCCGGAAGCTCCTTTTCAACATTTACAAATTGATTTTACGCACATGCCGCCAATAGGTAACTTAAAATATCTTTTGGTAATTATTGATCGATTCTCAAAGTGGCCTGAAGAATTTCCATGCAAAGGAAGATGCTAGAACATATTGGAATCGGACAACGGGACGAGTTTCACGTCAAAGGTAACACAGCTCTTAGCAAAAGCGTTGTCTATTGATTGGCATTTTAATATTCCTTATCATCCGCAAAGTGCAGCAGTCGTGGAGAGATGTAATCGAACACTTAAAAAACGAGTAACAAAAGCGGTACTCGACACAGGAAGAAAGTGTGTTGATTTATTGCCTGCAGTCTTGGCAGAAATAAGAATGACCCCATCTTCAACGTCAAAATTTTCACCGTTCGAGGTACTAATGGGTAGACCTTTCCCGACCCCGTGGGTCAAAGGCCGGTCTGGGATTTCTTGTTTAGGTGATCTTCAGGTGATCCAGGAAGACTACGTGACCTCTCTAGTCGAAAAGTTAAATTCGATATGTGCTGATGTTTCATTGTGCATTCCTCTTCCCTCAGAAAACCCTACCCATAACTTTGTTCCAGGACAAAACGTTCTTGTGAGGAGTCTGAAGCAAACAAAGGTTGGAGAACCAAAGTACCACGGACCAGCAACTGTGATTGCCGTCACACGGACAGGAGTTCTGACGGACTATCAGCCACAGTGGATACACGCTTCCAGACTGAAGTTGTGTTCTTCAGGAGAGCAGGCAAGCTCCAATTTAACATGGAATCTCCACAGGGGATTCACCTTACTACATCTCAGGGTAGAGAAAGCACTGACTAAGCTGAGGACAGAACTACCTTTTGTGAGGTAGGGGCCACCCAAAGCAAGAAGATAGGAGGCCCATTGAGCCAACAGTGCTGACTCCGCTTCCCCTGAGGTGCATTAAGGGCCAAATTGAAATAAAAGGTGTTATTCCAGCAGTTTCCTATGGAATTCTTAGATATCAATTCCTACACTGCGTGCACACTAGCAGAAGCCCTTATTGTGTTCGGCCCACATCTTCTTAACACAGTAAAATCGACCATAGGAATTGCCCCTGACCCAACTAGAGTGGTACTGCAACGTCCAATACCAAGTAGCCTAATTCTGTATGCTTTCAGGCTAGAAGGGGGGGAATTAGTTGTAAGCAAAAGAGATTGCCCACATTAACAATGATAGAACCTAACAGGCCAGTGGCACCCTTTCAGGCAGCCAGGTATGTGTGGACTGCGTGGAACAACGATTATTCTAACACTAATAAGTATAATAATCACTGGTATAATCCTAAATCAAGAAATAAAAGTAGAGAGAAATGAAACTCTCGCCACACGGCCATAGATGAAAGTAGATGAAAGTATAGGAAAGTAGATGAAAGTAGATGAAAGTAGATGAAAGTTTCCCTGATAAAGAGACGATCAAGGTCACTCTTAGGGCAGGCAGCAGCGCAAGCTTCTTTTGTGACCCAATATCTTTAACCATGGGAGCAGCTGGCAATACAGAAGCAGTTAGGGAACAATTCGGAGAGAGTCTGTATATATGCAAGGGGTCTTGTAGGTGGTCAGAGGTGATAGCGTATCATGGCCCTGAAGCCCTAGGCACCGACCCCAGGTTTGAAATAAAGATTGTAAAGTTACAACACAGAGTAATGTGGGATGGTCCCTAGCAGGTTTGTTTACAGGAATCGGTACTACTGTTGCTCTGAACAAAATAAATGGTCTGGCATGGTAAGTTCTTTCTTTGGAAAATGACACAGCACAAGCTTTAAACTTAATCTCTAATGAATTAAAGAAAATGAGAGTTGCCGTTGTGCAACATAGACTTGCTTTGGATATATTAACAGCAGAGAAAGGAGGGGTGTGCAAAATGCTAGGAGTATCTTGTTGTTTTTTTGAATTCCAGATTATGCAGACAATGTCACTGACGTTGTGAAGCACATGAGAGAATCAGTTCGTGAACCCACACCGGTAGATGCAACATGGTTTCAATGGTTGGACAGCCTAGCCGGGGGATGGGGACATTGGATAACCGGTACAGTAATTCCAGTTGTGATGACCATCTTAGCCTTGTTACTATTTTTACCATGCATGTTGCAGTGTGTGGTCGGATGTGTTAAAAGATCTGTTACTTCCTTTACAACCAAAGGAACCGATCGAATGATGTTAGCAAAAAGAACGACTGACGTCAACCAGGCTATGTTGGTTAGACGCACATCTAAAGGTTATCGTCCGAAAGATCAGAATCAAACTTGGGGATCCATATTTGATCGTAGCAGCGATACGGACGAGGATAACAATGATTATGTTCACACACCTGAGTTAGAACCAGAACCAATACCGGTGATAGAAGAACCAAGAAATGTTGATGAACGTGACAATGTAATGGAAGAAGATAATGGGCTTGACGATTCGGTAATTGAGATTGGCACGGTAGATGATGAAGAGTAGATATAATTATGTTTATGTTTTCGTTTTTATTGAAGGTGATTGGTGTTGTTATGTTTTTATTACAAATCAGTCCGATTGATCCTTTACCTCAAAGATCAGCTTGCACACCAGAAAACCACACAAAAAAATACGCAAATGCAATTATCCTTTTATTAAAGACTTTGTATTAACCTTTTGTACTACTCTATATATTTGTTCTTTAAAGGGACACAGGACAGCTTGTAAGACCGTTGGTCTGAAAGTGGCCATTGTGAGAATCTGGATTTCGTCCTGTTCCCCACAAATACTGCATCTGTGTTTATTCCAATATTCATCATATGTATTCATTCCTTTATTTCATTATTCTCTATTCTCTAGTTATTATCTCCTATTCATAATATTTGCTCCTTACTTTCTTGTTGTTTAACCTCGCTAAAGTAGTATCATGTCTTATGCGGTCTTATGTTGATATAAGAATCTGTTGTTCTGCATCTCAAGGTTCCTAATAATGTCAAGGGACACTTGTTTGTTATTGTAATATTAAATATGTAATCATATCTGATTGTTCAGGAGGAATAAGACTAAACATAAAGTCTGGTGATTTTCCACTGCTTTGGTGGTTTTATATGACGCCTCCTGATGCAAGCTTATAAGTAGTAGTCCTTAATACAATAAACTTTGGACTCTGATTGAACAAGCACTTGTGTCTGTGTCAAACTCTGTCTCCAGGATCCTGAAACTCTGTGTGTTCCGTCGACTAGACTCTTCAACCGTAGAATTTTATTTAGACAAGGGGACGTTAGAAGGTTACATTCTTTCAGCCAACATTCTGATATTAATACTGCAACTGATGTCTCCATTAAATTGATTATTTTTCAACATCATTCAACATAATAGTACAGTATAATCCAGAGCGATTGTGTCTAACATGTACGAAATATACAGAAATTGAAAGAAGTTCTCAAACACTTTACAGTCTTCAATGCTAAATTCTAAATGAAATACAGAATTAAAGCTACAAAACACATTGAATTGCTCTTTTCTATTGTTCTTTAAGAGCTGCCGCCCCACCCAGATCTGACACCTAGGCCTGTAGAGACACGTCAACGTCATATTTTTGCGTCGACGTTTCTTTAAATTTATGGTAACCGTTTTACTCGAATGCATTGATTGACATTTTTTTCCCAGATTACAGCTAATTGCCAATCAATGAAGTAATATCAATTCTGTGAGGTATTTCGTCAAAACATTCAGCCCCCTCCTCCCCCTCTCCCCTCATTGGAGAAAAATCTAATTCAAAGTGCAGGCGCGTGATGATGTAATCCAAACGATGACATTTAGATGGACATAAATAAAACATGTAAATTTGAGAAAACAATGGCACCAACAAAGTGGTCCAAGTATGGAAAAAAGTACAACAAGCCCTTTAAGGCTCTTATCTTCTTCTTCTTTTCCATCTCTCCAACCCTATCATCCCAGCCCTACTGACACCTCTCCCATCTTCACAACTCTTTACAATCTTTTGGGATTTTATTTAACATGTTGAAATCTGTGCTCAGGAAAATGCTTGACAAAACCTGATTCTGCAAGGTGAAAATGACAGTTTTAGTGCAGCTTCAAAGGACTTTAAACCATATCAGACCATGAATAAAGGTCTTATGTAATGAAACCGTCTCTCATTTTATAAACAATGTTTATGGTTTACGAACACAAATGCTCACCTTGCTCTGTTCTGTGATGCGCGTTCATGACTTCACAAAATACATAATTTTTAAAGTAATTTCTTTTCCACTGAAGCAACAAAAACTTGGATGACAGGGGAGTGAGTAAATTACCTTGAACATTTATTTTGTAAGTGAACTACTCCTTTAACGCCCCAAATATAACGATTTATTGAACAAACAATTTGTAGAATGGGACCTGTAGTATAGTTGCATTTAAGGAAAGCGTACGGTACACTGACATCTAGCGGTTGCGCTTGGTTCCACAGTCTACATTCAAAATATTGGAGACAAAAATATAGCCAAGTAACACTTCTACTCGGTTTCTTTTGCTTGTTATCAGAAATCATCTACAGTTAACTCTATTGTTTGCAAATGTGTACCAGAAGGTGAGGGGAGTCCATGAACACGCGCATACGCAGTAACGTAAGTTTATGTTGTCACTTTGTAAAGTGTACGTCTTCTTTATACAACGCAGGATGCGCAGACACGAGTCAGACACCCGTCTTCTTTATACAACGCAGGATGCGCAGACACGAGTCAGACACCCGTCTTCTTTATACAACGCAGAATGCGCAGACACGAGTCAGACGCCCGTCTTCTTTATACAACGCAGAATGCGCAGACACGAGTCAGACACCCGTCTTCTTTATACAACGCAGAATGCGCAGACACGAGTCAGACGCCCGTCTTCTTTATACAACGCAGAATGCGCAGACACGAGTCAGACACCCGCCTTCTTTATACAACGCAGGATGTTCAGACACGAGTCAGACACCCGTCTTCTTTATACAACGCAGAATGCGCAGACACGAGTCAGACGCCCGTCTTCTTTATACAACGCAGAATACGCAGACACGAGTCAGACACCCGTCTTCTTTATACAACGCAGGATGCGCAGACACGAGTCAGACACCCGTCTTCTTTATACAACGCAGGATGCTCAGACACGAGTCAGACACCCGTCGTCTTTATACAACGCAGGATGCGCAGACACGAGTCAGACACCCGTCTTCTTTATACAACGCAGGATGCCCAGACACGAGTCAGACACCCGTCTTCTTTATAAAACGCAGAATGCACAGACACGAGTCAGACACCCGTCTTCTTTATAAAACGCAGAATGCACAGACACGAGTCAGACACCCGTCTTCTTTATAAAACGCAGAATGCACAGACACGAGTCAGACACCCGTCTTCTTTATACAACGCAGAATGCACAGACACTAGTCAGACACCCGTCTTCTGTATACAACGCAGAATGCTCAGACACGAGTCAGACACCCGTCTTCTTAATACAACGCAGAATGCTCAGACACTAGTCAGACACCCGTCTTCTGTATACAACGCAGAATGCTCAGACACGAGTCAGACACCCGTCTTCTTTATACAACGCAGCATGTTCAGACACGAGTCAGACACCCGTCTTCTTAATACAACGCAGAATGCGCAGACACTAGTCAGACACCCGTCTTCTTTATACAATGCAGAATGCGCAGACACTAGTCAGACACCCGTCTTCTTTATACAACACAGAATGCTCAGACACGAGTCAGACACCCGTCTTCTTTATACAACACAGAATGCACAGACACTAGTCAGACACCCGTCTTCTTAATACAACGCAGGATGCTCAGACACGAGTCAGACACCCGTCTTCTTAATACAACGCAGAATGCTCAGACACAAGTCAGACACCCGTCGTCTTTATACAACGCAGCATGTTCAGACACGAGTCAGACACCCGTCTTCTTAATACAACGCAGAATGCTCAGACACAAGTCAGACACCCGTCGTCTTTATACAACGCAGCATGTTCAGACACGAGTCAGACACCCGTCTTCTTAATACAACGCAGAATGCTCAGACACTAGTCAGACACCCGTCGTCTTTATACAACGCAGCATGTTCAGACACGAGTCAGACACCCGTCTTCTTAATACAACGCAGAATGCTCAGACACAAGTCAGACACCCGTCGTCTTTATACAACGCAGCATGTTCAGACACGAGTCAGACACCCGTCTTCTTAATACAACGCAGAATGCTCAGACACAAGTCAGACACCCGTCGTCTTTATACAACGCAGCATGTTCAGACACGAGTCAGACACCCGTCTTCTTTATACAACGCAGAATGCACAGACACGAGTCAGACACCCGTCGTCTTTATACAACGCAGCATGTTCAGACACGAGTCAGACACCCGTCTTCTTTATACAACGCAGGATGCGCAGACACGAGTCAGACACCCGTCTTCTTTATACAACGCAGGATGCGCAGACACGAGTCAGACACCCGTCTTCTTTATACAACGCAGAATACGCAGACACGAGTCAGACACCCGTCTTCTTTATACAACGCAGAATGCACATTAGTATTTTCTCATTAACTAAAGTATTTTTATATGGCCAAAAAGTTAAAGTTAAATATTAAAAAAAATAAAACGAAAAAATAAAAAGTGAAAAAATAAACCAGCTAAAAAGACGACCGGCTATGCTAATATGACTGACTGAAGTAGAAGAAAAACATAAGATACTCTTGACCTTTAACCCTTCTTGAACCACTCGTGGTCTAGGAGCTCCTCTAATGTTGGTCTGTCAGGTGGTGGACCGAGAGCGGACCGTTTGATCAAGTCAAAGCATTCTGTGAGGAGAAGTGTTTAAGAGAGGAACGATTAGTCACGTATGTTCTTTGTTAACTCGCTGTCAAACATAACAATAGCTACTGAAATATGTAGTTTCATTTATCACATTTTTAAAAACAATATCCTTATATATCCTTATACAACTTATATTTAAGAAGTTGCATTTGGTGAGAAATCTCCCAGTGCCTGAACAGAATCTTGCTTTGCATTTCACAAGGATAGTGCTGGTCTCTTACCTTCACTTAAACCAAGTGTTTTGATCGCAGGGATGTCCTCTGTAGTAATATGGCAATGATGAATTTTCCGACGTCCGCCCATCATATGCAGGAGCAGTTTACCCAAACAATAGACCAGATCGGCAACCGCATGACATGGACCTGGAACACAAGCATGAAGTGAGCAAACATTTCACAGGTAAAAATCATTCAAGTCAAAGTATAACACCATCAATCCAGTACTGCTGTTGGGGGAGAACTCATTTTGGGTTAACTTCAGTGTTTGTACGAGGGTCATTAAATCAGTCAGTACTCACCCCAGCTTTCACCGCCTGGTTCCACCCAAGTTGGGTCAGGAGTGTCACCATCAGGGTCTATCAACATGAACATCATGGAACATAAAGAAGAAGCGAGGAAACATTTCACTGGCAAAAATCATTCAAGTCAAAGTCTAACGCCATCAATCCATTCCTGTAAATTCTGACCGGATGCTGTTGAGGGGAAACTCATTTTGGGTTGGCTACAATGTTTGTACCAGTGTCATTACATCGGCAACACAGAAACTCAACTCACCTGGGTTTCTAGGGTCTGGTTTGCCCCAAGTTGAGGCAAGATGGCCACATCCAAAGTCTATGAACATGAGCGTCATGGTCTGTATATTGATCAGCACGTTTCTGATATCCAAGCTACCATGGCAGACGTTGTGGTCGATGCAGTGTTGGGCTGCGTTCACTGCTTGACGCATGAGAGGACGTGCCTGATCTTCAGACAGTGGACAATTTACACTCCAATTATAGATATATTGAAGGAAATCATTCATGCTTAGACAGGGATATGGATATTCTAGAACGAGGATGTAGATTTCGTCCTCTTCAAACCAGTCCAACAGAGCCACAATGTTGGGGCATCTCTCTGGTTTCTGTAGCATCAGATTTACAGCCACTTCTGAGACGACAGGCTTGTCATATCCAGGCTGGTGAAAAAAGGTCAAAAAGGTTAGCAGACGGTAGGCGACTTTTCAATTTCCTCGAATCATTTGTGTTGAGATACAGTGGGGTCTAAAAATCTGAAACATCAATGAGAAACGCATTTTCTAATGAACTATTTTTGAAATGAATTACTTTATTAGCATAACAATTAGAGTATGAAGGATGTGTATGAATGTCTCAGTATTTGTTATGTGCCTCTTTTAATGTGTGCACAAAACCTGATGTTTCATATCCAGCTCATGTGCTCAACTACACACAGAAATCAATAACAATCACTTTAAATTCGCTTGTTTGATTTGTAACCTATAAAGCAGATTCTTTAAGATTTTTGGACCCCACTTCACATTAAAAAATATAAATATGACTCACAACATGAATAAATCTGTCCCAGTGGGATGACTTGTAGATAAATTTGATGGCGACCTACAAAGAGAATTCATCACAACACTACATCAACATATCTGGATCAAAACACTCAACACGTCTGTATGTTGAGACACAAGGATGAAAATGTTTGATGAATAGGGCAAGTGTACCTTCAGGCCATCAGACTTGCGAGTCCCCCGATACACAATGCCGCCGTGTCCTTTTCCTAGACAGTGCCTTCCCACCTTATAAAGGGCTGAAAACGCTTCTAAAAACAAACAATAAATAAGGAACACATGTGATTGAGTCGCACAAACTCCAAGAGCACTGATGTTGTAAAAATAAATCAAACAAGCGTATTCTTTTAAAACATGCGTGTGTAATGGAGAGAGGTTGAGTACATCCAATTTGATTCAACAGAATGAAAAGGTGTTTAAGTATAACAGCAGGACAATCAAAAAGAAAACAAATTATTTCTTCCTAAAGGATATCAGGGTAATCTTAGACAATTAATTTGATCAGAATAACACTTGACATTAATTGAATATTTAATAATAGGGCTGGGTATGCATCCAATTTGGCGATTCAGTTCGATTCTAATATATTTCCATTCCAAATCGGTTCCTTATTTTCGCAAAAGATATTTTCCAAGTTTATTTTGTTTCATTTAATTTAAGATTGATTACAATCCAAGAAGTGATATTTTTGACCCAGTGCTATAACATAATATAATAAGTTTCAGTGAAGCTGACAATGAAAAGCAGGACAGAATGAAAGTTAACCTGAACATTATGGAAGTATACTCACCAAATTTATCCAATTCATGAAGAAACTCTTGCCTTGTATACCATGTAGCGGGAAATTTGGGAAAAGAAACTGGATAAAAACTTTGGAGCATTTCCTGAACAAATGGATCAAAGTCAGATAAACCACGATAGAAATCATCCATTTCTTCTTTCCACTGAGCTTCAGCATCTTTAGGCTGAGGATCTTCACGAGCTGGCTGAGGATCTTCACGAGCTGGCTGAGGATCTACAGGAGCCGGCTGAGGATCTACAGGAGCCGGCTGAGGATCTACAGGAGCCGGCTGAGGATCTACAGGAGCCGGCTGAGGATCTACAGGAGCCGGCTGAGGATCTACAGGAGCCGGCTGAGGATCTACAGGAGCCGCCTGAGGATCTACAGGAGCCGGCTGAGGATCTACAGGAGCCGGCTGAGGATCTACAGGAGCCGGCTGAGGATCTACAGGAGCCGGCTGAGGATCTACAGGAGCCGGCTGAGGATCTACAGGAGCCGGCTGAGGATCTACAGGAGCCGGCTGAGGATCTACAGGAGCCGGCTGAGGATCTACAGGAGCCGGCTGAGGATCTGAATGATCCAGGTCAGGCTGTGGAGGTAAAAGCACCACTTTGTTGTTTCGTGTGCAGGAGTGCTTTATAGCCTTCCATCCTCTCTTAAAGTGGGCACGGACACCCTTCTTCTTCTTCTCTTCTGTTTGTTGTTTTAAAAGATAAAAACAGAGAGGAAAAAAACAAACAGTAAAAATGATTTTTAGATGCCAGAAATATATCACAACAAACAAATAAATAAAACACAGTTCTCTCTGGAACTTCTGCTTATAGTTAGATAGACCTGATCTGTCTTCAGCTGGATCTTCAGGAGCCGGCTGAGGATCTACAGGAGCCGACTGAGGATCTACAGGAGCTGGCTGAGGATCTACAGGAGCTGGCTGAGGATCTACTGGAGCTGGCTGAGGATCTACAGGAGCTGGCTGAGGATCTACAGGAGCCGGCTGAGGATCTACAGGAGCCGGCTGAGGATCTACAGGAGCCAACTGAGGATCTACAGGAGCTGGCTGAGGATCTACAGGAGCCGGCTGAGGATCTGAATGATCCAGGTCAGGCTGTGGAGGTAAAAGCACCACTTTGTTGTTTCGGGTGCAGGAGTGCTTCATAGCCTTCCATCCTCTCTTAAAGTGAGCACGGACACCCTTCTTCTTCTTCTTCTTCTCTTCTGTTTGTTGTTTTAAAAGATAAAAACAGAGAGGAAAAAAAACAAACAGTAAAAATGATTTTTAGATGCCAGAAATATATCACAACAAACAAATAAATAAAACACAGTTCTCTCTGGAACTTCTGCTTATAGTTAGATAGACCTGATCTGTCTTCAGCTGGATCTTCAGGAGCCGGCTGAGGATCTACAGGAGCCGACTGAGGATCTACAGGAGCTGGCTGAGGATCTACAGGAGCTGGCTGAGGATCTACTGGAGCCGGCTGAGGATCTACAGGAGCTGGCTGAGGATCTACAGGAGCCGGCTGAGGATCTACAGGAGCCGGCTGAGGATCTACAGGAGCCAACTGAGGATCTACAGGAGCCGGCTGAGGATCTACAGGAGCTGGCTGAGGATCTACAGGAGCCGGCTGAGGATCTGAATGATCCAGGTCAGGCTGTGGAGGTAAAAGCACCACTTTGTTGTTTCGGGTGCAGGAGTGCTTCATAGCCTTCCATCCTCTCTTAAAGTGAGCACGGACACCCTTCTTCTTCTTCTTCTTCTTCTCTTCTGTTTGTTGTTTTAAAAGATAAAAACAGAGAGGAAAAAAAACAAACAGTAAAAATGATTTGTGGATGCCAGAAATATATCAAAACAAACAAATAAATAAAACACAGTTCTCTCTGGAACTTTTGCTTATAGTTAGACAGACCTGATCTGTCTTCAGCTGGATCTTCAGGAGCCGGCTGAGGATCTACAGGAGCCGACTGAGGATCTACTGGAGCCGGCTGAGGATCTACAGGAGCCGGCTTAGGATCTACAGGAGCCGGCTGAGGATCTACAGGAGCCGGCTGAGGATCAACAGGAGCCGGCTGAGGATCTACAGGAGCCGGCTGAGGATCTACAGGAGCCGGCTGAGGATCTACAGGAGCTGGCTGAGGATCTACAGGAGCCGGCTGAGGATCTACAGGAGCCGGCTGAGGATCTACAGGAGCCGGCTGAGGATCTACAGGAGCCGGCTGAGGATCTACAGGAGCCGGCTGAGGATCTGAATGATCCAGGTCAGGCTGTGGAGGTAAAAGCACCACTTTGTTGTTTCGGGTGCAGGAGTGCTTCATAGCCTTCCATCCTCTCTTAAAGTGGGCACGGACACCCTTCTTCTTCTTCTCTTCTGTTTGTTGTTTTAAAAGATAAAAACAGAGAGGAAAAAAACAAACAGTAAAAATGATTTTTAGATGCCAGAAATATATCACAACAAACAAATAAATAAAACACAGTTCTCTCTGGAACTTTTGCTTATAGTTAGACAGACCTGATCTGTCTTCAGCTGGATCTTCAGGAGCCGGCTGAGGATCTACAGGAGCCGGCTGAGGATCTACAGGAGCCGGCTGAGGATCTACAGGAGCCGGCTGAGGATCTACAGGAGCCGGCTGAGGATCTACAGGAGCCGGCTGAGGATCTACAGGAGCCGGCTGAGGTTCTACAGGAGCCGGCTGAGGATCTACAGGAGCCGGCTGAGGATCTACAGGAGCCGGCTGAGGATCTACAGTAGCCGGCTGAGGATCTACAGGAGCCGGCTGAGGATCTACAGGAGCCGGCTGAGGATCTACAGGAGCCGGCTGAGGATCTACAGGAGCCGGCTGAGGATCTACAGGAGCCGGCTGAGGATCTGATGGATCCAGGTCAGACTGTGTAGGTAAAAGCACCACTTTGTTGTTTCGGGCACAGGAGTGCTTCATAGCCTTCCATCCTTTCTTAAAGCTGGCACGGACACCCTTCTTCTTCTTCTCTTCTGGTTGTTGTTCTAGAAGATAAAACCAGAGAAAGAATAAAGAAAAATTACCACCAGATAGCAGAAATGTATTACAAAGTATCAAATTAATGAAACTGACTCGCAGAGCCACCGAAGGATTATTTAATGAAGCCTTGTCAGTTATGTTTTGCATAAGGTCACCCCTCCCCAAAATGTCAAATATTAGATCTGTTGCATATCAAATATCTCAAGCAGCTGGACATTGGTGCCATTGCAGTAGGGTTTAGTTTACTGTGGTGTTTAGAATGTACAGGGAACACATTTGAACTGAACAGAAACCGTTACGCTGTCCACTTTGACAGACATGTTGTACAGTGATATTGTGAAATCTCTTAATGAAACAGATATTACACTTATAGGTTATTGTTACAGGTGTGCTTTCAAAGTGTGCTCAAGCGACTTCAGCTGAAATAAATACGGTGCAATTAACCCTTCGAAAGCAGTTTCATTGACAGGTGATCTGACCAATCATAACGCCAATTTTACGTGCCCCTGTGACTGACCGCCATTTTGTCCGACAAACACCACAAGGCGTAGGCCTGTCGCGATAGTCGATAAATCGATTAATCGCACGATAAAAAAAATGACCTCGATAATTTTTCCGGCCGCGATAATTTCATTTGCATACTTGTTTGTTATCCGCGACTGAATGACAACTCTCGTTTCCTTAGCATAGGAGAAGTGAACCCTCTTGTCAGTTGCGTTGTCTTTTGTGTGGGGAGGCGGCGCTTGTCAGTCACATGGACTTTGTGTGGGAAGGCGGGAGTGTTTGAGGCGACTGCAGAGAAGAGCGAAAAGACGAGACGCAAGTTGTGACATGGAATTGGTTTCAAAGCCAAACGCGACAGCTGCAGTGTGGGAGCACTTCGGACTCAAACCAACTGACCGTGGTGAACCACTTAACCTGAGCGAGCCGGTATGTCGCATTTGTTTTAAAACAGTATCGACTAAAACCGGTAACACAACAAACATGCACATGCACCTAAAACACAATCATCCGTTGCAGTTTTCCCAGATAAGAAAAAAAAGCTACAACAGAAGTCTTCGTCTTCCCGACAATGCACCATAACTGGGGCATTTAGTCGACAAACAAAGTAGAAACAGGACAGTGCAAAATGGTGTGCACTCACCGACAGTGTAGTTCGCTTGATTGCTAAAGAGATGCTGCCCTTTAGTATCGTTGTAGGTATGATGACATCGTAACCACTCGCGGCGAACATTCTGACTCAAAAATGTGTTACAAACCGCGCGGTACTAAAATTTGTATGTCATTCAATATCTTCTCCTGGCCGCCTGGTGGTAGTATGTTTTTCCTGAGTACGGCTGTAACTACATAGAGTTCAAGCCCCTGAAGCGTTGGACACTTCGGGATTTCAGCCCTAATGTGATTTCAGGTCACCGCGGCTTTCAGAAAATTTGCGTTGCGTTCAACCGGTCGGTGGGCTTCATCTAAGCTTTGGACACTAATGAAATGTAGGTAGACCTAAATACACAGGTTTTATCTTGTTACTTACGAAATTCCATCGAAATCCATCCAGGAGAAAGTATTTAAATAAATCGCGGAAATTGTGAAGTCACTTTTGTGGCGGGTAGATTAGCGAATGTACTGCAGGCGCAGTTCTAAAAAAAACATCGTCTGTATTCAACTCATTCTGACGGTGTTTTTCTAGAAATTATTACTCATGCTTTGAATATGTGTTGTATGAATATGAATGAACAATTAATTTTGATGTGTATTGTTGTTTTCTCTTGTATTCTCAAAATAAATGTTTATGAATATGAATGAACGCTTATTAATTTTATTTGTTTTGAGTGAGGTACCATGGGTCTGATGCCCATTCCAGCTAAAACAGTATATTTTCATGATTTCATTTGAAAGAACTAACAAAATTCTACATTCATTTCAAATTTCGTGCAAATATCTGACAAAATATGTGTGAATTATAAGCATTTTCGGTCACACGCCTTCCATTGGAGTTAATGTTAACTATTTTACTATATTCCTCGGTATTATACATATCATAACTTTCGCAATCCTCAACTGATTTTCACAATTCAGGTGTCGTCGGAAAGGGAATTTTCAGCTCTATCTCGTCATGTGATCCATTTTGAGCTTAGGGGTGTTTTGTCATCATACCTACGTTATGCCATTATCATTATTCTAGATGAAAATGGTCTCAGATCGACAATATTATCATTTATCGCGATAATTTCTTGGACAATTTATCGTCCAGCAAAATTTGTTATCGTGACAGGCCTAACAAGGCGAAGTAGAGCTTTGGTGACGGATTTGAAAAAAAAAATGTTTTTCTTTTTAATTATTTGGAGCTATTTTCTCACGGTTAGACAGACCTGCTCTGTCATCAGTTGGTTCTTCTGGAGAGGTTTGCTTGAGTCCAGAAGGATCTTGCGGAGGATCGACCGTATCTTCAAGAGGCGTTTGCTCCAGGTCACAACCAGGGTGATCAGCTGTTTCTGCCAAGACCACCGGGTTCAAGACTGGTAGATACGGCTCTTCAGCTGGATCCAGGTCATTGCTTTGGGTGCAAGAGCAGCAGCCCTTCACAGCCCGCCATCCTCTCTTAAAGCTGGCACGCACTCCCTTCTTCTTCTTCTTCATCTTCTCTGTTTGTTGATCTAAAAGATCATACAAAGACAAACATACACAGTAAAGCTGTTTTTAGGTGGTAAATTAAACTTACACACTAAAACAATCATAATTCTCTATGAAACGACTCTAAAAGATTTAACTATAAAAAAAAGTTATACTTATTAAACAAGAAATTATAAGACAATTGTATCATATTCTTCATTTCTTATGTCATTATAACTTGAAACTGCAGTACTGTACATCGACACTTAATCCTTTAAAAACACACTAAAAGATGAAATGAACTAAACCTGAACACAAACATAAATGTTTTTAATGTTTTTAATTTAAAGGGATTTTTAAAACGCATTCAAACATGATAAATCTTGAGATTAGCACTCGCTAAACAAAACAAGTCTGATGTTGTGCTGTACTCGAGTCAGTAGACAACCATTTTGTCATATTATCTGAATCTATATTTTGAAGAAGATGATTTATTTGGGATGTTTCACTTACCTGGATCTCTGTCCATGTCGTTTGCTGTGACTGATGAAGTAACAGATGTAGACGCCATGTGAAGCTCTTTAACTCGATCTTTTTCACGATCGTCTGTCTGTGTGGACTTGTGGAGTTTCGTATCGTCGCTAGCTGACCGTCTGAAGACTCTTGATAGCAAGTTATGTGATATCCGTCGTCGCTTTCGCTTAAAACAGTACTGATGAGATTCTTCAACTCGGCGTTCTGATAAGATCTGTTTACAGCGTCGACTCTCTTTATGACGTGAGCGTTGAGGACGCAAACACACGATGAATTCAGGTCGCCTAGGAAACCTTTTGTGAATGTTACGCTGACAGCTTCACATTGAGAGTCTAGTTTCTGTAAGTGTGTTGTGCGCGCGAGCTCTTTCTTTTTCTTTGTTTTTTAATGGGATCCTGAATTCATAGAGCTGCACTACTGCCATCTTCTGGTGGAAATGAACTCCTCCGGATTCTTCTTCTCGTTTTTTGGCGCATTACAGTCTTTGTGTATAACGCCCCCTACTGTTCGTTGTGTTGTGCAGTCGTGGGGTGTTTCCAGAAAGGTTCACTTACCGTCAGCTCAACCCTGAACTCTCGGTTGATTAACACAAACCTCGATTACTCGGGTATGTCGGTTCCTAAACACTGGAGAACATTATTTCATTTCAAAAGGTTGAATGATAAAGTTAATAAAAAAGAGATGTGAATGCTGAATTGAGATGGGTGAGATTGGAAATATAATTGTAATATTGCTGTAAAATGATTATATATTATACGTAATCTGTGCTTTCAGGCCCACTTGACGCTCATCACAAACGCACGCATGCGCAGACAACACCTGAAGCTTAGTAACATTTCCTTCAAATGAACTAACACTGAACATGATCTTCTCCAGAGCAGGTTATCTTCAGAGAGAGAGTTGCTATGGTTACTTACATTCCCTGAAAATGATCTCCGTTTTTGGAACCGCAAGTTGGGGTTTTCAGCTAACTAACCCTTAAACTTACCCGGGTATGACACATAACCAGCTTTCTGGAGTACACCCCTGATCCTCAAATACCTCAAAACAAAATCTTAAAGGAACGTTCTGTGTTTGTTGACGCTCGTCTGGGAAACCGATTGTATAAAGACATTTTTATGAAAGCAACATAAATATCTAAATTCAACTAAGGCACAGTCTTGGCTAAACTGCGTCTGTGAAACCGGGCCATAGTGTATAGTTTGTCATTTGAGACACAGCTTAAATATTCAGAGACAAGAGGGATCGGTGGTGAAAAAATAGAAAATACAGACACAAACTTTACAATTCAGAAGGAAAGAAGATGATATGGAAAAAACCTGTTCATTGTAAAAAAGCATAATTGTGATCTAGGATTAAAAGAAAGAAATCTTTAATCATTAAACATTAAACAAGAGAGCAGGTCATGAAAAAACATTCTGAAGAATCAGGAATAGTTCACAATAGCAAATAGTAAAAGATACAGAAGAATATTATAGGAAAACATGCCACTGGACTCTGTGAACCCTGTCAGTTAAATTATAAAACATGAACTTGATAGTCACATTATAAAGAAGAAACAATGAAATGTCAAAATAGGATGAACAGAACATGGACTAGAGGTGAAAAGTGACCAGAGCCAGAATCTCTTTCTGAACTTCATTAAAAACAGGATTTATAACAAGACTGTGACAGAATCACCAGGAGGAGTTAATTTACACCAGCAGATGGCAGTAGTGCAGCTCTATGAATCCGGATCTCATTAAAACTAGATGTCTGCAGACCTGGAGCAGGCAGTTTCACGCCCCCGTTGTTCCTTATTTGTCCAGTAGGGGGAGTTGAACGACAAAATATAATATCTGTAACCGAATCAAACTGTTAAACAAAAATGTAATTATGTATGAATGTGTAAGATTAAAAGTAAATAAATGAACTAAACTGAAACTGGAAGTGCTTCTGGACCAGTGAAAATGAACTATGGTAAAAGTGTAGTAACATGTTGTTTTGTTGTTGTTGTATTGGTGACTTTTGGCAAAACCAATCTTCCTACAGAAACCATGACTTCACTAACGATAATATACAGAACAGATTAAAGTATTTGTACGTGTCTACTAACGCTCGTAATAAATATCTTACAGGAGACAATTGATTTGCAATTGAGTGTTTTTGTCAATTGAAAAATGAATAATACACACAGATGGATCAGATGTTTACTACAACAATAACATATAATCTACTGTAGCCTAGTTATATACAAATATACAGAAGACTTGAGTGTTTGTTGTGAATATATTTCATAGTTCATGTTTTTTTTGAAGTTTTCGAGAAGTGGGAGTCTGCAGACCTGGAGAATACAGTTTTGTGCCTGTTTTGACCTTTTTGTCCAGTAGGGGGCGCTGTACACTAACAACCACCAGAACAGAGTTAAGAACACATCACTTCATCATCCAGCACGAGTTATGGTCAATAAACCTTTTTGTTATTACACAAACACCAACATGTATAGTTTTAAACGATTCATTGATCTCGATATGAATTCACCATCTAAACAGATATGTACAGTAGTGTAATTTATTATCAAAGACAATAACATCTATAAATATTAACCAGATAGATGTTGTGTCTGGATCATTTTCATCATTTTCTTTCTAATTGTATTTCGTTGTCTGTCTCTAGTCTATGTGATGGCCTTTTCTGGTAAGATATTCTTCTTACTCTGTTTACTTGCATTAATACATAACGTTACTACAGTAGACTTATATGTATGTAGGCCGTTTCAATGTAGCTGCGCACCTACTTAAGATTTTTATTATTTTAAGTCGTTAGTCATAGTACAACTTCATACCGATGTTGTCATGGCCGATACAAAGACTCATCACAGCCTCTCCATTCAACTGGGCTCATCAACCATCACTTCTTCCAGAAAGGCAAGAAACCTGGGAGTGGTGATTAATGATCAGCTCAATTTCACAGATCAAGTTGCCAGCACCGCCCGGTCCTGTAGATTCATTCTCTACAATATTAGGAAAATTAGACCCTTCCTTTCAGAGCAGGCTACGCAAGTCCTAGTACAGGCTCTGGTCCTGTCCAGACTGGACTACTGCAATGCGCTACTGGGTGGACTTCCAGCTTGCACAACCAAACCTCTACAGATGATCCAGAATGCTGCGGCAAGAGTTATCTTTAATGAACCGAAGAGAGCACACGTCACTCCTCTATTCATTAAGCTACATTGGCTCCCTATAGTTGCTCGCATCAAATTCAAGACCCTGCTCCTGGCCTACAAGACCACCACTGGTTCGGCACCACCTTACCTTCACTCGCTACTCCAGACATACGTACCCGCCAGATGCCTACGCTCTGCAAACGAACAGCGTCTTGTGGTGCCATCCCAAAAAGGTAAAAAATCTCTCTCGCGCACCTTCTCCGGATCTGTTCCACCTATGTGGAATGATCTGCCTGCTGCTACAAGATCTGCAGATTCTGTAGCCATCTTTAAGAAACGTCTGAAAACGCATCTCTTCCGTCAACATCTGACTGATCTGTTCTGACTCTATTCTCTTCTCTACTCTTGAGGAAAAAAAATAATAAAAATGAATGAATGGTTCTGTATACTGTGTTAGGTTATATAAGACCCAATCCTCTTTTTTGATTGCACTTATGCTTTTGTTGTACTTATGCTGTCCCAATTGCTTCCATTGCCTACCCCACATGTAAGTCGCTTTGGGTAAAAGCGTCTGCTAAATGACTAAATGTAAATGTAAATACAAAAGATCGACATAATCACAACTAACAATTAATCACAGTTGAGAAAATCACGGTCAACATAAGTATTAGCCAGCAAATCATTTCCTTTAATGTGTATTAAGAAAACAAAAGATCAATAATTGAACAGCACAATCACAAACATGATCAAACTCAAATCGAAAACATATTTCCATATGGAATAAAAGAAATGGTCATATTATCTAATGTACACATAATACACATTTTTGTTCAAATAGCTTAATGATCCTTATTAAATTGTATGTGCACCTAATCGTGTATCTTGTTTTCTTAATAGTAATTGTTGTCTGGCTATTTAGGCCCATTATGTTGTGATGTTATTGATCTCATCTGTATTAATTATGTATTAATGTGTTAAAGAATGCATTTGACATATTTACTGCACTTTTTACAAATGACTTATCTAATAAATACATAAATGACTTACAGAGACATATGTGGCAATGTTTTAATGACATTCTCAATTTTCTTTTCTCAGTCCATCATCAGTGGCCAAAAGAAATCAAAGAGGCTCGACATATTCTGCAATTATTCTGTCAAGACCATGTTTGTGCCTGTATACACTGACAATTTGAACCAAATTGATGTCCTACTTTCACCTCACTTCATTTCTGGACTGGACACCCACACAGACTCACAGTGACACAATCAAGTTTGTTATGGATGTCAATTTCCAGAGGTGGGTCCTGTGTCAGTTGTGCTCCTCACATTTATTTTCTAATTGCTTTGATGTAGAACTAGACACATTTAAAGACTTATTTACATGTTTTATTTAGTTTGTGTTTTAAAATGTAGTTTAATTGAACAATAAATGTTAAATAAAAAAATAAAATTAAAATGTATAAATAAATATATACATTTAAAACTGTTTATTTAATTCATGCTTTAAAACCTAATAGATATAAAACAATAAAAAGTTGTATTGTGCACATTTAAATCGCTTTTTAAAAAAGCTTTTGCCAAATGTTTTTCTTTATCCATTTGTCAATCGAGTCAAAAAATGCCATTGGACAGTACACACGCGTGGGCAACCAATCAGCTTTCGGCTCAGTTTTACAACCAGAATTCTAGAAAAGTTGGGAGTTTTTTTAATTTGAATAAAATGAAAACTAAAGGAATTTCAAATCACACGAGACAATATTTTATTCACAATAGAACACAGATAACATAGCAGATGTTTAAACTGAGAAATTTTACACTTTAATCCACTAAATTAACTCATTTCAAAAATCCCTCTACAGGTCTCAAAAAGGTTGGCACGAGGCAACAAATGGCTAAAAAAAGCATAGAAACAAAGTTATAAACTGAGTTCAGCGTGAGCTGTACCCACAATGACCTCCACACTGAACCTAACATCTCCAAGAGTCCAGGATGAGTTAATCAGTTGCTGTGGACGTCAAAATGAAATGTTGTGGCCGTGACTCAGGGGTGTACTGGAGACGAGGATGAATGTTGGCTTGATATTGTAATGCTGCCAGGAAAGCCTGCAATCCACTTTCATTAACACCCTGTTTAACATTACACAGCGGCACAAGACTATAACCCATTATAAACAGAGATTCTGTCCCTGAATGTGACGGAACAAATGTGTTTTATTAATGGTTTCTATGGTCATTTGTTTCACTGCTCGTGTGCGGTGTTTCATTTACTCCTCGAGCATCAGACGTGGTGCAGGTTTGGTTAACAGAACAGTTTGTCTCTACATGGGAATTATTATGACTGTGTTATAATTCCAAAATCAAGTTGCATCTCATCTCAATTTCAGCTCAGATTCATGGCATGATTAACACATTTTCACTGGTGTGACAGAACGCGATCATGCTTCTACGCTTTTCTTGTGCTGCACATCTTCTTTTATAGGGTACACACCGGTGGTAACATTCCCCGATAACAACGGTTCCTAATCCTGGTCCTCATGACCCCCGGCTCTACACATTTAGTATATTTCTCTTATCCACCTAAAGACGTTTGCTTAGCAATCTCGTAAGTGCCCTGTGAAGTGGTTCTAACTGGATATTCTGCCGTGATTCTGATGTTCCATTGGAAGGAACTAACCCTGATGAAACACCTGAAAAAGCTTTCATAAAGTTTGACTGTTGTGCAGAGTGCTTGGCGTATCACGTTAAAGTACAGCGAGAGCGATTCAAAACAAAGCAGTCGGCACTTGAAACGCTCTTGAGGTACTTTAGGTGATTCACTTTATTATTAGATTAAGGCTGAGCTCGTAAGGAAGGTGAATCTCTAGGGCCATGAGTGGAGAACCACTGATCTATAGGGTCTCGTTCTGTGTGCAAACATGTTTTAATTTGAGCGTTTGTCTGTATGCTTGTTTTGTTTACATATATTTAACTTCTGCCATGTCATGTACTTATAGTGTGTGGCGCAATAAAGTCACTGTTTTAATGGCTGTAGGTCTTTCTTGCTGTCCAATGAAATTCTGTCTTACATCTACTTCATATGTCATATGGGAGAAGGGGTGTATCCTAAAACTGAGCCGAAAGCTGATTGGTTGCCCACACGTGTGTACTGTCCAATGGCATTTTTTGACTCGATTGACAAATGGATAAAGAAAAGCATTAAAAATATTCTTTTTTAAAAAGCGATTTAAAGTGTGCATTTAAAATGTACATAATTACCCTAATTATCATGAAACTCAAACTGCAGCATGTGGAAAGGCAAGCGCAGAACGTGGAAAAACAAGCGAGGGAAAAAAATGAAAATATAAGCAAATAATAACAAAAATCACAAAGAATGCGTAAAACAACCAAGGGCAACTTTATTTTGTACGCGATTAAGACAACTTTGTCTTCATGTATACATTTTGTGCAATATAATTTAAAACGCGTTTAAAGTTCTGAATCACGGTTTTTATTTTTTGATTTACGCTTATTATATTTTTAAATATGCCGCAATACTTTGGGCGAGATTCTGATCCCATACACTGTCCATTGAGCCAACCTGACTGATTATATTCTGTATTATTGTGTATGTGACAAATAAAAGCTTGAATCCTTGAATCCTGTTTTTGATAATGGTCTTAATAAATAATGTTGTTCACAAGAAACATGTCATTTAATGAAGAAAAGTCTTAAAGCGGTGAATTGTGTTTTTCTTCATTAAATGGTAAGCAGGACACTGTTCTAAATGCACGGCAGATATTTAATTGATGGTTCATATGATGACACTCAATGTCTGATGGACTAAATATGATTAATATTTGAATGTAACTTTAAACATGGCTATAGATTCACAAGAAACACTCAAGTCTTCTGTATATTTGTATATAACTAGGCTACAGTAGATTATATGTTATTGTTGTAGTAAACATCTGATCCAACTGTGTGTATTATTCATTTTTCAATTGACAAAAACACTCAATTGCAAATCAATTGTCTCCTGTAAGATATGTATTACGAGCGTTAGTAGACACGTACAAATACTTTAACGTACAAATGGAACGCCTACCAGGGGCGTCACTAGGCCCTTTTTAGGGGGGCTTTAGCCCACCTAAACTTCTGCCCAGCCCCCTAAAAAATGATTAGATTAATTAATTTGTGATCGCTTCAGTCCCCTTTAAAAACTAATTTGAAACGGCTGCGCAATGCGTCAAGTTTTGGCTCCTCCCCTTATCTAAGTCTGAATGGATTCAGCGCGTTATTCAATCCGCAGGGGCGCCGAGCGGAGCGAACATCAGAGAGTAAAAGGTGTGTGTGTGCATTTATTGATAGATTGCTATGATATGACTTCTGCATCGGTGCAGTTCTTGTAATTGCAGTTTACATAATGTTACTGGACCAGCACACGGTTCGGTTTCTCATCCAATACCTGAACGTCTTCACTGCGTTCACCATAAGCCCTTATGACAGTGTGAAAGTGTTTTTTTCTTCCGACAAAAATGAAGCGATAAACACCCATGAAAACATACTTTAGAAAACGATCATGCTTTATTTGAATTTACTTTTAAAATTTAAAACATATTAAGGTGTATCAGGGCATTACATTATGTTGCCATCATGCACAGAAATGGTAAATACACTGATCATTGTCTGAAAGCAACAAATGGCACAGAGAGAGAAACATCATGTGGAGTTATTTTGTTTTGTTTTAATAAATAGATTTTTTTGTATTAAGTAATAATGAATCATTAGTGTATCACGATACATTAGAGTAAGAGTAGCGTAAAGGGATTTGTAGGCAATTGATCTATAGAAGTGGCAAATTGATAAGTCATGTTGTTACTTTCAATTAAACGTGTGTACTTCTGTTTGTACAGATTATGAATCAGGAAGTCTTCTCACATCTAAATGTTTCAAAATTTGTTAACAGTGTGGTATTTGGCTCAGTCAATACTCCTACTCCCATATATGAAATACAGGGAATACAATGAAATAGTGAATAGCAATAAGGCTAGTAGTATACAACCCCACCCTAATAGTCAAATAATGTTTTTTTAATCATACCCTTATTGGGGGCTGAGCCCCCCTAAAATGAAAATCTTAGAATTGCCCCTGACGCCTACCATCATACCTGGATTAAGGCAATCTTTGGCGAGATGATGCACACAGTTAAACCCTTGGGTTATACTCTTTTGGTGTAAAAGAATTGTCACCATTGTTTCCACAGAAGTTCTTCCTTTGGTAGTTTAAATAAGACAGACTTTGTTTCACATCTTAGAACACAGGTTCTTGACATGATGTACACATATCACGAACGAGCAAAAGTGTTTTGGGGAGATTGAAGTTTCCGCTGCAGTCCCATCAAAACGTAGGCGGGGACTATGTCTAGTGACACATATACACGGCGGTACTAGTTCACGTCTCGTTTGTGTGATTCAGAGTCCAATACCTTTTTACAAGCCAATTACTTTGTTATTTATTCCCCTTAGGACTTACAACTTGAAGACTGCTTACTTTCAAACACGGCATCATAACACACTGGATGAAATGTCATTTTCATGATCTAATGCTACTTACTCTTTAAAGCGTATCATATAGTTGTCTCAACTTTCAGACTCAGGATTTTCTGCATTCGTTACAAAACGCTGTCGAGTTCCCCCCTGAATGAACATTACACCCCCCACTTTTTTGAGTACTGAAACAGCAGAGTTTGGCGTCTATTTTTCACGGACTCTCTGGACACATAAATATAACTCACAAAATGATGTTCTGAATGAAGCGGTCACATCCCTCCCATCACAAATTAAAATAAATCAAATTTTTGCAATTTACGTGGGAGATCCCAGCGGTCAAAAAATAGGGATATCCGTATTTATATGAAAAAAAAAAATCACATCCCTGGAATCACATCATGATGGACGAATGTTCAACAGCAGTGCACTCACGGCTAGCCGTTAGCCAATCACAGCAAAGACATTTATTATGTCTAAATCTGTGTTACTAATAGCCCCAATAGATCGTTTCATTGGATGTGTGCGCCTGGACTGTGGTGAACTTCTGCTGTGTGTTTGGCTAGTGTCTAGTAATATAACTAGTGCAGTCAATCAATAAAAACAATTATGGGCATTAATTGCACATAACATTAATGTGTTTTAATTAGTGGTGGGCCGTTATCGGCGTTAACGTGCTGCGTTAACGTGAGACTCTTATCGTGCGATAAAAAAAATGTCGCGGTTAATCTATTCTCAAAGTTGGGTTGGGAGCTGGGTCTATACTACACAAGCTATGATGACTTTCACCTTGATATTTTAGCGCGGATGATTACCTATCTTAATTGCACTGTAGGGGGCGAGAACGAGAGTTTTCAACTCGCATGATTCGCGTCATTCGCGGCGCCTCATCATCTCATGACCAGGGCTTCATTCGCGCGATTCGCACCGCAAGTAGGTCTATCGCCTCTTTGCATTAACTTAACATGTAAATCACTCGCGTTTGACGCGCCATTCGCGTTTGGTCTGAACACAACATAACGTTACTGTGAAATGACCACATCAAACTTGACGTGCTAACATGGATGCAGCTATGAAGACGCCGGGTTTGCTTCAGGGAAAATTTATTTTTAAGAAGCTTCCCAATGGAAACCTCGACAAGACTAAGGTTGTTTGCACCTTGTTCAATGTGGAATTGGTTTACTGTACGGAATTGGTTTACATACAGTTGGTTTAAAAAAAAAAAAACTTTCTCTCAACAGGTAGTGGTCTAGCTTTAGTTGAAACCAGTAACTTTGAATTGGCACCTAATGTATTATGGCTCCTGTATGACATATCGCTTGTTGCTCCCGAACTCTTTTTAAGTCGCTTTGGATAAAAGCATCTGCTAAATGACTAAATGTAAATGTACTGTAGGAGCTCTTCCAGTCTCAAGTACCACCTAAACGCAAAGCATCCCTTAGCTAATGCGGAAGTAAACACAAGTACATCTTATTGAACATCATTTAATTTTCATTACAAATTATCACAGTTTTATGATGCATTTTGGAAACAGGAGATGAGCCCCTGGTCTAATGCGCCACCTGGCTTGAGAAACACGTTCTCAAAGACTTACTTTTAGTCATTATTTGGGTAGCACACATATTCTGAATGCCTTCGGCAGAAATCAAATGAGCCATTTTAATCTAGATTAAAAAAATTAATCTATGCCCACAACTAGTTTTAATATACTTTTACATTTTAATAATTTCACATTTAATCTCCAACGAATGTAGAGACCACAGATTTCTTTAACTGCATCATTTTATGAATGAAAGCCAACATTCTGATATTAATACTGCAACTGATTTCTCCATTAAATTGATTATTTTTCAACATCATTCAACATAATAGTACAGTATAATCCAGAGCGATTGTGTCTAACATGTACGAAATATACAGAAATTGAAAGAAGTTCTCAAACACTTTACAGTCTTCAATGCTAAATTCTAAATGAAATACAGAATTAAAGCTACAAAACACATTGAATTGCTCTTTTCTATTGTTCTTTAAGAGCTGCCGCCCCACCCAGATCTGACACCTAGGCCTGTAGAGACACGTCAACGTCATATTTTTGCGTCGACGTTTCTTTAAATTTATGGTCACCGTTTTACTCGAATGCATTGATTGACATATTTTTTCCAGATTACAGCTAATTGCCAATCAATGAAGTAATATCAATTCTGTGAGGTATTTCGTCAAAACTTTCAGCCCCCTCCTCCCCCTCTCCCCTCATTGGAGAAAAATCTAATTCAAAGTGCAGGCGCGTGATGATGTAATCCAAGCGATGACATTTAGATGGACATAAATAAAACATGTAAATTTGAGAAAACAATGGCACCAACAAAGTGGTCCAAGTATGGAAAAAAGTACAACAAGCCCTTTAAGGCTCTTATCTTCTTCTTCTTTTCCATCTCTCCAACCCTATCATCCCAGCCCTACTGACACCTCTCCCATCTTCACAACTCTTTACAATCTTTTGGGATTTTATTTAACATGTTGAAATCTGTGCTCAGGAAAATGCTTGACAAAACCTGATTCTGCAAGGTGAAAATGACAGTTTTAGTGCAGCTTCAAAGGACTTTAAACCATATCAGACCATGAATAAAGGTCTTATGTAATGAAACCGTCTCTCATTTTATAAACAATGTTTATGGTTTACGAACACAAATGCTCACCTTGCTCTGTTCTGTGATGCGCGTTCATGACTTCACAAAATACATAATTTTTCAAGTAATTTCTTTTCCACTAAAGCAGCAAAAACTTGGATGACAGGGGAGTGAGTAAATTACCTTGAACATTTATTTTGTAAGTGAACTACTCCTTTAACGCCCCAAATATAACGATTTATTGAACAAACAATTTGTAGAATGGGTCCTGTAGTATAGTTGCATTTAAGGAAAGCGTACGGTACACTGACATCTAGCGGTTGCGCTTGGTTCCACAGTCTACATTCAAAATATTGGAGACAAAAATATAGCCAAGTAACACTTCTACTCGGTTTCTTTTGCTTGTTATCAGAAATCATCTACAGTTAACTCTATTGTTTGCAAATGTGTACCAGAAGGTGAGGGGAGTCCATGAACACGCGCATACGCAGTAACGTAAGTTTATGTTGTCACTTTGTAAAGCGTACGTCTTCTTTACGAGTCAGACACCCGTCTTCTTTATACAACGCAGAATACGCAGACACGAGTCAGACACCCGTCTTCTTTATACAACACAGAATGCGCAGACACGAGTCAGACACCCGTCTTCTTTATACAACGCAGGATGCGCAGACACGAGTCAGACACCCGTCTTCTTTATACAACACAGAATGCACAGACACGAGTCAGACACCCGTCTTCTTTATACAACGCAGGATGCGCAGACACGAGTCAGACACCCGTCTTCTTTATACAACGCAGAATGCGCAGACACTAGTCAGACACCCGTCTTCTTTATACAACGCAGGATGCGCAGACACGAGTCAGACACCCGTCTTCTTTATAAAACGCAGAATGCTCGGACACTAGTCAGACACCCGTCTTCTTTATACAACGCAGGATGCGCAGACACGAGTCAGACACCCATCTTCTTTATACAACGCAGGATGCGCAGACACGAGTCAGACACCCGTCTTCTTTATACAACGCAGAATGCTCAGACACGAGTCAGACACCCGTCTTCTTTATACAACGCAGAATGCACAGACACTAGTCAGACACCCGTCTTCTTTATACAACGCAGAATGCTCAGACACGAGTCAGACACCCGTCTTCTTTATACAACGCAGAATGCTCAGACACGAGTCAGACACCCGTCTTCTTTATACAACGCAGAATGCACAGACACTAGTCAGACACCCGTCTTCTTTATACAACACAGAATGCACAGACACTAGTCAGACACCCGTCTTCTTTATACAACACAGAATGCGCAGACACGAGTCAGACACCCGTCTTCTTTATACAACACAGAATGCGCAGACACGAGTCAGACACCCGTCTTCTTTATACAACGCAGGATGCGCAGACACGAGTCAGACACCCGTCTTCTTTATACAACGCAGGATGCGCAGACACGAGTCAGACACCCGTCTTCTTTATACAACGCAGAATGCTCAGACACGAGTCAGACACCCGTCTTCTTTATACAACGCAGAATGCACAGACACTAGTCAGACACCCGTCTTCTTTATACAACGCAGAATGCTCAGACACGAGTCAGACACCCGTCTTCTTTATACAACGCAGGATGCGCAGACACGAGTCAGACACCCGTCTTCTTTATACAACGCAGGATGCGCAGACACAAGTCAGACACCCGTCTTCTTTATACAACGCAGGATGCGCAGACACGAGTCAGACACCCGTCTTCTTTATACAACGCAGAATGCACAGACACGAGTCAGACGCCCGTCTTCTTTATACAACGCAGGATGCGCAGACACTAGTCAGACACCCGTCTTCTTTATACAACGCAGAATGCACAGACACGAGTCAGACACCCGTCTTCTTTATACAACGCAGGATGCGCAGACACTAGTCAGACACCCGTCTTCTTTATACAACGCAGAATGCACAGACACTAGTCAGACACCCGTCTTCTTTATACAACGCAGAATGCACAGACACGAGTCAGACGCCCGTCTTCTTTATACAACGCAGGATGCGCAGACACGAGTCAGACACCCGTCTTCTTTATACAACGCAGAATGCACAGACACGAGTCAGACGCCCGTCTTCTTTATACAACGCAGGATGCGCAGACACGAGTCAGACACCCGTCTTCTTTATACAACGCAGAATGCACAGACACGAGTCAGACACCCGTCTTCTTTATACAACGCAGAATGCACAGACACGAGTCAGACGCCCGTCTTCTTTATACAACGCAGGATGCACAGACACGAGTCAGACACCCGTCTTCTTTATACAACGCAGGATCCGCAGACACGAGTCAGACACCCGTCTTCTTTATACAACGCAGGATGCTCAGACACGAGTCAGACACCCGTCTTCTTTATACAACGCAGGACGCGCAGACACGAGTCAGACACCCGTCTTCTTTATACAACGCAGAATGCTCAGACACGAGTCAGACACCCGTCTTCTTTATACAACGCAGGACGCGCAGACACGAGTCAGACACCCGTCTTCTTTATACAACGCAGAATGCTCAGACACGAGTCAGACACCCGTCTTCTTTATACAACGCAGAATGTTCAGACACGAGTCAGACACCCATCTTCTTAATACAACGCAGGATGCGCAGACACTGTATACTAAATAGTAAAAAATGTAAAACGAAAAAATAAAAAGGGGAAAAATAAACCAGCTAAAAAGACGACCGGCTATGCTAATATGACTGACTGAAGTAGAAGAAAAACATAAGATACTCTTGACCTTTAACCCTTCTTGAACCACTCGTGGTCTAGGAGCTCCTCTAATGTTGGTCTGTCAGGTGGTGGAGTGAGAGTGCACCGTTTGATCAAGTCAAAGCATTCTGTGAGGAGAAGTGTTTAAGAGAGGAACGATTAGTCACGTATGTTCTTTGTTAACTCGCTGTCAAACATAACAATAGCTACTGAAATATGTAGTTTCATTTATCACATTTTTAAAAATAATATCCTGCTTTCTTTCAACTTATATTTAAGAAGTTGCATTTGGTGAGAAATCTCCCAGTGCCTGAACAGAATCTAGCTTTGCATTTCACAAGGATAGTGCTGGTCTCTTACCTTCACTTAAACCAAGTGTTTTGATCGCAGGGATGTCCTCTGTATCAATGAAGCCCCTTATATGCAACCGAAGTCCACCCATCATATGCAGGAGCAGTGTACCCAAAAAAAAGACCAGATCGGCAACTGCATGAGCTGGACCTGGAACACAAGCATGAAGTGAGCAAACATTTCACAGGTAAAAATCATTCAAGTCAAAGTATAACACCATCAATCCAGTACTGCTGTTGGGGGAGAACTCATTTTGGGTTAACTTCAGTGTTTGTACGAGGGTCATTAAATCAGTCAGTACTCACCCCAGCTTTCACCGCCTGGTTCCACCCAAGTTGGGCCAGGTATGCCAGGTCTAGGGTCTATCAACATGAACATCATGGAACATAAAGAAGAAGCGAGGAAACATTTCACTGGCAAAAATCATTCAAGTCAAAGTCTAACGCCATCAATCCATTACTGTAAATTCTGACCGGATAATGTTGAGGGGAAACTCATTTTGGGTTGGCTACAATGTTTGTACCAGTGTCATTACATCGGCAACACAGAAACTCAACTCACCTGGGTTTCTAGGGTCTGGTTTGCCCCAAGTTGAGGCAAGATGGCCACGTCCAAAGTCTATGAACATGAGCGTCATGGTCTGTATATTGATCAGCATGTTTCTGATACCCAAGCTACCATGGCAGATGTTGTGGTCGATGCAGTGTTGGGCTGCGTTCACTGCTTGACGCATGAGAGGACGTGCCTGATCTTCAGACAGTGGACAATTTACATTCCAATTATAGATATATTGAAGGAAATCTTTCATGTTTAAACAGGGATATGGATATTCTAGAACGAGGATGTAGATTTCGTCCTCTTCAAACCAGTCCAACAGAGCCACAATGTTGGGGGATCTCTCTGGTTTCTGTAGCATCAGATTTACAGCCACTTCTAAGAAGACAGGCTTGTCATATCCAGGCTGGTGAAAAAAGGTCAAAAAGGTTAGCAGACGGTAGGCGACTTTTCAATTTCCTCGAATCATTTGTGTTGAGATACAGTGGGGTCTAAAAATCTGAAACATCAATGAGAAACGCATTTTCTAATGAACTATTTTTGAAATGAATTACTTTATTAGCATAACAATTAGAGTATGAAGGATGTGTATGAATGTCTCAGTATTTGTTATGTGCCTCTTTTAATGTGTGCACAAAACCTGATGTTTCATATCCAGCTCATGTGCTCAACTACACACAGAAATCAATGCCAATCACTTTAAATTCGCTTGTTTGATTTGTAACCTATAAAGCAGATTCTATAAGATTTTTGGACCCCACTTCACATTAAAAAATATAAATATGACTCACAACATGAATAAATCTGTCCCAGTGGGATGACTTGTAGATAAATTTGATGGCGACCTACAAAGAGAATTCATCACAACACTACATCAACATATCTGGATCAAAACACTCAACACGTCTGTATGTTGAGACACAAGGATGAAAATGTTTGATGAATAGGGCAAGTGTACCTTCAGGCCATCAGACTTGCGAGTCCCCCGATACACAATGCCGCCGTGTCCTTTTCCTAGACAGTGCCTTCCCACCTTATAAAGGGCTGAAAACGCTTCTAAAAACAAACAATACACAAGGAACACATGTGATTGAGTCGCACAAACTCCAAGAGCACTGATGTTGTAAAAATAAATCAAACAAGCGTATTCTTTTAAAACATGCGTGTGTAATGGAGAGAGGTTTAGTACATCCAATTTGATTCAACAGAATGAAAAGGTGTTTAAGTATAACAGCAGGACAATCAAAAAGAAAACAAATTATTTCTTCCTAAAGGATATCAGGGTAATCTTAGACAATTAATTTGATCAGAATAACACTTGACATTAATTGAATATTTAATAATAGGGCTGGGTATGCATCCAATTTGGCGATTCAGTTCGATTCTAATATATTTCCATTCCAAATCGGTTCCTTATTTTCGCAAAAGATATTTTCCAAGTTTATTTTGTTTCATTTAATTTAAGATTGATTACAATCCAAGAAGTGATATTTTTGACCCAGTGCTATAACATAATATAATAAGTTTCAGTGAAGCTGACAATGAAAAGCAGGACAGAATGAAAGTTAACCTGAACATTATGGAAGTATACTCACCAAATTTATCCAATTCATGAAGAAACTCTTGCCTTGTATACCATGTAGCGGGAAATTTGGGAAAAGAATCTGGATAAAAACTTTGGAGCATTTCCTGAACAAATGGATCAAAGTCAGATAAACCACGATAGAAATCATCCATTTCTTCTTTCCACTGAGCTTCAGCATCTTTAGGCTGAGGATCTTCACGAGCTGGCTGAGGATCTTCACGAGCTGGCTGAGGATCTACAGGAGCCGGCTGAGGATCTACAGGAGCCGGCTGAGGATCTACAGGAGCCGGCTGAGGATCTACAGGAGCCGGCTGAGGATCTACAGGAGCCGGCTGAGGATCTACAGGAGCCGGCTGAGGATCTACAGGAGCCGGCTGAGGATCTACAGGAGCCGGCTGAGGATCTACAGGAGCCGGCTGAGGATCTACAGGAGCCGGCTGAGGATCTACAGGAGCCGGCTTAGGATCTTCACGAGCTGGCTGAGGATCTTCACGAGCTGGCTGAGGATCTACAGGAGCCGGCTGAGGATCTACAGGAGCTGGCTGAGAACCTTCAGGAGCCGGCTGAGGATCTACAGGAGCTGGCTGAGAACCTTCAGGAGCCGGCTGAGGATCTACAAGAGCTGGCAGAGGATCTACAGGAGCCGGCTGAGGATCTACAAGAGCTGGCAGAGGATCTACAGGAGCCAACTGAGGATCTACAGGAGCTGGCCGAGGATCTACAGGAGCCGGCTGAGGATCTGAATGATCCAGGTCAGGCTGTGGAGGTAAAAGCACCACTTTGTTGTTTCGGGTGCAGGAGTGCTTCATAGCCTTCCATCCTCTCTTAAAGTGAGCACGGACACCCTTCTTCTTCTTCTTCTTCTCTTCTGTTTGTTGTTTTAAAAGATAAAAACAGAGAGGAAAAAAAACAAACAGTAAAAATGATTTGTGGATGCCAGAAATATATCAAAACAAACAAATAAATAAAACACAGTTCTCTCTGGAACTTTTGCTTATAGTTAGACAGACCTGATCTGTCTTCAGCTGGATCTTCAGGAGCCGGCTGAGGATCTACAGGAGCCGACTGAGGATCTACTGGAGCCGGCTGAGGATCTACAGGAGCCGGCTTAGGATCTACAGGAGCCGGCTGAGGATCTACAGGAGCCGGCTGAGGATCTACTGGAGCCGGCTGAGGATCTACAGGAGCCGGCTGAGGATCTACAGGAGCCGGCTGAGGATCTACAGGAGCCGGCTGAGGATCTACAGGAGCCGGCTGAGGATCTACAGGAGCCGGCTGAGGATCTACAGGAGCCGGCTGAGGATCTACAGGAGCCGGCTGAGGATCTACAGGAGCCGGCTGAGGATCTACAGGAGCCGGCTGAGGATCTACAGGAGCCGGCTGAGGATCTACAGGAGCCGGCTGAGGATCTACAGGAGCCGGCTGAGGATCTGAATGATCCAGGTCAGGCTGTGGAGGTAAAAGCACCACTTTGTTGTTTCGGGTGCAGGAGTGCTTCATAGCCTTCCATCCTCTCTTAAAGTGGGCACGGACACCCTTCTTCTTCTTCTCTTCTGTTTGTTGTTTTAAAAGATAAAAACAGAGAGGAAAAAAAACAAACAGTAAAAATGATTTTTAGATGCCAGAAATATATCACAACAAACAAATAAATAAAACACAGTTCTCTCTGGAACTTTTGCTTATAGTTAGACAGACCTGATCTGTCTTCAGCTGGATCTTCAGGAGCCGGCTGAGGATCTACAGGAGCCGACTGAGGATCTACTGGAGCCGGCTGAGGATCTACAGGAGCCGGCTTAGGATCTACAGGAGCCGGCTGAGGATCTACAGGAGCCGGCTGAGGATCTACAGGAGCCGGCTGAGGATCTACAGGAGCCGGCTGAGGATCTACAGGAGCCGGCTGAGGATCTACAGGAGCCGGCTGAGGATCTACAGGAGCCGGCTGAGGATCTACAGGAGCCGGCTGAGGATCTACAGGAGCCGGCTGAGGATCTACAGGAGCCGGCTGAGGATCTGAATGATCCAGGTCAGGCTGTGGAGGTAAAAGCACCACTTTGTTGTTTCGGGTGCAGGAGTGCTTCATAGCCTTCCATCCTCTCTTAAAGTGGGCACGGACACCCTTCTTCTTCTTCTCTTCTGTTTGTTGTTTTAAAAGATAAAAACAGAGAGGAAAAAAACAAACAGTAAAAATGATTTTTAGATGCCAGAAATATATCACAACAAACAAATAAATAAAACACAGTTCTCTCTGGAACTTTTACTTATAGTTAGACAGACCTGATCTGTCTTCAGCTGGATCTTCAGGAGCCGGCTGAGGATCTACAGGAGCCGGCTGAGGATCTACTGGAGCCGGCTGAGGATCTACTGGAGCCGGCTGAGGATCTACTGGAGCCGGCTGAGGATCTACAGGAGCCGGCTGAGGATCTACAGGAGCCGGCTGAGGATCTACAGGAGCCGGCTGAGGATCTACAGGAGCCGGCTGAGGATCTACAGGAGCCGGCTGAGGATCTACAGGAGCCGGCTGAGGATCTACAGGAGCCGGCTGAGGATCTACAGGAGCCGGCTGAGGATCTACAGGAGCCGGCTGAGGATCTACAGGAGCCGGCTGAGGTTCTACAGGAGCCGGCTGAGGATCTACAGGAGCCGGCTGAGGATCTACAGGAGCCGGCTGAGGATCTACAGGAGCCGGCTGAGGATCTGAATGATCCAGGTCAGGCTGTGGAGGTAAAAGCACCACTTTGTTGTTTCGGGTGCAGGAGTGCTTCATAGCCTTCCATCCTCTCTTAAAGTGGGCACGGACACCCTTCTTCTTCTTCTCTTCTGTTTGTTGTTTTAAAAGATAAAAACAGAGAGGAAAAAAACAAACAGTAAAAATGATTTTTAGATGCCAGAAATATATCACAACAAACAAATAAATAAAACACAGTTCTCTCTGGAACTTTTGCTTATAGTTAGACAGACCTGATCTGTCTTCAGCTGGATCTTCAGGAGCCGGCTGAGGATCTACAGGAGCCGGCTGAGGATCTACTGGAGCCGGCTGAGGATCTACAGGAGCCGGCTGAGGATCTACAGGAGCCGGCTGAGGATCTACAGGAGCCGGCTGAGGATCTACAGGAGCCGGCTGAGGATCTACAGGAGCCGGCTGAGGATCTACAGGAGCCGGCTGAGGATCTACAGGAGCCGGCTGAGGATCTACAGGAGCCGGCTGAGGATCTACAGGAGCCGGCTGAGGATCTACAGGAGCCGGCTGAGGTTCTACAGGAGCCGGCTGAGGATCTACAGGAGCCGGCTGAGGATCTACAGGAGCCGGCTGAGGATCTACAGGAGCCGGCTGAGGATCTACAGGAGCCGGCTGAGGATCTACAGGAGCCGGCTGAGGATCTACAGGAGCCGGCTGAGGATCTACAGGAGCTGGCTGAGGATCTACAGGAGCCGGCTGAGGATCTGATGGATCCAGGTCAGACTGTGTAGGTAAAAGCACCACTTTGTTGTTTCGGGCACAGGAGTGCTTCATAGCCTTCCATCCTTTCTTAAAGCTGGCACGGACACCCTTCTTCTTCTTCTCTTCTGGTTGTTGTTCTAGAAGATAAAACCAGAGAAAGAATAAAGAAAAATTACCACCAGATAGCAGAAATGTATTACAAAGTATCAAATTAATGAAACTGACTCGCAGAGCCACCGAAGGATTATTTAATGAAGCCTTGTCAGTTATGTTTTGCATAAGGTCACCCCTCCCCAAAATGTCAAATATTAGATCTGTTGCATATCAAATATCTCAAGCAGCTGGACATTGGTGCCATTGCAGTAGGGTTTAGTTTACTGTGGTGTTTAGAATGTACAGGGAACACATTTGAACTGAACAGAAACCGTTACGCTGTCCACTTTGACAGACATGTTGTACAGTGATATTGTGAAATCTCTTAATGAAACAGATATTACACTTATAGGTTATTGTTACAGGTGTGCTTTCAAAGTGTGCTCAAGCGACTTCAGCTGAAATAAACACGGTGCAATTAACCCTTCGAAAGCAGTTTCATTGACAGGTGATCTGACCAATCATAACGCCAATTTTACGTGCCCCTGTGACTGACCGCCATTTTGTCCGACAAACACCACAAGGCGTAGGCCTGTCGCGATAGTCGATAAATCGATTAATCGCACGATAAAAAAAATGACCTCGATAATTTTTCCGGCCGCGATAATTTCATTTGCATACTTGTTTGTTATCCGCGACTGAATGACAACTCTCGTTTCCTTAGCATAGGAGAAGTGAACCCTCTTGTCAGTTGCGTTGTCTTTTGTGTGGGGAGGCGGCGCTTGTCAGTCACATGGACTTTGTGTGGGAAGGCGGGAGTGTTTGAGGCGACTGCAGAGAAGAGCGAAAAGACGAGACGCAAGTTGTGACATGGAATTGGTTTCAAAGCCAAACGCGACAGCTGCAGTGTGGGAGCACTTCGGACTCAAACCAACTGACCGTGGTGAACCACTTAACCTGAGCGAGCCGGTATGTCGCATTTGTTTTAAAACAGTATCGACTAAAACCGGTAACACAACAAACATGCACATGCACCTAAAACACAATCATCCGTTGCAGTTTTCCCAGATAAGAAAAAAAAGCTACAACAGAAGTCTTCGTCTTCCCGACAATGCACCATAACTGGGGCATTTAGTCGACAAACAAAGTAGAAACAGGACAGTGCAAAATGGTGTGCACTCACCGACAGTGTAGTTCGCTTGATTGCTAAAGAGATGCTGCCCTTTAGTATCGTTGTAGGTATGATGACATCGTAACCACTCGCGGCGAACATTCTGACTCAAAAATGTGTTACAAACCGCGCGGTACTAAAATTTGTATGTCATTCAATATCTTCTCCTGGCCGCCTGGTGGTAGTATGTTTTTCCTGAGTACGGCTGTAACTACATAGAGTTCAAGCCCCTGAAGCGTTGGACACTTCGGGATTTCAGCCCTAATGTGATTTCAGGTCAGCGCGGCTTTCAGAAAATTTGCGTTGCGTTCAACCGGTCGGTGGGCTTCATCTAAGCTTTGGACACTAATGAAATGTAGGTAGACCTAAATACACAGGTTTTATCTTGTTACTTACGAAATTCCATCGAAATCCATCCAGGAGAAAGTATTTAAATAAATCGCGGAAATTGTGAAGTCACTTTTGTGGCGGGTAGATTAGCGAATGTACTGCAGGCGCAGTTCTAAAAAAAACATCGTCTGTATTCAACTCATTCTGACGGTGTTTTTCTAGAAATTATTACTCATGCTTTGAATATGTGTTGTATGAATATGAATGAACAATTAATTTTGATGTGTATTGTTGTTTTCTCTTGTATTCTCAAAATAAATGTTTATGAATATGAATGAACGCTTATTAATTTTATTTGTTTTGAGTGAGGTACCATGGGTCTGATGCCCATTCCAGCTAAAACAGTATATTTTCATGATTTCATTTGAAAGAACTAACAAAATTCTACATTCATTTCAAATTTCGTGCAAATATCTGACAAAATAAGGAAGTTACAAGCAAAAATGTGTGAATTATAAGCATTTTCGGTCACACGCCTTCCATTGGAGTTAATGTTAACTATTTTACTATATTCCTCGGTATTATACATATCATAACTTTCGCAATCCTCAACTGATTTTCACAATTCAGGTGTCGTCGGAAAGGGAATTTTCAGCTCTATCTCGTCATGTGATCCATTTTGAGCTTAGGGGTGTTTTGTCATCATACCTACGTTATGCCATTATCATTATTCTAGATGAAAATGGTCTCAGATCGACAATATTATCATTTATCGCGATAATTTCTTGGACAATTTATCGTCCAGCAAAATTTGTTATCGTGACAGGCCTAACAAGGCGAAGTAGAGCTTTGGTGACGGATTTGAAAAAAAAAAATTTGGATTTTAATTATTTGGAGCTATTTTCTCACGGTTAGACAGACCTGCTCTGTCATCAGTTGGTTCTTCTGGAGAGGTTTGCTTGAGTCCAGAAGGATCTTGCGGAGGATCGACCGTATCTTCAAGAGGCGTTTGCTCCAGGTCACAACCAGGGTGATCAGCTGTGTCTGCCAAGACCACCGGGTTCAAGACTGGTAGATACGGCTCTTCAGCTGGATCCAGGTCATTGCTTTGGGTGCAAGAGCAGCAGCCCTTCACAGCCCGCCATCCTCTCTTAAAGCTGGCACGCACTCCCTTCTTCTTCATCTTCATCTTCTCTGTTTGTTGATCTAAAAGATCATACAAAGACAAACATACACAGTAAAGCTGTTTTTAGGTGGTAAATTACACTTACACACTAAAACAATCATAATTCTCTATGAAACGACTCTAAAAGATTTAACTATAAAAAAAAGTTATACTTATTAAACAAGAAATAATAAGACAATTGTATCATATTCTTCATTTCTTATGTCATTATAACTTGAAACTGCAGTACTGTACATCGACACTTAATCCTTTAAAAACACACTAAAAGATGAAATGAACTAAACCTGAACACAAACATAAATGTTTTTAATGTTTTTAATTTAAAGGGATTTTTAAAACGCATTCAAACATGATAAATCTTGAGATTAGCACTCGCTAAACAAAACAAGTCTGATGTTGTGCTGTACTCGAGTCAGTAGACAACCATTTTGTCATATTATCTGAATCTATATTTTGAAGAAGATGATTTATTTGGGATGTTTCACTTACCTGGATCTCTGTCCATGTCGTTTGCTGTGACTGATGAAGTAACAGATGTAGACGCCATGTGAAGCTCTTTAACTCGATCTTTTTCACGATCGTCTGTCTGTGTGGACTTGTGGAGTTTCGTATCGTCGCTAGCTGACCGTCTGAAGACTCTTGATAGCAAGTTATGTGATATCCGTCGTCGCTTTCGCTTAAAACAGTACTGATGAGATTCTTCAACTCGGCGTTCTGATAAGATCTGTTTACAGCGTCGACTCTCTTTATGACGTGAGCGTTGAGGACGCAAACACACGATGAATTCAGGTCGCCTAGGAAACCTTTTGTGAATGTTACGCTGACAGCTTCACATTGAGAGTCTAGTTTCTGTAAGTGTGTTGTGCGCGCGAGCTCTTTCTTTTTCTTTGTTTTTTAATGGGATCCTGAATTCATAGAGCTGCACTACTGCCATCTTCTGGTGGAAATGAACTCCTCCGGATTCTTCTTCTCGTTTTTTGGCGCATTACAGTCTTTGTGTATAACGCCCCCTACTGTTCGTTGTGTTGTGCAGTCGTGGGGTGTTTCCAGAAAGGTTCACTTACCGTCAGCTCAACCCTGAACTCTCGGTTGATTAACACAAACCTCGATTACTCGGGTATGTCGGTTCCTAAACACTGGAGAACATTATTTCATTTCAAAAGGTTGAATGATAAAGTTAATAAAAAAGAGATGTGAATGCTGAATTGAGATGGGTGAGATTGGAAATATAATTGTAATATTGCTGTAAAATGATTATATATTATACGTAATCTGTGCTTTCAGGCCCACTTGACGCTCATCACAAACGCACGCATGCGCAGACAACACCTGAAGCTTAGTAACATTTCCTTCAAATGAACTAACACTGAACATGATCTTCTCCAGAGCAGGTTATCTTCAGAGAGAGAGTTGCTATGGTTACTTACATTCCCTGAAAATGATCTCCGTTTTTGGAACCGCAAGTTGGGGTTTTCAGCTAACTAACCCTTAAACTTACCCGGGTATGACACATAACCAGCTTTCTGGAGTACACCCCTGATCCTCAAATACCTCAAAACAAAATCCTAAAGGAACGTTCTGTGTTTGTTGACGCTCGTCTGGGAAACCGATTGTATAAAGACATTTTTATGAAAGCAACATAAATATCTAAATTCAACTAAGGCACAGTCTTGGCTAAACTGCGTCTGTGAAACCGGGCCATAGTGTATAGTTTGTCATTTGAGACACAGCTTAAATATTCAGAGACAAGAGGGATCGGTGGTGAAAAAATAGAAAATACAGACACAAACTTTACAATTCAGAAGGAAAGAAGATGATATGGAAAAAAACCTGTTCATTGTAAAAAAGCATAATTGTGATCTAGGATTAAAAGAAAGAAATCTTTAATCATTAAACATTAAACAAGAGAGCAGGTCATGAAAAAACATTCTGAAGAATCAGGAATAGTTCACAATAGCAAATAGTAAAAGATACAGAAGAATATTATAGGAAAACATGCCACTGGACTCTGTGAACCCTGTCAGTTAAATGATAAAACATGAACTTGATAGTCACATTATAAAGAAGAAACAATGAAATGTCAAAATAGGATGAACAGAACATGGACTAGAGGTGAAAAGTGACCAGAGCCAGAATCTCTTTCTGAACTTCATTAAAAACAGGATTTATAACAAGACTGTGACAGAATCACCAGGAGGAGTTAATTTACACCAGCAGATGGCAGTAGTGCAGCTCTATGAATCCGGATCTCATTAAAACTAGATGTCTGCAGACCTGGAGCAGGCAGTTTCACGCCCCCGTTGTTCCTTATTTGTCCAGTAGGGGGAGTTGAACGACAAAATATAATATCTGTAACCGAATCAAACTGTTAAACAAAAATGTAATTATGTATGAATGTGTAAGATTAAAAGTAAATAAATGAACTAAACTGAAACTGGAAGTGCTTCTGGACCAGTGAAAATGAACTATGGTAAAAGTGTAGTAACATGTTGTTTTGTTGTTGTTGTATTGGTGACTTTTGGCAAAACCAATCTTCCTACAGAAACCATGACTTCACTAACGATAATATACAGAACAGATTAAAGTATTTGTACGTGTCTACTAACGCTCGTAATAAATATCTTACAGGAGACAATTGATTTGCAATTGAGTGTTTTTGTCAATTGAAAAATGAATAATACACACAGATGGATCAGATGTTTACTACAACAATAACATATAATCTACCGTAGCCTAGTTATATACAAATATACAGAAGACTTGAGTGTTTGTTGTGAATATATTTCATAGTTCATGTTTTTTTTGAAGTTTTCGAGAAGTGGGAGTCTGCAGACCTGGAGAATACAGTTTTGTGCCTGTTTTGACCTTTTTGTCCAGTAGGGGGCGCTGTACACTAACAACCACCAGAACAGAGTTAAGAACACATCACTTCATCATCCAGCACGAGTTATGGTCAATAAACCTTTTTGTTATTACACAAACACCAACATGTATAGTTTTAAACGATTCATTGATCTCGATATGAATTCACCATCTAAACAGATATGTACAGTAGTGTAATTTATTATCAAAGACAATAACATCTATAAATATTAACCAGATAGATGTTGTGTCTGGATCATTTTCATCATTTTCTTTCTAATTGTATTTCGTTGTCTGTCTCTAGTCTATGTGATGGCCTTTTCTGGTAAGATATTCTTCTTACTCTGTTTACTTGCATTAATACATAACGTTACTACAGTAGACTTATATGTATGTAGGCCGTTTCAATGTAGCTGCGCACCTACTTAAGATTTTTATTATTTTAAGTCGTTAGTCATAGTACAACTTCATACCGATGTTGTCATGGCCGATACAAAGACTCATCACAGCCTCTCCATTCAACTGGGCTCATCAACCATCACTTCTTCCAGAAAGGCAAGAAACCTGGGAGTGGTGATTAATGATCAGCTCAATTTCACAGATCAAGTTGCCAGCACCGCCCGGTCCTGTAGATTCATTCTCTACAATATTAGGAAAATTAGACCCTTCCTTTCAGAGCAGGCTACGCAAGTCCTAGTACAGGCTCTGGTCCTGTCCAGACTGGACTACTGCAATGCGCTACTGGGTGGACTTCCAGCTTGCACAACCAAACCTCTACAGATGATCCAGAATGCTGCGGCAAGAGTTATCTTTAATGAACCGAAGAGAGCACACGTCACTCCTCTATTCATTAAGCTACATTGGCTCCCTATAGTTGCTCGCATCAAATTCAAGACCCTGCTCCTGGCCTACAAGACCACCACTGGTTCGGCACCACCTTACCTTCACTCGCTACTCCAGACATACGTACCCGCCAGATGCCTACGCTCTGCAAACGAACAGCGTCTTGTGGTGCCATCCCAAAAAGGTAAAAAATCTCTCTCGCGCACCTTCTCCGGATCTGTTCCACCTATGTGGAATGATCTGCCTGCTGCTACAAGATCTGCAGATTCTGTAGCCATCTTTAAGAAACGTCTGAAAACGCATCTCTTCCGTCAACATCTGACTGATCTGTTCTGACTCTATTCTCTTCTCTACTCTTGAGGAAAAAAAATAATAAAAATGAATGAATGGTTCTGTATACTGTGTTAGGTTATATAAGACCCAATCCTCTTTTTTGATTGCACTTATGCTTTTGTTGTACTTATGCTGTCCCAATTGCTTCCATTGCCTACCCCACATGTAAGTCGCTTTGGGTAAAAGCGTCTGCTAAATGACTAAATGTAAATGTAAATACAAAAGATCGACATAATCACAACTAACAATTAATCACAGTTGAGAAAATCACGGTCAACATAAGTATTAGCCAGCAAATCATTTCCTTTAATGTGTATTAAGAAAACAAAAGATCAATAATTGAACAGCACAATCACAAACATGATCAAACTCAAATCGAAAACATATTTCCATATGGAATAAAAGAAATGGTCATATTATCTAATGTACACATAATACACATTTTTGTTCAAATAGCTTAATGATCCTTATTAAATTGTATGTGCACCTAATCGTGTATCTTGTTTTCTTAATAGTAATTGTTGTCTGGCTATTTAGGCCCATTATGTTGTGATGTTATTGATCTCATCTGTATTAATTATGTATTAATGTGTTAAAGAATGCATTTGACATATTTACTGCACTTTTTACAAATGACTTATCTAATAAATACATAAATGACTTACAGAGACATATGTGGCAATGTTTTAATGACATTCTCAATTTTCTTTTCTCAGTCCATCATCAGTGGCCAAAAGAAATCAAAGAGGCTCGACATATTCTGCAATTATTCTGTCAAGACCATGTTTGTGCCTGTATACACTGACAATTTGAACCAAATTGATGTCCTACTTTCACCTCACTTCATTTCTGGACTGGACACCCACACAGACTCACAGTGACACAATCAAGTTTGTTATGGATGTCAATTTCCAGAGGTGGGTCCTGTGTCAGTTGTGCTCCTCACATTTATTTTCTAATTGCTTTGATGTAGAACTAGACACATTTAAAGACTTATTTACATGTTTTATTTAGTTTGTGTTTTAAAATGTAGTTTAATTGAACAATAAATGTTAAATAAAAAAATAAAATTAAAATGTATAAATAAATATATACATTTAAAACTGTTTATTTAATTCATGCTTTAAAACCTAATAGATATAAAACAATAAAAAGTTGTATTGTGCACATTTAAATCGCTTTTTAAAAAAGCTTTTGCCAAATGTTTTTCTTTATCCATTTGTCAATCGAGTCAAAAAATGCCATTGGACAGTACACACGCGTGGGCAACCAATCAGCTTTCGGCTCAGTTTTACAACCAGAATTCTAGAAAAGTTGGGAGTTTTTTTAATTTGAATAAAATGAAAACTAAAGGAATTTCAAATCACACGAGACAATATTTTATTCACAATAGAACACAGATAACATAGCAGATGTTTAAACTGAGAAATTTTACACTTTAATCCACTAAATTAACTCATTTCAAAAATCCCTCTACAGGTCTCAAAAAGGTTGGCACGAGGCAACAAATGGCTAAAAAAAGCATAGAAACAAAGTTATAAACTGAGTTCAGCGTGAGCTGTACCCACAATGACCTCCACACTGAACCTAACATCTCCAAGAGTCCAGGATGAGTTAATCAGTTGCTGTGGACGTCAAAATGAAATGTTGTGGCCGTGACTCAGGGGTGTACTGGAGACGAGGATGAATGTTGGCTTGATATTGTAATGCTGCCAGGAAAGCCTGCAATCCACTTTCATTAACACCCTGTTTAACATTACACAGCGGCACAAGACTATAACCCATTATAAACAGAGATTCTGTCCCTGAATGTGACGGAACAAATGTGTTTTATTAATGGTTTCTATGGTCATTTGTTTCACTGCTCGTGCGGTGTTTCATTTACTCCTCGAGCATCAGACGTGGTGCAGGTTTGGTTAACAGAACAGTTTGTCTCTACATGGGAATTATTATGACTGTGTTATAATTCCAAAATCAAGTTGCATCTCATCTCAATTTCAGCTCAGATTCATGGCATGATTAACACATTTTCACTGGTGTGACAGAACGCGATCATGCTTCTACGCTTTTCTTGTGCTGCACATCTTCTTTTATAGGGTACACACCGGTGGTAACATTCCCCGATAACAACGGTTCCTAATCCTGGTCCTCATGACCCCCGGCTCTACACATTTAGTATATTTCTCTTATCCACCTAAAGACGTTTGCTTAGCAATCTCGTAAGTGCCCTGTGAAGTGGTTCTAACTGGATATTCTGCCGTGATTCTGATGTTCCATTGGAAGGAACTAACCCTGATGAAACACCTGAAAAAGCTTTTCAAAGGATTCAGGAATAATAAAGTTTGACTGTTGTGCAGAGTGCTTGGCGTATCACGTTAAAGTACAGCGAGAGCGATTCAAAACAAAGCAGTCGGCACTTGAAACGCTCTTGAGGTACTTTAGGTGATTCACTTTATTATTAGATTAAGGCTGAGCTCGTAAGGAAGGTGAATCTCTAGGGCCATGAGTGGAGAACCACTGATCTATAGGGTCTCGTTCTGTGTGCAAACATGTTTTAATTTGAGCGTTTGTCTGTATGCTTGTTTTGTTTACATATATTTAACTTCTGCCATGTCATGTACTTATAGTGTGTGGCGCAATAAAGTCACTGTTTTAATGGCTGTAGGTCTTTCTTGCTGTCCAATGAAATTCTGTCTTACATCTACTTCATATGTCATATGGGAGAAGGGGTGTATCCTAAAACTGAGCCGAAAGCTGATTGGTTGCCCACACGTGTGTACTGTCCAATGGCATTTTTTGACTCGATTGACAAATGGATAAAGAAAAGCATTAAAAATATTCTTTTTTAAAAAGCGATTTAAAGTGTGCATGTAAAATGTACATAATTACCCTAATTATCATGAAACTCAAACTGCAGCATGTGGAAAGGCAAGCGCAGAACGTGGAAAAACAAGCGAGGGAAAAAAATGAAAATATAAGCAAATAATAACAAAAATCACAAAGAATGAGTAAAACAACCAAGGGCATCTTTATTTTGTACGCGATTAAGACAACTTTGTCTTCATGTATACATTTTGTGCAATATAATTTAAAACGCGTTTAAAGTTCTGAATCACGGTTTTTATTTTTTGATTTACGCTTTTATATTTTTAAATATGCCGCAATACTTTGGGCGAGATTCTGATCCCATACACTGTCCATTGAGCCAACCTGACTGATTATATTCTGTATTATTGTGTATGTGACAAATAAAAGCTTGAATCCTTGAATCCTGTTTTTGATAATGGTCTTAATAAATAATGTTGTTCACAAGAAACATGTCATTTAATGAAGAAAAGTCTTAAAGCGGTGAATTGTGTTTTTCTTCATTAAATGGTAAGCAGGACACTGTTCTAAATGCACGGCAGATATTTAATTGATGGTTCATATGATGACACTCAATGTCTGATGGACTAAATATGATTAATATTTGAATGTAACTTTAAACATGGCTATAGATTCACAAGAAACACTCAAGTCTTCTGTATATTTGTATATAACTAGGCTACAGTAGATTATATGTTATTGTTGTAGTAAACATCTGATCCAACTGTGTGTATTATTCATTTTTCAATTGACAAAAACACTCAATTGCAAATCAATTGTCTCCTGTAAGATATGTATTACGAGCGTTAGTAGACACGTACAAATACTTTAACGTACAAATGGAACGCCTACCAGGGGCGTCACTAGGCCCTTTTTAGGGGGGCTTTAGCCCACCTAAACTTCTGCCCAGCCCCCTAAAAAATGATTAGATTAATTAATTTGTGATCGCTTCAGTCCCCTTTAAAAACTAATTTGAAACGGCGGCGCAATGCGTCAAGTTTTGGCTCCTCCCCTTATCTAAGTCTGAATGGATTCAGCGCGTTATTCAATCCGCAGGGGCGCCGAGCGGAGCGAACATCAGAGAGTAAAAGGTGTGTGTGTGCATTTATTGATAGATTGCTATGACATGACTTCTGCATCGGTGCGGTTCTTGTAATTGCAGTTTACATAATGTTACTGGACCAGCACACGGTTCGGTTTCTCATCCAATACCTGAACGTCTTCACTGCGTTCACCATAAGCCCTTATGACAGTGTGAAAGTGTTTTTTTCTTCCGACAAAAATGAAGCGATTAACACCCATGAAAACATACTTTAGAAAACGATCATGATTTATTTGAATTTACTTTTAAAATTTAAAACATATTAAGGTGTATCAGGGCATTACATTATGTTGCCATCATGCACAGAAATGGTAAATACACTGATCATTGTCTGAAAGCAACAAATGGCACAGAGAGAGAAACATCATGCTGAGTTATTTTGTTTTGTTTTAATAAATAGATTTTTTTGTATTAAGTAATAATGAATCATTAGTGTATCACGATACATTAGAGTAAGAGTAGCGTAAAGGGATTTGTAGGCAATTGATTTATAGAAGTGGCAAATTGATAAGTCATGTTGTTACTTTTAATTAAACGTGTGTACTTCTGTTTGTACAGATTATGAATCAGGAAGTCTTCTCACATCTAAATGTTTCAAAATTTGTTAACAGTGTGGTATTTGGCTCAGTCAATACTCCTACTCCCATATATGAAATACAGGGAATACAATGAAATAGTGAATAGCAATAAGGCTAGTAGTATACAACCCCACCCTAATAGTCAAATAATGTTTTTTTAATCATACCCTTATTGGGGGCTGAGCCCCCCTAAAATGAAAATCTTAGAATTGCCCCTGACGCCTACCATCATACCTGGATTAAGGCAATCTTTGGCGAGATGATGCACACAGTTAAACCCTTGGGTTATACTCTTTTGGTGTAAAAGAATTGTCACCATTGTTTCCACAGAAGTTCTTCCTTTGGTAGTTTAAATAAGACAGACTTTGTTTCACATCTTAGAACACAGGTTCTTGACATGATGTACACATATCACGAACGAGCAAAAGTGTTTTGGGGAGATTGAAGTTTCCGCTGCAGTCCCATCAAAACGTAGGCGGGGACTATGTCTAGTGACACATATACACGGCGGTACTAGTTCACGTCTCGTTTGTGTGATTCAGAGTCCAATACCTTTTTACAAGCCAATTACTTTGTTATTTATTCCCCTTAGGACTTACAACTTGAAGACTGCTTACTTTCAAACACGGCATCATAACACACTGGATGAAATGTCATTTTCATGATCTAATGCTACTTACTCTTTAAAGCGTATCATATAGTTGTCTCAACTTTCAGACTCAGGATTTTCTGCATTCGTTACAAAACGCTGTCGAGTTCCCCCCTGAATGAACATTACACCCCCCACTTTTTTGAGTACTGAAACAGCAGAGTTTGGCGTCTATTTTTCACGGACTCTCTGGACACATAAATATAACTCACAAAATGATGTTCTGAATGAAGCGGTCACATCCCTCCCATCACAAATTAAAATAAATCAAATTTTTGCAATTTACGTGGGAGATCCCAGCGGTCAAAAAATAGGGATATCCGTATTTATATGAAAAAAAAAATCACATCCCTGGAATCACATCATGATGGACGAATGTTCAACAGCAGTGCACTCACGGCTAGCCGTTAGCCAATCACAGCAAAGACATTTATTATGTCTAAATCTGTGTTACTAATAGCCCCAATAGATCGTTTCATTGGATGTGTGCGCCTGGACTGTGGTGAACTTCTGCTGTGTGTTTGGCTAGTGTCTAGTAATATAACTAGTGCAGTCAATCAATAAAAACAATTATGGGCATTAATTGCACATAACATTAATGTGTTTTAATTAGTGGTGGGCCGTTATCGGCGTTAACGTGCTGCGTTAACGTGAGACTCTTATCGTGCGATAAAAAAAATGCCGCCGTTAATCTATTCTCAAAGTTGGGTTGGGAGCTGGGTCTATACTACACAAGCTATGATGACTTTCACCTTGATATTTTAGCGCGGATGATTACCTATCTTAATTGCACTGTAGGGGGCGAGAACGAGAGTTTTCAACTCGCATGATTCGCGGCGCCTCATCATCTCATGACCAGGGCTTCATTCGCGCGATTCGCACCGCAAGTAGGTCTATCGCCTCTTTGCATTAACTTAACATGTAAATCACTCGCGTTTGACGCGCCATTCGCGTTTGGTCTGAACACAACATAACATTACTGTGAAATTACCACATCAAACTTGACGTGCTAACATGGATGCAGCTATGAAGACGCCGGGTTTGCTTCAGGGAAAATTTATTTTTAAGAAGCTTCCCAATGGAAACCTCGACAAGACTAAGGTTGTTTGCACCTTGTTCAATGTGGAATTGGTTTACTGTACGGAATTGGTTTACATACAGTTGGTTTAAAAAAAAAAAAAACTTTCTCTCAACAGGTAGTGGTCTAGCTTTAGTTGAAACCAGTAACTTTGAATTGGCACCTAATGTATTATGGCTCCTGTATGACATATCGCTTGTTGCTCCCGAACTCTTTTTAAGTCGCTTTGGATAAAAGCATCTGCTAAATGACTAAATGTAAATGTAAATGTACTGTAGGAGCTCTTCCAGTCTCAAGTACCACCTAAACGCAAAGCATCCCTTAGCTAATGCGGAAGTAAACACAAGTACATCTTATTGAACATCATTTAATTTTCATTACAAATTATCACAGTTTTATGATGCATTTTGGAAACAGGAGATGAGCCCCTGGTCTAATGCGCCACCTGGCTTGAGAAACACGTTCTCAAAGACTTACTTTTAGTCATTATTTGGGTAGCACACATATTCTGAATGCCTTCGGCAGAAATCAAATGAGCCATTTTAATCTAGATTAAAAAAATTAATCTATGCCCACAACTAGTTTTAATATACTTTTACATTGTAATAATTTCACATTTAATCTCCAACGAATGTAGAGACCACAGATTTCTTTAACTGCATCATTTTATGAATGAAAGCCAACATTCTGATATTAATACTGCAACTGATTTCTCCATTAAATTGATTATTTTTCAACATCATTCAACATAATAGTACAGTATAATCCAGAGCGATTGTGTCTAACATGTACGAAATATACAGAAATTGAAAGAAGTTCTCAAACACTTTACAGTCTTCAATGCTAAATTCTAAATGAAATACAGAATTAAAGCTACAAAACACATTGAATTGCTCTTTTCTATTGTTCTTTAAGAGCTGCCGCCCCACCCAGATCTGACACCTAGGCCTGTAGAGACACGTCAACATCATATTTTTGCGTCGACGTTTCTTTAAATTTATGGTCACCGTTTTACTCGAATGCATTGATTGACATTTTTTTTCCAGATTACAGCTAATTGCCAATCAATGAAGTAATATCAATTCTGTGAGGTATTTCGTCAAAACATTCAGCCCCCTCCTCCCCCTCTCCCCTCATTGGAGAAAAATCTAATTCAAAGTGCAGGCGCGTGATGATGTAATCCAAGCGATGACATTTAGATGGACATAAATAAAACATGTAAATTTGAGAAAACAATGGCACCAACAAAGTGGTCCAAGTATGGAAAAAAGTACAACAAGCCCTTTAAGGCTCTTATCTTCTTCTTCTTTTCCATCTCTCCAACCCTATCATCCCAGCCCTACTGACACCTCTCCCATCTTCACAACTCTTTACAATCTTTTGGGATTTTATTTAACATGTTGAAATCTGTGCTCAGGAAAATGCTTGACAAAACCTGATTCTGCAAGGTGAAAATGACAGTTTTAGTGCAGCTTCAAAGGACTTTAAACCATATCAGACCATGAATAAAGGTCTTATGTAATGAAACCGTCTCTCATTTTATAAACAATGTTTATGGTTTACGAACACAAATGCTCACCTTGCTCTGTTCTGTGATGCGCGTTCATGACTTCACAAAATACATAATTTTTAAAGTAATTTCTTTTCCACTAAAGCAGCAAAAACTTGGATGACAGGGGAGTGAGTAAATTACCTTGAACATTTATTTTGTAAGTGAACTACTCCTTTAACGCCCCAAATATAACGATTTATTGAACAAACAATTTGTAGAATGGGTCCTGTAGTATAGTTGCATTTAAGGAAAGCGTACGGTACACTGACATCTAGCGGTTGCGCTTGGTTCCACAGTCTACATTCAAAATATTGGAGACAAAAATATAGCCAAGTAACACTTCTACTCGGTTTCTTTTGCTTGTTATCAGAAATCATCTACAGTTAACTCTATTGTTTGCAAATGTGTACCAGAAGGTGAGGGGAGTCCATGAACACGCGCATACGCAGTAACGTAAGTTTATGTTGTCACTTTGTAAAGCGTACGTCTTCTTTATACAACGCAGGATGCGCAGACACGAGTCAGACACCCGTCTTCTTTACACAACGCAGGATGCGCAGACACGAGTCAGACACCCGTCTTCTTTATACAACACAGAATGCGCAGACACGAGTCAGACGCCCGTCTTCTTTATACAACGCAGAATGCGCAGACACGAGTCAGACACCCGTCTTCTTTATACAACACAGAATGCGCAGACACGAGTCAGACGCCCGTCTTCTTTATACAACACAGAATGCGCAGACACGAGTCAGACACCCGTCTTCTTTATACAACGCAGAATGCACAGACACGAGTCAGACACCCGTCTTCTTTACACAACGCAGAATGCACAGACACGAGTCAGACACCCGTCTTCTTTATACAACGCAGGATGCGCAGACACGAGTCAGACACCCGTCTTCTTTATACAACACAGAATGCGCAGACACAAGTCAGACACCCGTCTTCTTTATACAACGCAGAATGCTCAGACACCAGTCAGACACCCGTCTTCTTTATACAACGCAGGATGCGCAGACACGAGTCAGACACCCGTCTTCTTTATACAACACAGAATGCGCAGACACGAGTCAGACACCCGTCTTCTTTATACAACGCAGAATGCTCAGACACGAGTCAGACACCCGTCTTCTTTACACAACGCAGAATGCTCAGACACGAGTCAGACACCCGTCTTCTTTATACAACGCAGGATGCGCAGACACGAGTCAGACGCCCGTCTTCTTTACACAACGCAGAATGCGCAGACACGAGTCAGACGCCCGTCTTCTTTATACAACGCAGGATGCGCAGACACGAGTCAGACGCCCGTCTTCTTTATACAACGCAGAATGCACAGACACGAGTCAGACACCCGTCTTCTTTATACAACGCAGGATGCGCAGACACGAGTCAGACACCCGTCTTCTTTATACAACGCAGGATGCGCAGACACGAGTCAGACACCCGTCTTCTTTATACAACGCAGGATGCGCAGACACGAGTCAGACACCCGTCTTCTTTATACAACGCAGAATGCACAGACACGAGTCAGACACCCGTCTTCTTTATACAACGCAGGATGCGCAGACACGAGTCAGACACCCGTCTTCTTTATACAACGCAGAATGCTCAGACACTAGTCAGACACCCGTCTTCTTTATACAACGCAGAATGCGCAGACACTAGTCAGACACCCGTCTTCTTTATACAACGCAGGATGCGCAGACACGAGTCAGACACCCGTCTTCTTTATACAACGCAGAATGCTCAGACACGAGTCAGACACCCGTCTTCTTTATACAACGCAGAATGCGCAGACACTAGTCAGACACCCGTCTTCTTTATACAACGCAGGATGCGCAGACACGAGTCAGACACCCGTCTTCTTTATACAACGCAGAATGCTCAGACACGAGTCAGACACCCGTCTTCTTTATACAACGCAGGATGCGCAGACACGAGTCAGACACCCGTCTTCTTTATACAACGCAGAATGTTCAGACACGAGTCAGACACCCATCTTCTTAATACAACGCAGGATGCGCAGACACTGTATACTAAATAGTAAAAAATGTAAAACGAAAAAATAAAAAGGGGAAAAATAAACCAGCTAAAAAGACGACCGGCTATGCTAATATGACTGACTGAAGTAGAAGAAAAACATAAGATACTCTTGACCTTTAACCCTTCTTGAACCACTCGTGGTCTAGGAGCTCCTCTAATGTTGGTCTGTCAGGTGGTGGAGTGAGAGTGCACCGTTTGATCAAGTCAAAGCATTCTGTGAGGAGAAGTGTTTAAGAGAGGAACGATTAGTCACGTATGTTCTTTGTTAACTCGCTGTCAAACATAACAATAGCTACTGAAATATGTAGTTTCATTTATCACATTTTTAAAAATAATATCCTGCTTTCTTTCAACTTATATTTAAGAAGTTGCATTTGGTGAGAAATCTCCCAGTGCCTGAACAGAATCTAGCTTTGCATTTCACAAGGATAGTGCTGGTCTCTTACCTTCACTTAAACCAAGTGTTTTGATCGCAGGGATGTCCTCTGTATCAATGAAGCCCCTTATATGCAACCGAAGTCCACCCATCATATGCAGGAGCAGTGTACCCAAAAAAAAGACCAGATCGGCAACTGCATGAGCTGGACCTGGAACACAAGCATGAAGTGAGCAAACATTTCACAGGTAAAAATCATTCAAGTCAAAGTATAACACCATCAATCCAGTACTGCTGTTGGGGGAGAACTCATTTTGGGTTAACTTCAGTGTTTGTACGAGGGTCATTAAATCAGTCAGTACTCACCCCAGCTTTCACCGCCTGGTTCCACCCAAGTTGGGCCAGGTATGCCAGGTCTAGGGTCTATCAACATGAGCGTCATGGAACATAAAGAAGAAGCGAGGAAACATTTCACTGGCAAAAATCATTCAAGTCAAAGTCTAACGCCATCAATCCATTACTGTAAATTCTGACCGGATAATGTTGAGGGGAAACTCATTTTGGGTTGGCTACAATGTTTGTACCAGTGTCATTACATCGGCAACACGGAAACTCAACTCACCTGGGTTCCTAGGGTCTGGTTTGCCCCAAGTTGAGGCAAGATGGCCACGTCCAAAGTCTATGAACATGAGCGTCATGGTCTGTATATTGATCAGCATGTTTCTGATACCCAAGCTACCATGGCAGATGTTGTGGTCGATGCAGTGTTGGGCTGCGTTCACTGCTTGACGCATGAGAGGACGTGCCTGATCTTCAGACAGTGGACAATTTACATTCCAATTATAGATATATTGAAGGAAATCTTTCATGTTTAAACAGGGATATGGATATTCTAGAACGAGGATGTAGATTTCGTCCTCTTCAAACCAGTCCAACAGAGCCACAATGTTGGGGGATCTCTCTGGTTTCTGTAGCATCAGATTTACAGCCACTTCTAAGAAGACAGGCTTGTCATATCCAGGCTGGTGAAAAAAGGTCAAAAAGGTTAGCAGACGGTAGGCGACTTTTCAATTTCCTCGAATCATTTGTGTTGAGATACAGTGGGGTCTAAAAATCTGAAACATCAATGAGAAACGCATTTTCTAATGAACTATTTTTGAAATGAATTACTTTATTAGCATAACAATTAGAGTATGAAGGATGTGTATGAATGTCTCAGTATTTGTTATGTGCCTCTTTTAATGTGTGCACAAAACCTGATGTTTCATATCCAGCTCATGTGCTCAACTACACACAGAAATCAATAACAATCACTTTAAATTCGCTTGTTTGATTTGTAACCTATAAAGCAGATTCTTCAAGATTTTTGGACCCCACTTCACATTAAAAAATATAAATATGACTCACAACATGAATAAATCTGTCCCAGTGGGATGACTTGTAGATAAATTTGATGGCGACCTACAAAGAGAATTCATCACAACACTACATCAACATATCTGGATCAAAACACTCAACACGTCTGTATGTTGAGACACAAGGATGAAAATGTTTGATGAATAGGGCAAGTGTACCTTCAAGCCATCAGACTTGCGAGTCCCCCGATACACAATGCCGCCGTGTCCTTTTCCTAGACAGTGCCTTCCCACCTTATAAAGGGCTGAAAACGCTTCTAAAAACAAACAATACACAAGGAACACATGTGATTGAGTCGCACAAACTCCAAGAGCACTGATGTTGTAAAAATAAATCAAACAAGCGTATTCTTTTAAAACATGCGTGTGTAATGGAGAGAGGTTTAGTACATCCAATTTGATTCAACAGAATGAAAAGGTGTTTAAGTATAACAGCAGGACAATCAAAAAGAAAACAAATTATTTCTTCCTAAAGGATATCAGGGTAATCTTAGACAATTAATTTGATCAGAATAACACTTGACATTAATTGAATATTTAATAATAGGGCTGGGTATGCATCCAATTTGGCGATTCAGTTCGATTCTAATATATTTCCATTCCAAATCGGTTCCTTATTTTCGCAAAAGATATTTTCCAAGTTTATTTTGTTTCATTTAATTTAAGATTGATTACAATCCAAGAAGTGATATTTTTGACCCAGTGCTATAACATAATATAATAAGTTTCAGTGAAGCTGACAATGAAAAGCAGGACAGAATGAAAGTTAACCTGAACATTATGGAAGTATACTCACCAAATTTATCCAATTCATGAAGAAACTCTTGCCTTGTATACCATGTAGCGGGAAATTTGGGAAAAGAATCTGGATAAAAACATTGGAGCATTTCCTGAACAAATGGATCAAAGTCAGATAAACCACGATAGAAATCATCCATTTCTTCTTTCCACTGAGCTTCAGCATCTTTAGGCTGAGGATCTTCACGAGCTGGCTGAGGATCTTCACGAGCCGGCTGAGGATCTACAGGAGCCGGCTGAGGATCTACAGGAGCCGGCTGAGGATCTACAGGAGCCGGCTGAGGATCTACAGGAGCCGGCTGAGGATCTACAGGAGCCGGCTGAGGATCTACAGGAGCCGGCTGAGGATCTACAGGAGCCGGCTGAGGATCTACAGGAGCCGGCTGAGAACCTTCAGGAGCCGGCTGAGGATCTACAGGAGCTGGCTGAGAACCTTCAGGAGCCGGCTGAGGATCTACAAGAGCTGGCAGAGGATCTACAGGAGCTGGCTGAGGATCTACAGGAGCCAACTGAGGATCTACAGGAGCTGGCTGAGGATCTACAGGAGCCGGCTGAGGATCTGAATGATCCAGGTCAGGCTGTGGAGGTAAAAGCACCACTTTGTTGTTTCGGGTGCAGGAGTGCTTCATAGCCTTCCATCCTCTCTTAAAGTGAGCACGGACACCCTTCTTCTTCTTCTTCTTCTCTTCTGTTTGTTGTTTTAAAAGATAAAAACAGAGAGGAAAAAAAACAAACAGTAAAAATGATTTGTGGATGCCAGAAATATATCAAAACAAACAAATAAATAAAACACAGTTCTCTCTGGAACTTTTGCTTATAGTTAGACAGACCTGATCTGTCTTCAGCTGGATCTTCAGGAGCCGGCTGAGGATCTACAGGAGCCGGCTGAGGATCTTCAGGAGCCGGCTGAGGATCTACAGGAGCCGGCTGAGGATCTTCAGGAGCCGGCTGAGGATCTTCAGGAGCCGGCTGAGGATCTACAGGAGCCGGCTGAGGATCTACAGGAGCCGGCTGAGGATCTACAGGAGCCGGCTGAGGATCTACAGGAGCCGGCTGAGGATCTACAGGAGCCGGCTGAGGATCTACAGGAGCCGGCTGAGGATCTGAATGATCCAGGTCAGGCTGTGGAGGTAAAAGCACCACTTTGTTGTTTCGGGTGCAGGAGTGCTTCATAGCCTTCCATCCTCTCTTAAAGTGAGCACGGACACCCTTCTTCTTCTTCTTCTTCTCTTCTGTTTGTTGTTTTAAAAGATAAAAACAGAGAGGAAAAAAAACAAACAGTAAAAATGATTTGTGGATGCCAGAAATATATCAAAACAAACAAATAAATAAAACACAGTTCTCTCTGGAACTTTTGCTTATAGTTAGACAGACCTGATCTGTCTTCAGCTGGATCTTCAGGAGCCGGCTGAGGATCTACAGGAGCCGACTGAGGATCTACTGGAGCCGGCTGAGGATCTACAGGAGCCGGCTTAGGATCTACAGGAGCCGGCTGAGGATCTACAGGAGCCGGCTGAGGATCTACAGGAGCCGGCTGAGGATCTACAGGAGCCGGCTGAGGATCTACAGGAGCCGGCTGAGGATCTACAGGAGCCGGCTGAGGATCTACAGGAGCCGGCTGAGGATCTACAGGAGCCGGCTGAGGATCTACAGGAGCCGGCTGAGGATCTACAGGAGCCGGCTGAGGATCTGAATGATCCAGGTCAGGCTGTGGAGGTAAAAGCACCACTTTGTTGTTTCGGGTGCAGGAGTGCTTCATAGCCTTCCATCCTCTCTTAAAGTGGGCACGGACACCCTTCTTCTTCTTCTCTTCTGTTTGTTGTTTTAAAAGATAAAAACAGAGAGGAAAAAAACAAACAGTAAAAATGATTTTTAGATGCCAGAAATATATCACAACAAACAAATAAATAAAACACAGTTCTCTCTGGAACTTTTGCTTATAGTTAGACAGACCTGATCTGTCTTCAGCTGGATCTTCAGGAGCCGGCTGAGGATCTACAGGAGCCGGCTGAGGATCTACTGGAGCCGGCTGAGGATCTACAGGAGCCGGCTGAGGATCTACAGGAGCCGGCTGAGGATCTACAGGAGCCGGCTGAGGATCTACAGGAGCCGGCTGAGGATCTACAGGAGCCGGCTGAGGATCTACAGGAGCCGGCTGAGGATCTACAGGAGCCGGCTGAGGATCTACAGGAGCCGGCTGAGGATCTACAGGAGCCGGCTGAGGATCTACAGGAGCCGGCTGAGGTTCTACAGGAGCCGGCTGAGGATCTACAGGAGCCGGCTGAGGATCTACAGGAGCCGGCTGAGGATCTACAGGAGCCGGCTGAGGATCTACAGGAGCCGGCTGAGGATCTACAGGAGCCGGCTGAGGATCTACAGGAGCCGGCTGAGGATCTACAGGAGCTGGCTGAGGATCTACAGGAGCCGGCTGAGGATCTGATGGATCCAGGTCAGACTGTGTAGGTAAAAGCACCACTTTGTTGTTTCGGGCACAGGAGTGCTTCATAGCCTTCCATCCTTTCTTAAAGCTGGCACGGACACCCTTCTTCTTCTTCTCTTCTGGTTGTTGTTCTAGAAGATAAAACCAGAGAAAGAATAAAGAAAAATTACCACCAGATAGCAGAAATGTATTACAAAGTATCAAATTAATGAAACTGACTCGCAGAGCCACCGAAGGATTATTTAATGAAGCCTTGTCAGTTATGTTTTGCATAAGGTCACCCCTCCCCAAAATGTCAAATATTAGATCTGTTGCATATCAAATATCTCAAGCAGCTGGACATTGGTGCCATTGCAGTAGGGTTTAGTTTACTGTGGTGTTTAGAATGTACAGGGAACACATTTGAACTGAACAGAAACCGTTACGCTGTCCACTTTGACAGACATGTTGTACAGTGATATTGTGAAATCTCTTAATGAAACAGATATTACACTTATAGGTTATTGTTACAGGTGTGCTTTCAAAGTGTGCTCAAGCGACTTCAGCTGAAATAAACACGGTGCAATTAACCCTTCGAAAGCAGTTTCATTGACAGGTGATCTGACCAATCATAACGCCAATTTTACGTGCCCCTGTGACTGACCGCCATTTTGTCCGACAAACACCACAAGGCGTAGGCCTGTCGCGATAGTCGATAAATCGATTAATCGCACGATAAAAAAAATGACCTCGATAATTTTTCCGGCCGCGATAATTTCATTTGCATACTTGTTTGTTATCCGCGACTGAATGACAACTCTCGTTTCCTTAGCATAGGAGAAGTGAACCCTCTTGTCAGTTGCGTTGTCTTTTGTGTGGGGAGGCGGCGCTTGTCAGTCACATGGACTTTGTGTGGGAAGGCGGGAGTGTTTGAGGCGACTGCAGAGAAGAGCGAAAAGACGAGACGCAAGTTGTGACATGGAATTGGTTTCAAAGCCAAACGCGACAGCTGCAGTGTGGGAGCACTTCGGACTCAAACCAACTGACCGTGGTGAACCACTTAACCTGAGCGAGCCGGTATGTCGCATTTGTTTTAAAACAGTATCGACTAAAACCGGTAACACAACAAACATGCACATGCACCTAAAACACAATCATCCGTTGCAGTTTTCCCAGATAAGAAAAAAAAGCTACAACAGAAGTCTTCGTCTTCCCGACAATGCACCATAACTGGGGCATTTAGTCGACAAACAAAGTAGAAACAGGACAGTGCAAAATGGTGTGCACTCACCGACAGTGTAGTTCGCTTGATTGCTAAAGAGATGCTGCCCTTTAGTATCGTTGTAGGTATGATGACATCGTAACCACTCGCGGCGAACATTCTGACTCAAAAATGTGTTACAAACCGCGCGGTACTAAAATTTGTATGTCATTCAATATCTTCTCCTGGCCGCCTGGTGGTAGTATGTTTTTCCTGAGTACGGCTGTAACTACATAGAGTTCAAGCCCCTGAAGCGTTGGACACTTCGGGATTTCAGCCCTAATGTGATTTCAGGTCACCGCGGCTTTCAGAAAATTTGCGTTGCCTTCAACCGGTCGGTGGGCTTCATCTAAGCTTTGGACACTAATGAAATGTAGGTAGACCTAAATACACAGGTTTTATCTTGTTACTTACGAAATTCCATCGAAATCCATCGAGGAGAAAGTATTTAAATAAATCGCAGAAATTGTGAAGTCACTTTTGTGGCGGGTAGATTAGCGAATGTACTGCAGGCGCAGTTCTAAAAAAAACATCGTCTGTATTCAACTCATTCTGACGGTGTTTTTCTAGAAATTATTACTCATGCTTTGAATATGTGTTGTATGAATATGAATGAACAATTAATTTTGATGTGTATTGTTGTTTTCTCTTGTATTCTCAAAATAAATGTTTATGAATATGAATGAACGCTTATTAATTTTATTTGTTTTGAGTGAGGTACCATGGGTCTGATGCCCATTCCAGCTAAAACAGTATATTTTCATGATTTCATTTGAAAGAACTAACAAAATTCTACATTCATTTCAAATTTCGTGCAAATATCTGACAAAATAAGGAAGTTACAAGCAAAAATGTGTGAATTATAAGCATTTTCGGTCACACGCCTTCCATTGGAGTTAATGTTAACTATTTTACTATATTCCTCGGTATTATACATATCATAACTTTCGCAATCCTCAACTGATTTTCACAATTCAGGTGTCATCGGAAAGGGAATTTTCAGCTCTATCTCGTCATGTGATCCATTTTGAGCTTAGGGGTGTTTTGTCATCATACCTACGTTATGCCATTATCATTATTCTAGATGAAAATGGTCTCAGATCGACAATATTATCATTTATCGCGATAATTTCTTGGACAATTTATCGTCCAGCAAAATTTGTTATCGTGACAGGCCTAACAAGGCGAAGTAGAGCTTTGGTGACGGATTTGAAAAAAAAAATTTTTTTTAATTTTTTTCTTTTTAATTATTTGGAGCTATTTTCTCACGGTTAGACAGACCTGCTCTGTCATCAGTTGGTTCTTCTGGAGAGGTTTGCTTGAGTCCAGAAGGATCTTGCGGAGGATCGACCGTATCTTCAAGAGGCGTTTGCTCCAGGTCACAACCAGGGTGATCAGCTGTGTCTGCCAAGACCACCGGGTTCAAGACTGGTAGATACGGCTCTTCAGCTGGATCCAGGTCATTGCTTTGGGTGCAAGAGCAGCAGCCCTTCACAGCCCGCCATCCTCTCTTAAAGCTGGCACGCACTCCCTTCTTCTTCTTCTTCATCTTCTCTGTTTGTTGATCTAAAAGATCATACAAAGACAAACATACACAGTAAAGCTGTTTTTAGGTGGTAAATTACACTTACACACTAAAACAATCATAATTCTCTATGAAACGACTCTAAAAGATTTAACTATAAAAAAAGTTATACTTATTAAACAAGAAATTATAAGACAATTGTATCATATTCTTCATTTCTTATGTCATTATAACTTGAAACTGCAGTACTGTACATCGACACTTAATCCTTTAAAAACACACTAAAAGATGAAATGAACTAAACCTGAACACAAACATAAATGTTTTTAATGTTTTTAATTTAAAGGGATTTTTAAAACGCATTCAAACATGATAAATCTTGAGATTAGCACTCGCTAAACAAAACAAGTCTGATGTTGTGCTGTACTCGAGTCAGTAGACAACCATTTTGTCATATTATCTGAATCTATATTTTGAAGAAGATGATTTATTTGGGATGTTTCACTTACCTGGATCTCTGTCCATGTCGTTTGCTGTGACTGATGAAGTAACAGATGTAGACGCCATGTGAAGCTCTTTAACTCGATCTTTTTCACGATCGTCTGTCTGTGTGGACTTGTGGAGTTTCGTATCGTCGCTAGCTGACCGTCTGAAGACTCTTGATAGCAAGTTATGTGATATCCGTCGTCGCTTTCGCTTAAAACAGTACTGATGAGATTCTTCAACTCGGCGTTCTGATAAGATCTGTTTACAGCGTCGACTCTCTTTATGACGTGAGCGTTGAGGACGCAAACACACGATGAATTCAGGTCGCCTAGGAAACCTTTTGTGAATGTTACGCTGACAGCTTCACATTGAGAGTCTAGTTTCTGTAAGTGTGTTGTGCGCGCGAGCTCTTTCTTTTTCTTTGTTTTTTAATGGGATCCTGAATTCATAGAGCTGCACTACTGCCATCTTCTGGTGGAAATGAACTCCTCCGGATTCTTCTTCTCGTTTTTTGGCGCATTACAGTCTTTGTGTATAACGCCCCCTACTGTTCGTTGTGTTGTGCAGTCGTGGGGTGTTTCCAGAAAGGTTCACTTACCGTCAGCTCAACCCTGAACTCTCGGTTGATTAACACAAACCTCGATTACTCGGGTATGTCGGTTCCTAAACACTGGAGAACATTATTTCATTTCAAAAGGTTGAATGATAAAGTTAATAAAAAAGAGATGTGAATGCTGAATTGAGATGGGTGAGATTGGAAATATAATTGTAATATTGCTGTAAAATGATTATATATTATACGTAATCTGTGCTTTCAGGCCCACTTGACGCTCATCACAAACGCACGCATGCGCAGACAACACCTGAAGCTTAGTAACATTTCCTTCAAATGAACTAACACTGAACATGATCTTCTCCAGAGCAGGTTATCTTCAGAGAGAGAGTTGCTATGGTTACTTACATTCCCTGAAAATGATCTCCGTTTTTGGAACCGCAAGTTGGGGTTTTCAGCTAACTAACCCTTAAACTTACCCGGGTATGACACATAACCAGCTTTCTGGAGTACACCCCTGATCCTCAAATACCTCAAAACAAAATCCTAAAGGAACGTTCTGTGTTTGTTGACGCTCGTCTGGGAAACCGATTGTATAAAGACATTTTTATGAAAGCAACATAAATATCTAAATTCAACTAAGGCACAGTCTTGGCTAAACTGTGTCTGTGAAACCCGGCCATAGTGTATAGTTTGTCATTTGAGACACAGCTTAAATATTCAGAGACAAGAGGGATCGGTGGTGAAAAAATAGAAAATACAGACACAAACTTTACAATTCAGAAGGAAAGAAGATGATATGGAAAAAAACCTGTTCATTGTAAAAAAGCATAATTGTGATCTAGGATTAAAAGAAAGAAATCTTTAATCATTAAACATTAAACAAGAGAGCAGGTCATGAAAAAACATTCTGAAGAATCAGGAATAGTTCACAATAGCAAATAGTAAAAGATACAGAAGAATATTATAGGAAAACATGCAACTGGACTCTGTGAACCCTGTCAGTTAAATGATAAAACATGAACTTGATAGTCACATTATAAAGAAGAAACAATGAAATGTCAAAATAGGATGAACAGAACATGGACTAGAGGTGAAAAGTGACCAGAGCCAGAATCTCTTTCTGAACTTCATTAAAAACAGGATTTATAACAAGACTGTGACAGAATCACCAGGAGGAGTTAATTTACACCAGCAGATGGCAGTAGTGCAGCTCTATGAATCCGGATCTCATTAAAACTAGATGTCTGCAGACCTGGAGCAGGCAGTTTCACGCCCCCGTTGTTCCTTATTTGTCCAGTAGGGGGAGTTGAACGACAAAATATAATATCTGTAACCGAATCAAACTGTTAAACAAAAATGTAATTATGTATGAATGTGTAAGATTAAAAGTAAATAAATGAAGTAAACTGAAACTGGAAGTGCTTCTGGACCAGTGAAAATGAACTATGGTAAAAGTGTAGTAACATGTTGTTTTGTTGTTGTTGTATTGGTGACTTTTGGCAAAACCAATCTTCCTACAGAAACCATGACTTCACTAACGATAATATACAGAACAGATTAAAGTATTTGTACGTGTCTACTAACGCTCGTAATACATATCTTACAGGAGACAATTGATTTGCAATTGAGTGTTTTTGTCAATTGAAAAATGAATAATACACAAAGTTGGATAAGATGTTCACTACAACAATAACATATAATCTACCGTAGCCTAGTTATATACAAATATACAGAAGACTTGAGTGTTTCTTGTGAATATATTTCATAGTTCATGTTTTTTTTTGAAGTTTTCGAGAAGTGGGAGTCTGCAGACCTGGAGAATACAGTTTTGTGCCTGTTTTGACCTTTTTGTCCAGTAGGGGGCGCTGTACACTAACAACCACCAGAACAGAGTTAAGAACACATCACTTCATCATCCAGCACGAGTTATGGTCAATAAACCTTTTTGTTATTACACAAACACCAACATGTATAGTTTTAAACGATTCATTGATATCGATATGAATTCACCATCTAAACAGATATGTACAGTAGTGTAATTTATTATCAAAGACAATAACATCTATAAATATTAACCAGATAGATGTTGTGTCTGGATCATTTTCATCATTTTCTTTCTAATTGTATTTCGTTGTCTGTCTCTAGTCTATGTGATGGCCTTTTCTGGTAAGATATTCTTCTTACTCTGTTTACTTGCATTAATACATAACGTTACTACAGTAGACTTATATGTATGTAGGCCGTTTCAATGTAGCTGCGCACCTACTTAAGATTTTTATTATTTTAAGTCGTTAGTCATAGTACAACTTCATACCGATGTTGTCATGGCCGATACAAAGACTCATCACAGCCTCTCCATTCAACTGGGCTCATCAAACATCACTTCTTCCAGAAAGGCAAGAAACCTGGGAGTGGTGATTGATGATCAGCTCAACTTCACAGATCAAGTTGCCAGCACCGCCCGGTCCTGTAGATTCATTCTCTACAATATTAGGAAAATTAGACCCTTCCTTTCAGAGCAGGCTACGCAAGTCATAGTACAGGCTCTGGTCCTGTCCAGACTGGACTACTGCAATGCGCTACTGGGTGGACTTCCAGCTTGCACAACCAAACCTCTACAGATGATCCAGAATGCTGCGGCAAGAGTTATCTTTAATGAACCGAAGAGAGCACACGTCACTCCTCTATTCATTAAGCTACATTGGCTCCCTATAGTTGCTCGCATCAAATTCAAGACCCTGCTCCTGGCCTACAAGACCACCACTGGTTCGGCACCACCTTACCTTCACTCGCTACTCCAGACATACGTACCCGCCAGATGCCTACGCTCTGCAAACGAACAGCGTCTTGTGGTGCCATCCCAAAAAGGTAAAAAATCTCTCTCGCGCACCTTCTCCGGATCTGTTCCACCTATGTGGAATGATCTGCCTGCTGCTACAAGATCTGCAGATTCTGTAGCCATCTTTAAGAAACGTCTGAAAACGCATCTCTTCCGTCAACATCTGACTGATCTGTTCTGACTCTATTCTCTTCTCTACTCTTGAGGAAAAAAAATAATAAAAATGAATGAATGGTTCTGTATACTGTGTTAGGTTATATAAGACCCAATCCTCTTTTTTGATTGCACTTATGCTTTTGTTGTACTTATGCTGTCCCAATTGCTTCCATTGCCTACCCCACATGTAAGTCGCTTTGGGTAAAAGCGTCTGCTAAATGACTAAATGTAAATGTAAATACAAAAGATCGACATAATCACAACTAACAATTAATCACAGTTGAGAAAATCACGGTCAACATAAGTATTAGCCAGCAAATCATTTCCTTAAATGTGTATTAAGAAAACAAAAGATCAATAATTGAACAGCACAATCACAAACATGATCAAACTCAAATTGAAAACATATTTCCATATGGAATAAAAGAAATGGTCATATTATCTAATGTACACATAATACACATTTTTGTTCAAATAGCTTAATGATCCTTATTAAATTGTATGTGCACCTAATCGTGTATCTTGTTTTCTTAATAGTAATTGTTGTCTGGCTATTTAGGCCCATTATGTTGTGATGTTATTGATCTCATCTGTATTAATTATGTATTAATGTGTTAAAGAATGCATTTGACATATTTACTGCACTTTTTACAAATGACTTATCTAATAAATACATAAATGACTTACAGAGACATATGTGGCAATGTTTTAATGACATTCTCAATTTTCTTTTCTCAGTCCATCATCAGTGGCCAAAAGAAATCAAAGAGGCTCGACATATTCTGCAATTATTCTGTCAAGACCATGTTTGTGCCTGTATACACTGACAATTTGAACCAAATTGATGTCCTACTTTCACCTCACTTCATTTCTGGACTGGACACCCACACAGACTCACAGTGACACAATCAAGTTTGTTATGGATGTCAATTTCCAGAGGTGGGTCCTGTGTCAGTTGTGCTCCTCACATTTATTTTCTAATTGCTTTGATGTAGAACTAGAGACATTTAAAGACTTATTTACATGTTTTATTTAGTTTGTGTTTTAAAATGTAGTTTAATTGAACAATAAATGTTAAATAAAAAAATAAAATTGAAATGTATAAATAAATATATACATTTAAAACTGTTTATTTAATTCATGCTTTAAAACCTAATAGATATAAAACAATAAAAAGTTGTACTGTGCACATTTAAATCGCTTTTTAAAAAAGCTTTTGCCAAATGTTTTTCTTTATCCATTTGTCAATCGAGTCAAAAAATGCCATTGGACAGTACACACGCGTGGGCAACCAATCAGCTTTCGGCTCAGTTTTACAACCAGAATTCTAGAAAAGTTGGGAGTTTTTTTAATTTGAATAAAATGAAAACTAAAGGAATTTCAAATCACACGAGACAATATTTTATTCACAATAGAACACAGATAACATAGCAGATGTTTAAACTGAGAAATTTTACACTTTAATCCACTAAATTAACTCATTTCAAAAATCCCTCTACAGGTCTCAAAAAGGTTGGCACGAGGCAACAAATGGCTAAAAAAAGCATAGAAACAAAGTTATAAACTGAGTTCAGCGTGAGCTGTACCCACAATGACCTCCACACTGAACCTAACATCTCCAAGAGTCCAGGATGAGTTAATCAGTTGCTGTGGACGTCAAAATGAAATGTTGTGGCCGTGACTCAGGGGTGTACTGGAGACGAGGATGAATGTTGGCTTGATATTGTAATGCTGCCAGGAAAGCCTGCAATCCACTTTCATTAACACCCTGTTTAACATTACACAGCGGCACAAGACTATAACCCATTATAAACAGAGATTCTGTCCCTGAATGTGACGGAACAAATGTGTTTTATTAATGGTTTCTATGGTCATTTGTTTCACTGCTCGTGTGCGGTGTTTCATTTACTCCTCGAGCATCAGACGTGGTGCAGGTTTGGTTAACAGAACAGTTTGTCTCTACATGGGAATTATTATGACTGTGTTATAATTCCAAAATCAAGTTGCATCTCATCTCAATTTCAGCTCAGATTCATGGCATGATTAACACATTTTCACTGGTGTGACAGAACGCGATCATGCTTCTACGCTTTTCTTGTGCTGCACATCTTCTTTTATAGGGTACACACCGGTGGTAACATTCCCCGATAACAACGGTTCCTAATCCTGGTCCTCATGACCCCCGGCTCTACACATTTAGTATATTTCTCTTATCCACCTAAAGACGTTTGCTTAGCAATCTCGTAAGTGCCCTGTGAAGTGGTTCTAACTGGATATTCTGCCGTGATTCTGATGTTCCATTGGAAGGAACTAACCCTGATGAAACACCTGAAAAAGCTTTTCAAAGGATTCAGGAATAATAAAGTTTGACTGTTGTGCAGAGTGCTTGGCGTATCACGTTAAAGTACAGCGAGAGCGATTCAAAACGAAGCAGTCGGCACTTGAAACGCTCTTGAGGTACTTTAGGTGATTCACTTTATTATTAGATTAAGGCTGAGCTCGTAAGGAAGGTGAATCTCTAGGGCCATGAGTGGAGAACCACTGATCTATAGGGTCTCGTTCTGTGTGCAAACATGTTTTAATTTGAGCGTTTGTCTGTATGCTTGTTTTGTTTACATATATTTAACTTCTGCCATGTCATGTACTTATAGTGTGTGGCGCAATAAAGTCACTGTTTTGATGGCTGTAGGTCTTTCTTGCTGTCCAATGAAATTCTGTCTTACATCTACTTCATATGTCATATGGGAGAAGGGGTGTATCCTAAAACTGAGCCGAAAGCTGATTGGTTGCCCACACGTGTGTACTGTCCAATGGCATTTTTTGACTCGATTGACAAATGGATAAAGAAAAGCATTAAAAATATTCTTTTTTAAAAAGCGATTTAAAGTGTGCATGTAAAATGTACATAATTACCCTAATTATCATGAAACTCAATCTGCAGCATGTGGAAAGGCAAGCGCAGAACGTGGAAAAACAAGCGAGGGAAAAAAATGAAAATATAAGCAAATAATAACAAAAATCACAAAGAATGAGTAAAACAACCAAGGGCAACTTTATTTTGTACGCGATTAAGACAACTTTGTCTTCATGTATACATTTTGTGCAATATAATTTAAAACGCGTTTAAAGTTCTGAATCACGGTTTTTATTTTTTGATTTACGCTTTTATATTTTTAAATATGCCGCAATACTTTGGGCGAGATTCTGATCCCATACACTGTCCATTGAGCCAACCTGACTGATTATATTCTGTATTATTGTGTATGTGACAAATAAAAGCTTGAATCCTGTTTTTGATAATGGTCTTAATAAATAATGTTGTTCACAAGAAACATGTCATTTAATGAAGAAAAGTCTTAAAGCGGTGAATTGTGTTTTTCTTCATTAAATAGTAAGCAGGACACTGTTCTAAATGCACGGCAGATATTTAATTGATGGTTCATATGATGACACTCAATGTCTGATGGACTAAATATGATTAATATTTGAATGTAACTTTAAACATGGCTATAGATTCACAAGAAACACTCAAGTCTTCTGTATATTTGTATATAACTAGGCTACAGTAGATTATATGTTATTGTTGTAGTAAACATCTGATCCAACTGTGTGTATTATTCATTTTTCAATTGACAAAAACACTCAATTGCAAATCAATTGTCTCCTGTAAGATATGTATTACGAGCGTTAGTAGACACGTACAAATACTTTAACGTACAAATGGAACGCCTACCAGGGGCGTCACTAGGCCCTTTTTAGGGGGGCTTTAGCCCACCTAAACTTCTGCCCAGCCCCCTAAAAAATGATTAGATTAATTATTTTGTGATCGCTTCAGTCCCCTTTAAAAACTAATTTGAAACGGCGGCGCAATGCGTCAAGTTTTGGCTCCTCCCCTTATCTAAGTCTGAGTGGATTCAGCGCGTTATTCAATCCGCAGGGGCGCCGAGCGGAGTGAACATCAGAGAGTAAAAGGTGTGTGTGTGCATTTATTGATAGATTGCTATGACATGACTTCTGCATCGGTGCAGTTCTTGTAATTGCAGTTTACATAATGTTACTGGACCAGCACACGGTTCGGTTTCTCATCCAATACCTGAACGTCTTCACTGCGTTCACCATAAGCCCTTATGACAGTGTGAAAGTGTTTTTTTCTTCCGACAAAAATGAAGCGATTAACACCCATGAAAACATACTTTAGAAAACGATCATGATTTATTTGAATTTACTTTTAAAATTTAAAACATATTAAGGTGTATCAGGGCATTACATTATGTTGCCATCATGCACAGAAATGGTAAATACACTGATCATTGTCTGAAAGCAACAAATGGCACAGAGAGAGAAACATCATGTGGAGTTATTTTGTTTTGTTTTAATAAATAGATTTTTTTGTATTAAGTAATAATGAATCATTAGTGTATCACGATACATTAGAGTAAGAGTAGCGTAAAGGGATTTGTAGGCAATTGATTTATAGAAGTGGCAAATTGATAAGTCATGTTGTTACTTTTAATTAAACGTGTGTACTTCTGTTTGTACAGATTATGAATCAGGAAGTCTTCTCACATCTAAATGTTTCAAAATTTGTTAACAGTGTGGTATTTGGCTCAGTCAATACTCCTACTCCCATATATGAAATACAGGGAATACAATGAAATAGTGAATAGCAATAAGGCTAGTAGTATACAACCCCACCCTAATAGTCAAATAATGTTTTTTTAATCATACCCTTATTGGGGGCTGAGCCCCCCTAAAATGAAAATCTTAGAATTGCCCCTGACGCCTACCATCATACCTGGATTAAGGCAATCTTTGGCGAGATGATGCACACAGTTAAACCCTTGGGTTATACTCTTTTGGTGTAAAAGAATTGTCACCATTGTTTCCACAGAAGTTCTTCCTTTGGTAGTTTAAATAAGACAGACTTTGTTTCACATCTTAGAACACAGGTTCTTGACATGATGTACACATATCACGAACGAGCAAAAGTGTTTTGGGGAGATTGAAGTTTCCGCTGCAGTCCCATCAAAACGTAGGCGGGGACTATGTCTAGTGACACATATACACGGCGGTACTAGTTCACGTCTCGTTTGTGTGATTCAGAGTCCAATACCTTTTTACAAGCCAATTACTTTGTTATTTATTCCCCTTAGGACTTACAACTTGAAGACTGCTTACTTTCAAACACGGCATCATAACACACTGGATGAAATGTCATTTTCATGATCTAATGCTACTTACTCTTTAAAGCGTATCATATAGTTGTCTCAACTTTCAGACTCAGGATTTTCTGCATTCGTTACAAAACGCTGTCGAGTTCCCCCCTGAATGAACATTACACCCCCCACTTTTTTGAGTACTGAAACAGCAGAGTTTGGCGTCTATTTTTCACGGACTCTCTGGACACATAAATATAACTCACAAAATGATGTTCTGAATGAAGCGGTCACATCCCTCCCATCACAAATTAAAATAAATCAAATTTTTGCAATTTACGTGGGAGATCCCAGCGGTCAAAAAATAGGGATATCCGTATTTATATGAAAAAAAAAATCACATCCCTGGAATCACATCATGATGGACGAATGTTCAACAGCAGTGCACTCACGGCTAGCCGTTAGCCAATCACAGCAAAGACATTTATTATGTCTAAATCTGTGTTACTAATAGCCCCAATAGATCGTTTCATTGGATGTGTGCGCCTGGACTGTGGTGAACTTCTGCTGTGTGTTTGGCTAGTGTCTAGTAATATAACTAGTGCAGTCAATCAATAAAAACAATTATGGGCATTAATTGCACATAACATTAATGTGTTTTAATTAGTGGTGGGCCGTTATCGGCGTTAACGTGCTGCGTTAACGTGAGACTCTTATCGTGCGATAAAAAAAATGTCGCGGTTAATCTATTCTCAAAGTTGGGTTGGGAGCTGGGTCTATACTACACAAGCTATGATGACTTTCACCTTGATATTTTAGCGCGGATGTATACCTATCTTAATTGCACTGTAGGGGGCGAGAACGAGAGTTTTCAACTCGCATGATTCGCGTCATTCGCGGCGCCTCATCATCTCATGACCAGGGCTTCATTCGCGCGATTCGCACCGCAAGTAGGTCTATCGCCTCTTTGCATTAACTTAACATGTAAATCACTCGCGTTTGACGCGCCATTCGCGTTTGGTCTGAACACAACATAACGTTACTGTGAAATGACCACATCAAACTTGACGTGCTAACATGGATGCAGCTATGAAGACGCCGGGTTTGCTTCAGGGAAAATTTATTTTTAAGAAGCTTCCCAATGGAAACCTCGACAAGACTAAGGTTGTTTGCACCTTGTTCAATGTGGAATTGGTTTACTGTACGGAATTGGTTTACATACAGTTGGTTTAAAAAAAAAAAAAACTTTCTCTCAACAGGTAGTGGTCTAGCTTTAGTTGAAACCAGTAACTTTGAATTGGCACCTAATGTATTATGGCTCCTGTATGACATATCGCTTGTTGCTCCCGAACTCTTTTTAAGTCGCTTTGGATAAAAGCATCTGCTAAATGACTAAATGTAAATGTACTGTAGGAGCTCTTCCAGTCTCAAGTACCACCTAAACGCAAAGCATCCCTTAGCTAATGCGGAAGTAAACACAAGTACATCTTATTGAACATCATTTAATTTTCATTACAAATTATCACAGTTTTATGATGCATTTTGGAAACAGGAGATGAGCCCCTGGTCTAATGCGCCACCTGGCTTGAGAAACACGTTCTCAAAGACTTACTTTTAGTCATTATTTGGGTAGCACACATATTCTGAATGCCTTCGGCAGAAATCAAATGAGCCATTTTAATCTAGATTAAAAAAATTAATCTATGCCCACAACTAGTTTTAATATACTTTTACATTGTAATAATTTCACATTTAATCTCCAACGAATGTAGAGACCACAGATTTCTTTAACTGCATCATTTTATGAATGAAAGCCAACATTCTGATATTAATACTGCAACTGATTTCTCCATTAAATTGATTATTTTTCAACATCATTCAACATAATAGTACAGTATAATCCAGAGCGATTGTGTCTAACATGTACGAAATATACAGAAATTGAAAGAAGTTCTCAAACACTTTACAGTCTTCAATGCTAAATTCTAAATGAAATACAGAATTAAAGCTACAAAACACATTGAATTGCTCTTTTCTATTGTTCTTTAAGAGCTGCCGCCCCACCCAGATCTGACACCTAGGCCTGTAGAGACACGTCAACGTCATATTTTTGCGTCGACGTTTCTTTAAATTTATGGTCACCGTTTTACTCGAATGCATTGATTGACATTTTTTTTTCCAGATTACAGCTAATTGCCAATCAATGAAGTAATATCAATTCTGTGAGGTATTTCGTCAAAACATTCAGCCCCCTCCTCCCCCTCTCCCCTCATTGGAGAAAAATCTAATTCAAAGTGCAGGCGCGTGATGATGTAATCCAAGCGATGACATTTAGATGGACATAAATAAAACATGTAAATTTGAGAAAACAATGGCACCAACAAAGTGGTCCAAGTATGGAAAAAAGTACAACAAGCCCTTTAAGGCTCTTATCTTCTTCTTCTTTTCCATCTCTCCAACCCTATCATCCCAGCCCTACTGACACCTCTCCCATCTTCACAACTCTTTACAATCTTTTGGGATTTTATTTAACATGTTGAAATCTGTGCTCAGGAAAATGCTTGACAAAACCTGATTCTGCAAGGTGAAAATGACGGTTTTAGTGCAGCTTCAAAGGACTTTAAACCATATCAGACCATGAATAAAGGTCTTATGTAATGAAACCATCTCTCATTTTATAAACAATGTTTATGGTTTACGAACACAAATGCTCACCTTGCTCTGTTCTGTGATGCGCGTTCATGACTTCACAAAATACATAATTTTTCAAGTAATTTCTTTTCCACTGAAGCAACAAAAACTTGGATGACAGGGGAGTGAGTAAATTACCTTGAACATTTATTTTGTAAGTGAACTACTCCTTTAACGCCCCAAATATAACGATTTATTGAACAAACAATTTGTAGAATGGGTCCTGTAGTATAGTTGCATTTAAGGAAAGCGTACGGTACACTGACATCTAGCGGTTGCGCTTGGTTCCACAGTCTACATTCAAAATATTGGAGACAAAAATATAGCCAAGTAACACTTCTACTCGGTTTCTTTTGCTTGTTATCAGAAATCATCTACAGTTAACTCTATTGTTTGCAAATGTGTACCAGAAGGTGAGGGGAGTCCATGAACACGCGCATACGCAGTAACGTAAGTTTATGTTGTCACTTTGTAAAGCGTACGTCTTCTTTATACAACGCAGGATGCACAGACACGAGTCAGACACCCGTCTTCTTTATAAAACGCAGAATGCACAGACACTAGTCAGACACCCGTCTTCTTTATACAACGCAGGATGCTCAGACACGAGTCAGACACCCGTCTTCTTTATACAACGCAGGATGCTCAGACACGAGTCAGACACCCGTCGTCTTTATACAACGCAGAATGTTCAGACACGAGTCAGACACCCGTCTTCTTTATAAAACGCAGAATGCACAGACACGAGTCAGACACCCGTCTTCTTAATACAACGCAGAATGCTCAGACACTAGTCAGACACCCGTCTTCTTTATACAACGCAGAATGCTCAGACACTAGTCAGACACCCGTCTTCTTTATACAACGCAGAATGTTCAGACACTAGTCAGACACCCGTCTTCTTAATACAACGCAGAATGCTCAGACACTAGTCAGACACCCGTCTTCTTTATACAACGCAGGATGCGCAGACACGAGTCAGACACCCGTCTTCTTTATACAACGCAGGATGCTCAGACACGAGTCAGACACCCGTCGTCTTTATACAACGCAGAATGTTCAGACACGAGTCAGACACCCATCTTCTTTATAAAACGCAGAATGCACAGACACGAGTCAGACACCCGTCTTCTTAATACAACGCAGAATGCTCAGACACTAGTCAGACACCCGTCGTCTTTATACAACGCAGCATGTTCAGACACGAGTCAGACACCCGTCTTCTTTATACAACGCAGGATGCGCAGACACGAGTCAGACACCCGTCTTCTTTATACAACGCAGGATGCGCAGACACTAGTCAGACACCCGTCTTCTTAATACAACGCAGAATGCTCAGACACTAGTCAGACACCCGTCGTCTTTATACAACGCAGCATGTTCAGACACGAGTCAGACACCCGTCTTCTTAATACAACGCAGAATGCTCAGACACGAGTCAGACGCCCGTCGTCTTTATACAACGCAGCATGTTCAGACACGAGTCAGACACCCGTCTTCTTTATACAACGCAGGATGCGCAGACACGAGTCAGACACCCGTCTTCTTTATACAACGCAGAATGCGCAGACACTAGTCAGACACCCGTCGTCTTTATACAACGCAGGATGCGCAGACACGAGTCAGACACCCGTCTTCTTTATACAACGCAGGATGCACATTAGTATTTTCTCATTAACTAAAGTATTTTTATATGGCCAAAAAGTTAAAGTTAAATATTAAAAAAAATAAAACGAAAAAATAAAAAGTGAAAAAATAAACCAGCTAAAAAGACGACCGGCTATGCTAATATGACTGACTGAAGTAGAAGAAAAACATAAGATACTCTTGACCTTTAACCCTTCTTGAACCACTCGTGGTCTAGGAGCTCCTCTAATGTTGGTCTGTCAGGTGGTGGACCGAGAGCGGACCGTTTGATCAAGTCAAAGCATTCTGTGAGGAGAAGTGTTTAAGAGAGGAACGATTAGTCACGTATGTTCTTTGTTAACTCGCTGTCAAACATAACAATAGCTACTGAAATATGTAGTTTCATTTATCACATTTTTAAAAACAATATCCTTATATATCCTTATACAACTTATATGTAAGAAGTTGCATTTGGTGAGAAATCTCCAACTGAACAGAATCTTGCTTTGCATTTCACAAGGATAGTGCTGGTCTCTTACCTTCACTTAAACCAAGTGTTTTGATCGCAGGGATGTCCTCTGTAGTAATATGGCAATGATGAATTTTCCGACGTCCGCCCATCATATGCAGGAGCAGTTTACCCAAACAATAGACCAGATCGGCAACCGCATGACATGGACCTGGAACACAAGCATGAAGTGAGCAAACATTTCACAGGTAAAAATCATTCAAGTCAAAGTATAACACCATCAATCCAGTACTGCTGTTGGGGGAGAACTCATTTTGGGTTAACTTCAGTGTTTGTACGAGGGTCATTAAATCAGTCAGTACTCACCCCAGCTTTCACCGCCTGGTTCCACCCAAGTTGGGTCAGGAGTGTCACCATCAGGGTCTATCAACATGAACATCATGGAACATAAAGAAGAAGCGAGGAAACATTTCACTGGCAAAAATCATTCAAGTCAAAGTCTAACGCCATCAATCCATTACTGTAAATTCTGACCGGATAATGTTGAGGGGAAACTCATTTTGGGTTGGCTACAATGTTTGTACCAGTGTCATTACATCGGCAACACAGAAACTCAACTCACCTGGGTTTCTAGGGTCTGGTTTGCCCCAAGTTGAGGCAAGATGGCCACATCCAAAGTCTATGAACATGAGCGTCATGGTCTGTATATTGATCAGCACGTTTCTGATATCCAAGCTACCATGGCAGACGTTGTGGTCGATGCAGTGTTGGGCTGCGTTCACTGCTTGACGCATGAGAGGACGTGCCTGATCTTCAGACAGTGGACAATTTACACTCCAATTATAGATATATTGAAGGAAATCATTCATGCTTAGACAGGGATATGGATATTCTAGAACGAGGATGTAGATTTCGTCCTCTTCAAACCAGTCCAACAGAGCCACAATGTTGGGGCATCTCTCTGGTTTCTGTAGCATCAGATTTACAGCCACTTCTGAGACGACAGGCTTGTCATATCCAGGCTGGTGAAAAAAGGTCAAAAAGGTTAGCAGACGGTAGGCGACTTTTCAATTTCCTCGAATCATTTGTGTTGAGATACAGTGGGGTCTAAAAATCTGAAACATCAATGAGAAACGCATTTTCTAATGAACTATTTTTGAAATGAATTACTTTATTAGCATAACAATTAGAGTATGAAGGATGTGTATGAATGTCTCAGTATTTGTTATGTGCCTCTTTTAATGTGTGCACAAAACCTGATGTTTCATATCCAGCTCATGTGCTCAACTACACACAGAAATCAATAACAATCACTTTAAATTCGCTTGTTTGATTTGTAACCTATAAAGCAGATTCTTTAAGATTTTTGGACCCCACTTCACATTAAAAAATATAAATATGACTCACAACATGAATAAATCTGTCCCAGTGGGATGACTTGTAGATAAATTTGATGGCGACCTACAAAGAGAATTCATCACAACACTACATCAACATATCTGGATCAAAACACTCAACACGTCTGTATGTTGAGACACAAGGATGAAAATGTTTGATGAATAGGGCAAGTGTACCTTCAGGCCATCAGACTTGCGAGTCCCCCGATACACAATGCCGCCGTGTCCTTTTCCTAGACAGTGCCTTCCCACCTTATAAAGGGCTGAAAACGCTTCTAAAAACAAACAATACACAAGGAACACATGTGATTGAGTCGCACAAACTCCAAGAGCACTGATGTTGTAAAAATAAATCAAACAAGCGTATTCTTTTAAAACATGCGTGTGTAATGGAGAGAGGTTTAGTACATCCAATTTGATTCAACAGAATGAAAAGGTGTTTAAGTATAACAGCAGGACAATCAAAAAGAAAACAAATTATTTCTTCCTAAAGGATATCAGGGTAATCTTAGACAATTAATTTGATCAGAATAACACTTGACATTAATTGAATATTTAATAATAGGGCTGGGTATGCATCCAATTTGGCGATTCAGTTCGATTCTAATATATTTCCATTCCAAATCGGTTCCTTATTTTCGCAAAAGATATTTTCCAAGTTTATTTTGTTTCATTTAATTTAAGATTGATTACAATCCAAGAAGTGATATTTTTGACCCAGTGCTATAACATAATATAATAAGTTTCAGTGAAGCTGACAATGAAAAGCAGGACAGAATGAAAGTTAACCTGAACATTATGGAAGTATACTCACCAAATTTATCCAATTCATGAAGAAACTCTTGCCTTGTATACCATGTAGCGGGAAATTTGGGAAAAGAATCTGGATAAAAACTTTGGAGCATTTCCTGAACAAATGGATCAAAGTCAGATAAACCACGATAGAAATCATCCATTTCTTCTTTCCACTGAGCTTCAGCATCTTTAGGCTGAGGATCTTCACGAGCCGGCTGAGGATCTACAGGAGCCGGCTGAGGATCTACAGGAGCCGGCTGAGGATCTACAGGAGCCGGCTGAGGATCTACAGGAGCCGCCTGAGGATCTACAAGAGCCGGCTGAGGATCTACAGGAGCCGGCTGAGGATCTACAGGAGCCGGCTGAGGATCTACAGGAGCCGGCTGGGGATCTACAGGAGCCGCCTGAGGATCTACAGGAGCCGGCTGAGGATCTACAGGAGCCGGCTGAGGATCTACAGGAGCCGCCTGAGGATCTACAGGAGCCGCCTGAGGATCTACAGGAGCCGGCTGAGGATCTACAGGAGCCGGCTGAGGATCTACAGGAGCCGGCTGAGGATCTACAGGAGCCGGCTGAGGATCTACAGGAGCCGGCTGAGGATCTACAGGAGCCGGCTGAGGATCTACAGGAGCCGGCTGAGGATCTACAGGAGCCGGCTGAGGATCTACAGGAGCCGGCTGAGGATCTGAATGATCCAGGTCAGGCTGTGGAGGTAAAAGCACCACTTTGTTGTTTCGTGTGCAGGAGTGCTTTATAGCCTTCCATCCTCTCTTAAAGTGGGCACGGACACCCTTCTTCTTCTTCTCTTCTGTTTGTTGTTTTAAAAGATAAAAACAGAGAGGAAAAAAACAAACAGTAAAAATGATTTTTAGATGCCAGAAATATATCACAACAAACAAATAAATAAAACACAGTTCTCTCTGGAACTTTTGCTTATAGTTAGACAGACCTGATCTGTCTTCAGCTGGATCTTCAGGAGCTGGCTGAGGATCTACAGGAGCTGGCTGAGGATCTACAGGAGCCGGCTGAGGATCTACAGGAGCTGGCTGAGAACCTTCAGGAGCCGGCTGAGGATCTACAGGAGCTGGCTGAGAACCTTCAGGAGCCGGCTGAGGATCTACAAGAGCTGGCAGAGGATCTACAGGAGCTGGCTGAGGATCTACAGGAGCCAACTGAGGATCTACAGGAGCTGGCTGAGGATCTACAGGAGCCGGCTGAGGATCTGAATGATCCAGGTCAGGCTGTGGAGGTAAAAGCACCACTTTGTTGTTTCGGGTGCAGGAGTGCTTCATAGCCTTCCATCCTCTCTTAAAGTGAGCACGGACACCCTTCTTCTTCTTCTTCTTCTCTTCTGTTTGTTGTTTTAAAAGATAAAAACAGAGAGGAAAAAAAACAAACAGTAAAAATGATTTGTGGATGCCAGAAATATATCAAAACAAACAAATAAATAAAACACAGTTCTCTCTGGAACTTTTGCTTATAGTTAGACAGACCTGATCTGTCTTCAGCTGGATCTTCAGGAGCCGGCTGAGGATCTACAGGAGCCGACTGAGGATCTACTGGAGCCGGCTGAGGATCTACAGGAGCCGGCTGAGGATCTACAGGAGCCGGCTGAGGATCTACAGGAGCCGGCTGAGGATCTACAGGAGCCGGCTGAGGATCTACAGGAGCCGGCTGAGGATCTACAGGAGCCGGCTGAGGATCTACAGGAGCCGGCTGAGGATCTACAGGAGCCGGCTGAGGATCTACAGGAGCCGGCTGAGGATCTACAGGAGCCGGCTGAGGATCTACAGGAGCCGGCTGAGGATCTACAGGAGCCGGCTGAGGATCTACAGGAGCTGGCTGAGGATCTGATGGATCCAGGTCAGACTGTGTAGGTAAAAGCACCACTTTGTTGTTTCGGGCACAGGAGTGCTTCATAGCCTTCCATCCTTTCTTAAAGCTGGCACGGACACCCTTCTTCTTCTTCTCTTCTGGTTGTTGTTCTAGAAGATAAAACCAGAGAAAGAATAAAGAAAAATTACCACCAGATAGCAGAAATGTATTACAAAGTATCAAATTAATGAAACTGACTCGCAGAGCCACCGAAGGATTATTTAATGAAGCCTTGTCAGTTATGTTTTGCATAAGGTCACCCCTCCCCAAAATGTCAAATATTAGATCTGTTGCATATCAAATATCTCAAGCAGCTGGACATTGGTGCCATTGCAGTAGGGTTTAGTTTACTGTGGTGTTTAGAATGTACAGGGAACACATTTGAACTGAACAGAAACCGTTACGCTGTCCACTTTGACAGACATGTTGTACAGTGATATTGTGAAATCTCTTAATGAAACAGATATTACACTTATAGGTTATTGTTACAGGTGTGCTTTCAAAGTGTGCTCAAGCGACTTCAGCTGAAATAAATACGGTGCAATTAACCCTTCGAAAGCAGTTTCATTGACAGGTGATCTGACCAATCATAACGCCAATATTACGTGCCCCTGTGACTGACCGCCATTTTGTCCGACAAACACCACAAGGCGTAGGCCTGTCGCGATAGTCGATAAATCGATTAATCGCACGATAAAAAAAATGACCTCGATAATTTTTCCGGCCGCGATAACTTCATTTGCATACTTGTTTGTTATCCGCGACTGAATGACAACTCTCGTTTCCTTAGCATAGGAGAAGTGAACCCTCTTGTCAGTTGCGTTGTCTTTTGTGTGGGGAGGCGGCGCTTGTCAGTCACATGGACTTTGTGTGGGAAGGCGGGAGTGTTTGAGGCGACTGCAGAGAAGAGCGAAAAGACGAGACGCAAGTTGTGACATGGAATTGGTTTCAAAGCCAAACGCGACAGCTGCAGTGTGGGAGCACTTCGGACTCAAACCAACTGACCGTGGTGAACCACTTAACCTGAGCGAGCCGGTATGTCGCATTTGTTTTAAAACAGTATCGACTAAAACCGGTAACACAACAAACATGCACATGCACCTAAAACACAATCATCCGTTGCAGTTTTCCCAGATAAGAAAAAAAAGCTACAACAGAAGTCTTCGTCTTCCCGACAATGCACCATAACTGGGGCATTTAGTCGACAAACAAAGTAGAAACAGGACAGTGCAAAATGGTGTGCACTCACCGACAGTGTAGTTCGCTTGATTGCTAAAGAGATGCTGCCCTTTAGTATCGTTGTAGGTATGATGACATCGTAACCACTCGCGGCGAACATTCTGACTCAAAAATGTGTTACAAACCGCGCGGTACTAAAATTTGTATGTCATTCAATATCTTCTCCTGGCCGCCTGGTGGTAGTATGTTTTTCCTGAGTACGGCTGTAACTACATAGAGTTCAAGCCCCTGAAGCGTTGGACACTTCGGGATTTCAGCCCTAATGTGATTTCAGGTCACCGCGGCTTTCAGAAAATTTGCGTTGCCTTCAACCGGTCGGTGGGCTTCATCTAAGCTTTGGACACTAATGAAATGTAGGTAGACCTAAATACACAGGTTTTATCTTGTTACTTACGAAATTCCATCGAAATCCATCGAGGAGAAAGTATTTAAATAAATCGCAGAAATTGTGAAGTCACTTTTGTGGCGGGTAGATTAGCGAATGTACTGCAGGCGCAGTTCTAAAAAAAACATCGTCTGTATTCAACTCATTCTGACGGTGTTTTTCTAGAAATTATTACTCATGCTTTGAATATGTGTTGTATGAATATGAATGAACAATTAATTTTGATGTGTATTGTTGTTTTCTCTTGTATTCTCAAAATAAATGTTTATGAATATGAATGAACGCTTATTAATTTTATTTGTTTTGAGTGAGGTACCATGGGTCTGATGCCCATTCCAGCTAAAACAGTATATTTTCATGATTTCATTTGAAAGAACTAACAAAATTCTACATTCATTTCAAATTTCGTGCAAATATCTGACAAAATAAGGAAGTTACAAGCAAAAATGTGTGAATTATAAGCATTTTCGGTCACACGCCTTCCATTGGAGTTAATGTTAACTATTTTACTATATTCCTCGGTATTATACATATCATAACTTTCGCAATCCTCAACTGATTTTCACAATTCAGGTATCATCGGAAAGGGAATTTTCAGCTCTATCTCGTCATGTGATCCATTTTGAGCTTAGGGGTGTTTTGTCATCATACCTACGTTATGCCATTATCATTATTCTAGATGAAAATGGTCTCAGATCGACAATATTATCATTTATCGCGATAATTTCTTGGACAATTTATCGTCCAGCAAAATTTGTTATCGTGACAGGCCTAACAAGGCGAAGTAGAGCTTTGGTGACGGATTTGAAAAAAAAAAATTTTTTTTAATTTTTTTCTTTTTAATTATTTGGAGCTATTTTCTCACGGTTAGACAGACCTGCTCTGTCATCAGTTGGTTCTTCTGGAGAGGTTTGCTTGAGTCCAGAAGGATCTTGCGGAGGATCGACCGTATCTTCAAGAGGCGTTTGCTCCAGGTCACAACCAGGGTGATCAGCTGTGTCTGCCAAGACCACCGGGTTCAAGACTGGTAGATACGGCTCTTCAGCTGGATCCAGGTCATTGCTTTGGGTGCAAGAGCAGCAGCCCTTCACAGCCCGCCATCCTCTCTTAAAGCTGGCACGCACTCCCTTCTTCTTCTTCTTCATCTTCTCTGTTTGTTGATCTAAAAGATCATACAAAGACAAACATACACAGTAAAGCTGTTTTTAGGTGGTAAATTACACTTACACACTAAAACAATCATAATTCTCTATGAAACGACTCTAAAAGATTTAACTATAAAAAAAGTTATACTTATTAAACAAGAAATTATAAGACAATTGTATCATATTCTTCATTTCTTATGTCATTATAACTTGAAACTGCAGTACTGTACATCGACACTTAATCCTTTAAAAACACACTAAAAGATGAAATGAACTAAACCTGAACACAAACATAAATGTTTTTAATGTTTTTAATTTAAAGGGATTTTTAAAACGCATTCAAACATGATAAATCTTGAGATTAGCACTCGCTAAACAAAACAAGTCTGATGTTGTGCTGTACTCGAGTCAGTAGACAACCATTTTGTCATATTATCTGAATCTATATTTTGAAGAAGATGATTTATTTGGGATGTTTCACTTACCTGGATCTCTGTCCATGTCGTTTGCTGTGACTGATGAAGTAACAGATGTAGACGCCATGTGAAGCTCTTTAACTCGATCTTTTTCACGATCGTCTGTCTGTGTGGACTTGTGGAGTTTCGTATCGTCGCTAGCTGACCGTCTGAAGACTCTTGATAGCAAGTTATGTGATATCCGTCGTCGCTTTCGCTTAAAACAGTACTGATGAGATTCTTCAACTCGGCGTTCTGATAAGATCTGTTTACAGCGTCGACTCTCTTTATGACGTGAGCGTTGAGGACGCAAACACACGATGAATTCAGGTCGCCTAGGAAACCTTTTGTGAATGTTACGCTGACAGCTTCACATTGAGAGTCTAGTTTCTGTAAGTGTGTTGTGCGCGCGAGCTCTTTCTTTTTCTTTGTTTTTTAATGGGATCCTGAATTCATAGAGCTGCACTACTGCCATCTTCTGGTGGAAATGAACTCCTCCGGATTCTTCTTCTCGTTTTTTGGCGCATTACAGTCTTTGTGTATAACGCCCCCTACTGTTCGTTGTGTTGTGCAGTCGTGGGGTGTTTCCAGAAAGGTTCACTTACCGTCAGCTCAACCCTGAACTCTCGGTTGATTAACACAAACCTCGATTACTCGGGTATGTCGGTTCCTAAACACTGGAGAACATTATTTCATTTCAAAAGGTTGAATGATAAAGTTAATAAAAAAGAGATGTGAATGCTGAATTGAGATGGGTGAGATTGGAAATATAATTGTAATATTGCTGTAAAATGATTATATATTATACGTAATCTGTGCTTTCAGGCCCACTTGACGCTCATCACAAACGCACGCATGCGCAGACAACACCTGAAGCTTAGTAACATTTCCTTCAAATGAACTAACACTGAACATGATCTTCTCCAGAGCAGGTTATCTTCAGAGAGAGAGTTGCTATGGTTACTTACATTCCCTGAAAATGATCTCCGTTTTTGGAACCGCAAGTTGGGGTTTTCAGCTAACTAACCCTTAAACTTACCCGGGTATGACACATAACCAGCTTTCTGGAGTACACCCCTGATCCTCAAATACCTCAAAACAAAATCCTAAAGGAACGTTCTGTGTTTGTTGACGCTCGTCTGGGAAACCGATTGTATAAAGACATTTTTATGAAAGCAACATAAATATCTAAATTCAACTAAGGCACAGTCTTGGCTAAACTGCGTCTGTGAAACCGGGCCATAGTGTATAGTTTGTCATTTGAGACACAGCTTAAATATTCAGAGACAAGAGGGATCGGTGGTGAAAAAATAGAAAATACAGACACAAACTTTACAATTCAGAAGGAAAGAAGATGATATGGAAAAAACCTGTTCATTGTAAAAAAGCATAATTGTGATCTAGGATTAAAAGAAAGAAATCTTTAATCATTAAACATTAAACAAGAGAGCAGGTCATGAAAAAACATTCTGAAGAATCAGGAATAGTTCACAATAGCAAATAGTAAAAGATACAGAAGAATATTATAGGAAAACATGCCACTGGACTCTGTGAACCCTGTCAGTTAAATGATAAAACATGAACTTGATAGTCACATTATAAAGAAGAAACAATGAAATGTCAAAATAGGATGAACAGAACATGGACTAGAGGTGAAAAGTGACCAGAGCCAGAATCTCTTTCTGAACTTCATTAAAAACAGGATTTATAACAAGACTGTGACAGAATCACCAGGAGGAGTTAATTTACACCAGCAGATGGCAGTAGTGCAGCTCTATGAATCCGGATCTCATTAAAACTAGATGTCTGCAGACCTGGAGCAGGCAGTTTCACGCCCCCGTTGTTCCTTATTTGTCCAGTAGGGGGAGTTGAACGACAAAATATAATATCTGTAACCGAATCAAACTGTTAAACAAAAATGTAATTATGTATGAATGTGTAAGATTAAAAGTAAATAAATGAACTAAACTGAAACTGGAAGTGCTTCTGGACCAGTGAAAATGAACTATGGTAAAAGTGTAGTAACATGTTGTTTTGTTGTTGTTGTATTGGTGACTTTTGGCAAAACCAATCTTCCTACAGAAACCATGACTTCACTAACGATAATATACAGAACAGATTAAAGTATTTGTACGTGTCTACTAACGCTCGTAATAAATATCTTACAGGAGACAATTGATTTGCAATTGAGTGTTTTTGTCAATTGAAAAATGAATAATACACACAGATGGATCAGATGTTTACTACAACAATAACATATAATCTACTGTAGCCTAGTTATATACAAATATACAGAAGACTTGAGTGTTTGTTGTGAATATATTTCATAGTTCATGTTTTTTTTGAAGTTTTCGAGAAGTGGGAGTCTGCAGACCTGGAGAATACAGTTTTGTGCCTGTTTTGACCTTTTTGTCCAGTAGGGGGCGCTGTACACTAACAACCACCAGAACAGAGTTAAGAACACATCACTTCATCATCCAGCACGAGTTATGGTCAATAAACCTTTTTGTTATTACACAAACACCAACATGTATAGTTTTAAACGATTCATTGATCTCGATATGAATTCACCATCTAAACAGATATGTACAGTAGTGTAATTTATTATCAAAGACAATAACATCTATAAATATTAACCAGATAGATGTTGTGTCTGGATCATTTTCATCATTTTCTTTCTAATTGTATTTCGTTGTCTGTCTCTAGTCTATGTGATGGCCTTTTCTGGTAAGATATTCTTCTTACTCTGTTTACTTGCATTAATACATAACGTTACTACAGTAGACTTATATGTATGTAGGCCGTTTCAATGTAGCTGCGCACCTACTTAAGATTTTTATTATTTTAAGTCGTTAGTCATAGTACAACTTCATACCGATGTTGTCATGGCCGATACAAAGACTCATCACAGCCTCTCCATTCAACTGGGCTCATCAACCATCACTTCTTCCAGAAAGGCAAGAAACCTGGGAGTGGTGATTAATGATCAGCTCAATTTCACAGATCAAGTTGCCAGCACCGCCCGGTCCTGTAGATTCATTCTCTACAATATTAGGAAAATTAGACCCTTCCTTTCAGAGCAGGCTACGCAAGTCCTAGTACAGGCTCTGGTCCTGTCCAGACTGGACTACTGCAATGCGCTACTGGGTGGACTTCCAGCTTGCACAACCAAACCTCTACAGATGATCCAGAATGCTGCGGCAAGAGTTATCTTTAATGAACCGAAGAGAGCACACGTCACTCCTCTATTCATTAAGCTACATTGGCTCCCTATAGTTGCTCGCATCAAATTCAAGACCCTGCTCCTGGCCTACAAGACCACCACTGGTTCGGCACCACCTTACCTTCACTCGCTACTCCAGACATACGTACCCGCCAGATGCCTACGCTCTGCAAACGAACAGCGTCTTGTGGTGCCATCCCAAAAAGGTAAAAAATCTCTCTCGCGCACCTTCTCCGGATCTGTTCCACCTATGTGGAATGATCTGCCTGCTGCTACAAGATCTGCAGATTCTGTAGCCATCTTTAAGAAACGTCTGAAAACGCATCTCTTCCGTCAACATCTGACTGATCTGTTCTGACTCTATTCTCTTCTCTACTCTTGAGGAAAAAAAATAATAAAAATGAATGAATGGTTCTGTATACTGTGTTAGGTTATATAAGACCCAATCCTCTTTTTTGATTGCACTTATGCTTTTGTTGTACTTATGCTGTCCCAATTGCTTCCATTGCCTACCCCACATGTAAGTCGCTTTGGGTAAAAGCGTCTGCTAAATGACTAAATGTAAATGTAAATACAAAAGATCGACATAATCACAACTAACAATTAATCACAGTTGAGAAAATCACGGTCAACATAAGTATTAGCCAGCAAATCATTTCCTTTAATGTGTATTAAGAAAACAAAAGATCAATAATTGAACAGCACAATCACAAACATGATCAAACTCAAATCGAAAACATATTTCCATATGGAATAAAAGAAATGGTCATATTATCTAATGTACACATAATACACATTTTTGTTCAAATAGCTTAATGATCCTTATTAAATTGTATGTGCACCTAATCGTGTATCTTGTTTTCTTAATAGTAATTGTTGTCTGGCTATTTAGGCCCATTATGTTGTGATGTTATTGATCTCATCTGTATTAATTATGTATTAATGTGTTAAAGAATGCATTTGACATATTTACTGCACTTTTTACAAATGACTTATCTAATAAATACATAAATGACTTACAGAGACATATGTGGCAATGTTTTAATGACATTCTCAATTTTCTTTTCTCAGTCCATCATCAGTGGCCAAAAGAAATCAAAGAGGCTCGACATATTCTGCAATTATTCTGTCAAGACCATGTTTGTGCCTGTATACACTGACAATTTGAACCAAATTGATGTCCTACTTTCACCTCACTTCATTTCTGGACTGGACACCCACACAGACTCACAGTGACACAATCAAGTTTGTTATGGATGTCAATTTCCAGAGGTGGGTCCTGTGTCAGTTGTGCTCCTCACATTTATTTTCTAATTGCTTTGATGTAGAACTAGACACATTTAAAGACTTATTTACATGTTTTATTTAGTTTGTGTTTTAAAATGTAGTTTAATTGAACAATAAATGTTAAATAAAAAAATAAAATTAAAATGTATAAATAAATATATACATTTAAAACTGTTTATTTAATTCATGCTTTAAAACCTAATAGATATAAAACAATAAAAAGTTGTATTGTGCACATTTAAATCGCTTTTTAAAAAAGCTTTTGCCAAATGTTTTTCTTTATCCATTTGTCAATCGAGTCAAAAAATGCCATTGGACAGTACACACGCGTGGGCAACCAATCAGCTTTCGGCTCAGTTTTACAACCAGAATTCTAGAAAAGTTGGGAGTTTTTTTAATTTGAATAAAATGAAAACTAAAGGAATTTCAAATCACACGAGACAATATTTTATTCACAATAGAACACAGATAACATAGCAGATGTTTAAACTGAGAAATTTTACACTTTAATCCACTAAATTAACTCATTTCAAAAATCCCTCTACAGGTCTCAAAAAGGTTGGCACGAGGCAACAAATGGCTAAAAAAAGCATAGAAACAAAGTTATAAACTGAGTTCAGCGTGAGCTGTACCCACAATGACCTCCACACTGAACCTAACATCTCCAAGAGTCCAGGATGAGTTAATCAGTTGCTGTGGACGTCAAAATGAAATGTTGTGGCCGTGACTCAGGGGTGTACTGGAGACGAGGATGAATGTTGGCTTGATATTGTAATGCTGCCAGGAAAGCCTGCAATCCACTTTCATTAACACCCTGTTTAACATTACACAGCGGCACAAGACTATAACCCATTATAAACAGAGATTCTGTCCCTGAATGTGACGGAACAAATGTGTTTTATTAATGGTTTCTATGGTCATTTGTTTCACTGCTCGTGTGCGGTGTTTCATTTACTCCTCGAGCATCAGACGTGGTGCAGGTTTGGTTAACAGAACAGTTTGTCTCTACATGGGAATTATTATGACTGTGTTATAATTCCAAAATCAAGTTGCATCTCATCTCAATTTCAGCTCAGATTCATGGCATGATTAACACATTTTCACTGGTGTGACAGAACGCGATCATGCTTCTACGCTTTTCTTGTGCTGCACATCTTCTTTTATAGGGTACACACCGGTGGTAACATTCCCCGATAACAACGGTTCCTAATCCTGGTCCTCATGACCCCCGGCTCTACACATTTAGTATATTTCTCTTATCCACCTAAAGACGTTTGCTTAGCAATCTCGTAAGTGCCCTGTGAAGTGGTTCTAACTGGATATTCTGCCGTGATTCTGATGTTCCATTGGAAGGAACTAACCCTGATGAAACACCTGAAAAAGCTTTCATAAAGTTTGACTGTTGTGCAGAGTGCTTGGCGTATCACGTTAAAGTACAGCGAGAGCGATTCAAAACAAAGCAGTCGGCACTTGAAACGCTCTTGAGGTACTTTAGGTGATTCACTTTATTATTAGATTAAGGCTGAGCTCGTAAGGAAGGTGAATCTCTAGGGCCATGAGTGGAGAACCACTGATCTATAGGGTCTCGTTCTGTGTGCAAACATGTTTTAATTTGAGCGTTTGTCTGTATGCTTGTTTTGTTTACATATATTTAACTTCTGCCATGTCATGTACTTATAGTGTGTGGCGCAATAAAGTCACTGTTTTGATGGCTGTAGGTCTTTCTTGCTGTCCAATGAAATTCTGTCTTACATCTACTTCATATGTCATATGGGAGAAGGGGTGTATCCTAAAACTGAGCCGAAAGCTGATTGGTTGCCCACACGTGTGTACTGTCCAATGGCATTTTTTGACTCGATTGACAAATGGATAAAGAAAAGCATTAAAAATATTCTTTTTTAAAAAGCGATTTAAAGTGTGCATGTAAAATGTACATAATTACCCTAATTATCATGAAACTCAATCTGCAGCATGTGGAAAGGCAATCGCAGAACGTGGAAAAACAAGCGAGGGAAAAAAATGAAAATATAAGCAAATAATAACAAAAATCACAAAGAATGAGTAAAACAACCAAGGGCAACTTTATTTTGTACGCGATTAAGACAACTTTGTCTTCATGTATACATTTTGTGCAATATAATTTAAAACGCGTTTAAAGTTCTGAATCACGGTTTTTATTTTTTGATTTACGCTTTTATATTTTTAAATATGCCGCAATACTTTGGGCGAGATTCTGATCCCATACACTGTCCATTGAGCCAACCTGACTGATTATATTCTGTATTATTGTGTATGTGACAAATAAAAGCTTGAATCCTTGAATCCTGTTTTTGATAATGGTCTTAATAAATAATGTTGTTCACAAGAAACATGTCATTTAATGAAGAAAAGTCTTAAAGCGGTGAATTGTGTTTTTCTTCATTAAATAGTAAGCAGGACACTGTTCTAAATGCACGGCAGATATTTAATTGATGGTTCATATGATGACACTCAATGTCTGATGGACTAAATATGATTAATATTTGAATGTAACTTTAAACATGGCTATAGATTCACAAGAAACACTCAAGTCTTCTGTATATTTGTATATAACTAGGCTACAGTAGATTATATGTTATTGTTGTAGTAAACATCTGATCCAACTGTGTGTATTATTCATTTTTCAATTGACAAAAACACTCAATTGCAAATCAATTGTCTCCTGTAAGATATGTATTACGAGCGTTAGTAGACACGTACAAATACTTTAACGTACAAATGGAACGCCTACCAGGGGCGTCACTAGGCCCTTTTTAGGGGGGCTTTAGCCCACCTAAACTTCTGCCCAGCCCCCTAAAAAATGATTAGATTAATTAATTTGTGATCGCTTCAGTCCCCTTTAAAAACTAATTTGAAACGGCGGCGCAATGCGTCAAGTTTTGGCTCCTCCCCTTATCTAAGTCTGAATGGATTCAGCGCGTTATTCAATCCGCAGGGGCGCCGAGCGGAGTGAACATCAGAGAGTAAAAGGTGTGTGTGTGCATTTATTGATAGATTGCTATGATATGACTTCTGCATCGGTGCAGTTCTTGTAATTGCAGTTTACATAATGTTACTGGACCAGCACACGGTTCGGTTTCTCATCCAATACCTGAACGTCTTCACTGCGTTCACCATAAGCCCTTATGACAGTGTGAAAGTGTTTTTTTCTTCCGACAAAAATGAAGCGATTAACACCCATGAAAACATACTTTAGAAAACGATCATGATTTATTTGAATTTACTTTTAAAATTTAAAACATATTAAGGTGTATCAGGGCATTACATTATGTTGCCATCATGCACAGAAATGGTAAATACACTGATCATTGTCTGAAAGCAACAAATGGCACAGAGAGAGAAACATCATGTGGAGTTATTTTGTTTTGTTTTAATAAATAGATTTTTTTGTATTAAGTAATAATGAATCATTAGTGTATCACGATACATTAGAGTAAGAGTAGCGTAAAGGGATTTGTAGGCAATTGATTTATAGAAGTGGCAAATTGATAAGTCATGTTGTTACTTTTAATTAAACGTGTGTACTTCTGTTTGTACAGATTATGAATCAGGAAGTCTTCTCACATCTAAATGTTTCAAAATTTGTTAACAGTGTGGTATTTGGCTCAGTCAATACTCCTACTCCCATATATGAAATACAGGGAATACAATGAAATAGTGAATAGCAATAAGGCTAGTAGTATACAACCCCACCCTAATAGTCAAATAATGTTTTTTTAATCATACCCTTATTGGGGGCTGAGCCCCCCTAAAATGAAAATCTTAGAATTGCCCCTGACGCCTACCATCATACCTGGATTAAGGCAATCTTTGGCGAGATGATGCACACAGTTAAACCCTTGGGTTATACTCTTTTGGTGTAAAAGAATTGTCACCATTGTTTCCACAGAAGTTCTTCCTTTGGTAGTTTAAATAAGACAGACTTTGTTTCACATCTTAGAACACAGGTTCTTGACATGATGTACACATATCACGAACGAGCAAAAGTGTTTTGGGGAGATTGAAGTTTCCGCTGCAGTCCCATCAAAACGTAGGCGGGGACTATGTCTAGTGACACATATACACGGCGGTACTAGTTCACGTCTCGTTTGTGTGATTCAGAGTCCAATACCTTTTTACAAGCCAATTACTTTGTTATTTATTCCCCTTAGGACTTACAACTTGAAGACTGCTTACTTTCAAACACGGCATCATAACACACTGGATGAAATGTCATTTTCATGATCTAATGCTACTTACTCTTTAAAGCGTATCATATAGTTGTCTCAACTTTCAGACTCAGGATTTTCTGCATTCGTTACAAAACGCTGTCGAGTTCCCCCCTGAATGAACATTACACCCCCCACTTTTTTGAGTACTGAAACAGCAGAGTTTGGCGTCTATTTTTCACGGACTCTCTGGACACATAAATATAACTCACAAAATGATGTTCTGAATGAAGCGGTCACATCCCAGACAGCAGGGGACTCCGAGCCGCATCCGTTTTCAAACCGGCAAATCCGCGTTACAGTCGCATCCGTTTCACTGCATTAGTACAGATCCAGACTGAGTCCGGTTTCAGTGGAGGAGAACGACAGTCGTTCAGCAGTTCCGGCCCGTATCTGTGTAACCGAACGCGCGAAGTTTTCTGAAGTGAAGTGGAGGCGGCCCGCAGCGGTAACGTTATTCCTGATAAACTTCAGTAAGGTAAGTCACACAGCGTGTTGTCAAACTGTTCTATTAATTAATTAATTGTTCATTTATTACGTTGTATAACGTTACTGCTTAACTTAAAATTGTTGTGAGTTTTCCTGCGTTAGTCCGGTAAAACTCGGATGCTAACTCGTATGTTATCAGAGCCTGCTAACATGAAGATGGCCCAGATCTGTAAGAATATTATTGACAAATTTGAACAACTTTTATCAAATTTCACTGCTAAAGTTGAGATAACACTGCATTGTAATTGTAAACTGTAAATGATATAAAAGTTCGCGAGTAATTTACTCAAGTAACGTTGAAAGAGAATATTTAATGCGCTGTTGAATGTGTGTGCGTGCTTGAGTGAGAATTTATAATGTGAATAATATGTTGATCATTCAAAGTGACGTTAATGAAAAGAGATTTATGTTCCGTGTTTTGATTGCAGCGTTGAGTATTACAACACCTGAGAGACAGCGCTTGAGCTAATGGCCAATCAGAAGTTTAACAACAGAGTGCAGACAGACCTACAATGTAAGTATGACTCGTTTCTTATAATGGATAAAAAGTCTTTGTAATGAACCCAAAACAGATTCAACTTCTGCAGTGTAAAGATGGCTTTTTTGATGTTGAAAATATATTACTGTCTATACCACTTCATTATTCTTATTTGCTGAATTAATTGATTAAATATACGTATTTGACATAAAATACAGATGTCAATTTAGGTTTAATAAGGATATTAACATATTGACCTTATGAAGAAGACATGTTTCTAGATATCACTTACAATCGCAAATTTTTGTCCTTTAATAGAAAAGTTAATTTCATTCCCTAATTACAGTGTTGTGATTGATTTAGTTTCATTATTCTTAAAATACAAACTCACAAATGTCTGTTCTCCTGACCACTACTTAAAGTTAATTGAATAAATGAATTGAGAAATTTTCTAGGAACATTTATATAACATGAATATCTGTCTTCACTTCAGGTTCCACAAGAGCGCCGGCAAAGGGTGAGTTTCTTTGTTGTAGTTGTTTTATTATTCTCTTTTCGTTAGAGCTAATTGTGGCTTGTAGGTTTCTAGAGAAATGCATATTCAAACTTTTTCACACTTTTGAGTAGTATACCTCTTATGTGTGTACCCTAAACACTAAAACAAATACATACATAATATATGGGTGTAATGTAACCATTTAGTTTGTGCATTCACACGCCAGCAACTTCGATTTGTGTCGTTTCTTTCTTTGATGTTGTGAGAAGGTGATATTTCTGGTTGTGTTCGTGACAGTTATGAACATCACTGTAGTTTCATGTCATTTCACATTGACCTTGAATCAGTTTTCTATCATTTAAAATGTCATATACTAATAACACTAGTTCATAATAAGTTATGACAACTACGTATAAATGACATGAACTCCACTAACTTTACTGTTACGGTCTCTATTGCTGGTTGTGTAATTGTAGGGCCACTTTCTATTGTACATCCCACTCTTCATTACAAACGATTTTCATCAAACATAGGCAATATGAATGTTCTTGTATTAAATTATTAGTATTTTATCTAGCAAGTTTAGCCTCCAATCTAAGAATGTTTTGCTTTCACACTTTGGTTTAGAACTAGAGGGATTTCTTCAAATTGGGTCTCTTATTTTTTATATTTTAGGCATTTGAGTGTGTAATAACTTTACCTAATATTTACAGGGGACACAATAGTGCTTTCTCTACTGTATATTAAACAATTTAAAGCCGAAAACAGTTTGTTTTGGTGATTGTCAAGAAAATATAAAATACTGTAAGGATTTTTATTTCTCACAATTGTTTTTTAGAGACGAGGAATCACCTTTACTGAGTTCTGGAGTCAGACGGAGGGCTTGCATTACACTTGGAAAACAACTACTTGAATTTTCAAAAGACTCAGAACCAACTAAAGCCAACAAAGTTTACACATTTTCCATCACCAATGAAGCAACAATGATGGTTGACGTAAGCACTTTGAGTGTTTTGGAGCTGAGGAGGCCAACACCTGTATTAACATCCATTCTTCAAATTAGTAAGTCCATCAGGTTCATAGTATTGACAGGGACAGTACAGATGCCCAGACCTCTAGCTGCAGTTTTCTGTATAGGATTTTAGCTGCCAATCAGTTTTGGGCCTTGTGGGTCAATCTTAGTTTCATAATTCTTTTAAATATACAGTACTGGTTCAAATTTGCAAACGCTTATGTTTTTTCACCTTTTATAGTAATACTTAACTCATTAAAACCATTGAATTACACATTTGTAACTATGAATTATGTTGTGACTAAAAGCATCTAAATTAAATCAACGCTACCTTATATTTTAGCATCTATGTGTGTATGTGTATATGTATATAAATACAATTTTTGTTTTCTAATGAAAGAAATTGATATGTTGGCACAATTATATTTTTATCTGGAAAAGTTATTTCAAACATTTTTTAAGATATTTAAAATCATTTCAGTCATGTGTTTCCAAACTTTTGACTGGTACTGTATATTGAAAGTTCTGATTGTTAAAAGATTGTTCTGAGAACTGTTTTTCTTTTTGAGGTACCCAAGAGTTTTTTTTTATCTATGTCCCATATATTTTTTAAATGTTGCTGGCATCAAAATTAAAATGAGAAGTTTAAAATCCTATAAACTGTAGAGTTGTGGTCAAAAGTTTACACACCCCTTGCTGAGAAAATGTTGAAAATTTATGAAAAGTAAGTTCGTTTTTGAATTATTACTGCCCTGTTATTTCACGTAACAGACATTTTCATAAAGTTTTTAACACATAATTATCTACATTTATAAAACTAAGCCAGTTGAAGACTTAACATACCTGCACGCCTGGTTCCTAATACTGTACAACGTTACCTGAACCATCAGTGAAATTTTTTATGTCTTGTAATAGTTGTTGTTCAAACTGTGGACAGTTTAATGGTGTAGCTCCTTCACAATCTTTGCTTTTTCAGCATCTTCTGCATTATTGGCCCTTTTTCATCAGTGAATGAATGATGAGATTTATCTTTTTATTCTAAGGGGAATTGAGAGACTCATACACAACTGTTACAAAATATACAAACATTCCATGATACTCAAGAAGTCAACACTACATTCAAAAGTCGGGTGCATGTAAACCTTTAGGTATGGGTGACCAGTTTCAATTGTTTAATTTTGTTGAAATAATAAAAATATATATACATTTAGTAACGCCTTCCAAAAGCTATAAAATCTTTTGCGGAAGGACATAATTCAAGTGACAAAAAAAGTTTGACAAATTATCATTTTCAGAGATTTTCACCCACCTAACTTTAAATATCTTGAGCGTCAGGGAATGTTTGTATCTTTTGTAATAGTTGTGTATTAGTCTCTCAATATTCCTCAGTGTGAAAAGATTAATCTAAACATCATACAATCATTAGTGGACAGAGATCAAATATGTGGAAGACACTGAAAAACAAAGGTTGTGGAGGATCTGGAGGATTTTTCAGAAGACCACTGGACAATAGATTAGCTCAGATCAAACAAGAAACTGATAGGTTTCATTAATTGTTAAGATAACACTAGACTGTATTAAGAATCAGGTGTATGTAAACTTTAAAACTGGCTAACTTTTATGAATGAAGTTATAATTCATTATAAAATACTTTTTGTAAACATATGTAACCGGAAATAACCAGGACCATTTTCTTCAATAGATTCAATCTTTAACAGTTTCCAGATTCTGAAAAGTAAATTTAAACTCTGGACCACACGGACAGTATGCATGTATGTTTATATGGGATTTGAATAGTTTGCAAGTAATTTCTTTGGTTTTTAATTTACAGTTTGAACGGCAAGATTTGGGTAAATGGTACTGTAAATATTGTTTTATTATGTTTTATTAGAATGAAATATACTGACAACAACATATCATTTGAACATTGCTTAAACAGTTTCCAAATGTTCTCCTTGTAAGCTTAGTCAATAGTAAGACATGAGTGTTTAACTTATTTGACTTTTTGTGCAGAAACTATCCAAATGAAAGACAAGATTGACGATGGCACTGTTTTCTGTATTGTTTTCTGTATTAATGTAATTGTTTTAATATGCTAAATAAATAAAAGAAGGATCAACAGACAAAGCCCTTGAATAAATCAATTTACTGTAATGTGCAATTTAATTATGAATGTATGTTTACATTAAAGTAGTGGATAACACTGAATTATGATGTGGTGTTTTACTGTGAATATTTTTAAGTACAATCATTTTCTAAACAATTCATAAATCTGGGCCAGATGTGTAAAACGAACCTGGGCCGGTGTCTTTTAGCACAACGGGCCAATAGCGGCACAGATCTGTTTTCCTCATCTGGGCCAGCTCCAGACCAGCTCTGTTCCGCATCTGGACCAGATCTGTCCTGCAGTTGGACCAGATCTGTCCCGCATTTGGACCGAAATACTATAGAAAAACCAGAGCTGTTCCAGAGTTGGCCCAGTGCTGGCCCAGATGAGGAAAACGGATCTGTGCCGCTATTGGCCCGTTGTGCTAAAAGACACCGGCCCAGGTTCGTTTTACACATCTGGCCCAGAACTTATGAAGGGTCTGGGCCAGATCTGGTCCAGATGATTTTTGCTATCTGGGATCCCTCCCATCACAAATTAAAATAAATCAAATTTTTGCAATTTACGTGGGAGATCCCAGCGGTCAAAAAATAGGGATATCCGTATTTATATGAAAAAAAAAATCACATCCCTGGAATCACATCATGATGGACGAATGTTCAACAGCAGTGCACTCACGGCTAGCCGTTAGCCAATCACAGCAAAGACATTTATTATGTCTAAATCTGTGTTACTAATAGCCCCAATAGATCGTTTCATTGGATGTGTGCGCCTGGACTGTGGTGAACTTCTGCTGTGTGTTTGGCTAGTGTCTAGTAATATAACTAGTGCAGTCAATCAATAAAAACAATTATGGGCATTAATTGCACATAACATTAATGTGTTTTAATTAGTGGTGGGCCGTTATCGGCGTTAACGTGCTGCGTTAACGTGAGACTCTTATCGCGCGATAAAAAAAATGTCGCCGTTAATCTATTCTCAAAGTTGGGTTGTGAGCTGGGTCTATACTACACAAGCTATGATGACTTTCACCTTGATATTTTAGCGCGGATGTATACCTATCTTAATTGCACTGTAGGGGGCGAGAACGAGAGTTTTCAACTCGCATGATTCGCGTCATTCGCGGCGCCTCATCATCTCATGACCAGGGCTTCATTCGCGCGATTCGCACCGCAAGTAGGTCTATCGCCTCTATGCATTAACTTAACATGTAAATCACTCGCGTTTGAGGCGCCATTCGCGTTTGGTCTGAACACAACATAACGTTACTGTGAAATGACCACATCAAACTTGACGTGCTAACATGGATGCAGCTATGAAGACGCCGGGTTTGCTTCAGGGAAAATTTATTTTTAAGAAGCTTCCCAATGGAAACCTCGACAAGACTAAGGTTGTTTGCACCTCGTTCAATGTGGAATTGGTTTACTGTACGGAATTGGTTTACATACAGTTGGTTTAAAAAAAAAAAAACTTTCTCTCAACAGGTAGTGGTCTAGCTTTAGTTGAAACCAGTAACTTTGAATTGGCACCTAATGTATTATGGCTCCTGTATGACATATCGCTTGTTGCTCCCGAACTCTTTTTAAGTCGCTTTGGATAAAAGCATCTGCTAAATGACTAAATGTAAATGTAAATGTACTGTAGGAGCTCTTCCAGTCTCAAGTACCACCTAAACGCAAAGCATCCCTTAGCTAATGCGGAAGTAAACACAAGTACATCTTATTGAACATCATTTAATTTTCATTACAAATTATCACAGTTTTATGATGCATTTTGGAAACAGGAGATGAGCCCCTGGTCTAATGCGCCACCTACTTTTACATTGTAATAATTTCACATTTAATCTCCAACGAATGTAGAGACCACAGATTTCTTTAACTGCATCATTTTATGAATGAAAGCCAACATTCTGATATTAATACTGCAACTGATGTCTCCATTAAATTGATTATTTTTCAACATCATTCAACATAATAGTACAGTATAATCCAGAGCGATTGTGTCTAACATGTACGAAATATACAGAAATTGAAAGAAGTTCTCAAACACTTTACAGTCTTCAATGCTAAATTCTAAATGAAATACAGAATTAAAGCTACAAAACACATTGAATTGCTCTTTTCTATTGTTCTTTAAGAGCTGCCGCCCCACCCAGATCTGACACCTAGGCCTGTAGAGACACGTCAACGTCATATTTTTGCGTCGACGTTTCTTTAAATTTATGGTCACCGTTTTACTCGAATGCATTGATTGACATTTTTTTTTCCAGATTACAGCTAATTGCCAATCAATGAAGTAATATCAATTCTGTGAGGTATTTCGTCAAAACATTCAGCCCCCTCCTCCCCCTCTCCCCTCATTGGAGAAAAATCTAATTCAAAGTGCAGGCGCGTGATGATGTAATCCAAGCGATGACATTTAGATGGACATAAATAAAACATGTAAATTTGAGAAAACAATGGCACCAACAAAGTGGTCCAAGTATGGAAAAAAGTACAACAAGCCCTTTAAGGCTCTTATCTTCTTCTTCTTTTCCATCTCTCCAACCCTATCTGCTCACAGGTCAGTGAAGATGATTGGTTAGAGCGTGCCCTCACGTTTTGTTGCCGTTTGCTGATTTTTGATAAATATCTTCTGCTCTTCATTTTAACATATACGAGAATTTCCAGTTTAAATATTGCAGGCTCATTTATTTAAAAAAAAATAGTTAATGATAAATTAGAACGATGGTAAAAAATAATCGAATTATATTGGGCTTGTTTTGAAAGCTGAGGTTCCTTATTTGTCTCGCGAGAGTTGGCAACTATGGTGGGAGACCAAAACATGGGTTTGGGAATATGGGAATACTTCAAATTTTGTCCCAAACGTAAAGGTGTAGTTATTTGCGCTCTTTCACAAATGGAGTTGATATACCACGCCAGCACAACAGCATTGTTGGAGCATCTGAAACTATGGTTGGTTTCAAACTGAAACCAACAATATCAGACCATGAATAAAGGTCTTATGTAGTGAAACCATCTCTCATTTTATAAACAATGTTTATGCTTTACGAACACAAATGCTCACCTTGCTCTGTTCTGTGATGCGTGCATGACTTCACAAAATACATAATTTTTAAAGTAATTTCTTTTCCACTAAAGCAACAAAAACTTGGATGACTGGGGAGTGAGTAAATTACCTTGAACATTTATTTTGTAAGTGAACTACTCCTTTAACGCCCCAAATATAACGATTTATTGAACAAACAATTTGTAGAATGGGACCTGTAGTATAGTTGCATTTAAGGAAAGCGTACGGTACACTGACATCTAGCGGTTGCGCTTGGTTCCACAGTCTACATTCAAAATATTGGAGACAAAAATATAGCCAAGTAACACTTCTACTCGGTTTCTTTTGCTTGTTATCAGAAATCATCTACAGTTAACTCTATTGTTTGCAAATGTGTACCAGAAGTTGAGGGGAGTCCATGAACACGCGCATACGCAGTAACGTAAGTTTATGTTGTCACTTTGTAAAGCGTACGTCTTCTTTATACAACGCAGGATGCGCAGACACGAGTCAGACACCCGTCTTCTTTACACAACGCAGGATGCGCAGACACGAGTCAGACACCCGTCTTCTTTATACAACGCAAAATGCTCAGACACGAGTCAGACACCCGTCTTCTTTATACAACGCAGGATGCGCAGACACGAGTCAGACACCCGTCTTCTTTATACAACGCAGGATGCGCAGACACGAGTCAGACACCCGTCTTCTTTATACAACGCAAAATGCTCAGACACGAGTCAGACACCCGTCTTCTTTATACAACGCAGGATGCGCAGACACGAGTCAGACGCCCGTCTTCTTTATACAACGCAAAATGCTCAGACACGAGTCAGACACCCGTCTTCTTTATACAACGCAAAATGCTCAGACACGAGTCAGACACCCGTCTTCTTTATACAACGCAGAATGCGCAGACACGAGTCAGACACCCATCTTCTTTATACAACGCAGAATGCGCAGACACTAGTCAGACACCCGTCTTCTTTATACAACGCAGAATGCTCAGACACGAGTCAGACACCCGTCTTCTTTATACAACGCAGAATGCTCAGACACTAGTCAGACACCCGTCTTCTTTATACAACGCAAAATGCTCAGACCCGAGTCAGACACCCGTCTTCTTTATACAACGCAGAATGCACAGACACGAGTCAGACACCCGTATTCTTTATACAACGCAGAATGCACAGACACTAGTCAGACACCCGTCTTCTTTATACAACGCAGAATGTTCAGACACGAGTCAGACACCCGTATTCTTTATACAACGCAGAATGCACAGACACTAGTCAGACACCCGTCTTCTTTATACAACGCAGAATGCACAGACACGAGTCAGACACCCGTATTCTTTATACAACGCAGAATGCACAGACACGAGTCAGACACCCGTATTCTTTATACAACGCAGAATGCACAGACCCGAGTCAGACACCCGTCTTCTTTATACAACGCAGAATGCACAGACACGAGTCAGACACCCGTATTCTTTATACAACGCAGAATGCACAGACACTAGTCAGACACCCGTCTTCTTTATACAACTCAGAATGTTCAGACACGAGTCAGACACCCGTCTTCTTTATACAACGCAGAATGTTCAGACACCAGTCAGACACCCGTCTTCTGTATACAACACAGAATGTTCAGACACGAGTCAGACACCCGTCTTCTTTATACAACACAGAATGTTCAGACACTTGTCAGACACCCGTCTTCTTTATACAACGCAGGATGCACAGACACTAGTCAGACACCCGTCTTCTTTATACAACGCAGGATGCGCAGACACGAGTCAGACACCCGTCTTCTTTATACAACGCAGGACGCACAGACACGAGTCAGACACCCGTCTTCTTTATACAACGCAGGATGCGCAGACACGAGTCAGACACCAGTCTTCTTTATACAACACAGAATGTTCAGACACTAGTCAGACACCCGTCTTCTTTATACAACGCAGGATGCTCAGACACGAGTCAGACACCCGTCTTCTTTATACAACACAGAATGTTCAGACACTAGTCAGACACCCGTCTTCTTTACACAACGCAGGATGCACAGACACTAGTCAGACACCCATCTTCTTTATACAACACAGAATGCGCAGACACTAGTCAGACACCCGTCTTCTTTATACAACACAGAATGTTCAGACACTAGTCAGACACCCGTCTTCTTTATACAACGCAGGATGCACAGACACGAGTCAGACACCCGTCTTCTTTATACAACACAGAATGCACAGACACGAGTCAGACACCCGTCTTCTTTATACAACGCAGGATGCTCAGACACGAGTCAGACACCCGTCTTCTTTATACAACACAGAATATTCAGACACTAGTCAGACACCCGTCTTCTTTATACAACACAGAATATTCAGACACTAGTCAGACACCCGTCTTCTTTATACAACACAGAATATTCAGACACGAGTCAGACACCCGTCTTCTTTATACAACGCAGAATGCACAGACACGAGTCAGACACCCGTCTTCTTTATACAACGCAGAATGCTCAGACACGAGTCAGACACCCGTCTTCTTTATACAACGCAGAATGCTCAGACACGAGTCAGACACCCGTCTTCTTTATACAACGCAGAATGCGCAGACACTAGTCAGACACCCGTCTTCTTTATACAATGCAGAATGCGCAGACACTAGTCAGACACCCGTCTTCTTTATACAACACAGAATATTCAGACACGAGTCAGACACCCGTCTTCTTTATACAACGCAGAATGCTCAGACACGAGTCAGACACCCGTCTTCTTTATACAACGCAGAATGCGCAGACACTAGTCAGACACCCGTCTTCTTTATACAACACAGAATATTCAGACACGAGTCAGACACCCGTCTTCTTTACACAATGCAGAATGCGCAGACACTAGTCAGACACCCGTCTTCTTTATACAACACAGAATATTCAGACACGAGTCAGACACCCGTCTTCTTTATACAACACAGAATATTCAGACACGAGTCAGACACCCGTCTTCTTTATACAACGCAGAATGCACAGACACGAGTCAGACACCCATCTTCTTTATACAACGCAGAATGCGCAGACACTAGTCAGACACCCGTCTTCTTTATACAACGTAGGATGCACAGACACGAGTCAGACACCCATCTTCTTTATACAATGCAGAATGCGCAGACACGAGTCAGACACCCGTCTTCTTTATACAACACAGAATATTCAGACACGAGTCAGACACCCGTCTTCTTTATACAACGCAGAATGCACAGACACGAGTCAGACACCCATCTTCTTTATACAACGCAGAATGCGCAGACACGAGTCAGACACCCGTCTTCTTTATACAATGCAGAATGCGCAGACACTAGTCAGACACCCGTCTTCTTTATACAACACAGAATATTCAGACACGAGTCAGACACCCGTCTTCTTTATACAATGCAGAATGCGCAGACACTAGTCAGACACCCGTCTTCTTTATACAACACAGAATATTCAGACACGAGTCAGACACCCGTCTTCTTTATACAATGCAGAATGCGCAGACACTAGTCAGACACCCGTCTTCTTTATACAACACAGAATATTCAGACACGAGTCAGACACCCGTCTTCTTTATACAACGCAGAATGCACAGACACGAGTCAGACACCCATCTTCTTTATACAACGCAGAATGCGCAGACACTAGTCAGACACCCGTCTTCTTTATACAACGTAGGATGCACAGACACTAGTCAGACACCTGTCTTCTTTATACAACACAGAATGCGCAGACACTAGTCAGACACCCGTCTTCTTTATACAACACAGAATGCGCAGACACGAGTCAGACACCCGTCTTCTTTATACAACACAGAATGCACAGACACGAGTCAGACACCCGTCTTCTTTATACAACACAGAATGCGCAGACACGAGTCAGACACCCGTCTTCTTTATACAACACAGAATGCACAGACACGAGTCAGACACCCGTCTTCTTTATACAACACAGAATGTTCAGACACTAGTCAGACACCCGTCTTCTTTATACAACACAGAATGCACAGACACGAGTCAGACACCCGTCTTCTTTATACAACACAGAATGTTCAGACACTAGTCAGACACCCGTCTTCTTTATACAACACAGAATGCTCAGACACTAGTCAGACACCCGTCTTCTTTATACAACACAGAATGCTCAGACACGAGTCAGACACCCGTCTTCTTTATACAACACAGAATGTTCAGACACTAGTCAGACACCCGTCTTCTTTATACAACACAGAATGCGCAGACACTAGTCAGACACCCGTCTTCTTTATACAATGCAGAATGCGCAGACACTAGTCAGACACCCGTCTTCTTTATACAACACAGAATATTCAGACACGAGTCAGACACCCATCTTCTTTATACAACGCAGAATGCACAGACACGAGTCAGACACCCGTCTTCTTAATACAACACAGAATATTCAGACACGAGTCAGACACCCATCTTCTTTATACAACACAGAATATTCAGACACGAGTCAGACACCCGTCTTCTTTATACAACGCAGAATGCGCAGACACGAGTCAGACACCCGTCTTCTTAATACAACACAGAATATTCAGACACGAGTCAGACACCCATCTTCTTTATACAACACAGAATATTCAGACACGAGTCAGACACCCGTCTTCTTTATACACCGCAGAATGCTCAGACACGAGTCAGACACCCGTCTTCTTTATACACCGCAGAATGCTCAGACACGAGTCAGACACCCGTCTTCTTTATACAACGCAGAATGCTCAGACACGAGTCAGACACCCGTCTTCTTTATACAACGCAGAATGCTCAGACACGAGTCAGACACCCGTCTTCTTTATACAACGCAGAATGCGCAGACACGAGTCAGACACCCGTCTTCTTTATACAACGCAGAATGCGCAGACACTAGTCAGACACCCGTCTTCTTTATACAACGCAGGATGCGCAGACACGAGTCAGACACCCGTCTTCTTTATACAACGCAGGATGCTCAGACACGAGTCAGACACCCGTCTTCTTTATACAACGCAGGATGCGCAGACACGAGTCAGACACCCGTCTTCTTTATACAACGCAGGATGCGCAGACACGAGTCAGACACCCGTCTTCTTTATACAACGCAGGATGCTCAGACACAAGTCAGACACCCGTCTTCTTTATACAACGCAGGATGCGCAGACACGAGTCAGACACCCGTCTTCTTTATACAACGCAGAATGCTCAGACACGAGTCAGACACCCGTCTTCTTTATACAACGCAGAATGCGCAGACACGAGTCAGACACCCGTCTTCTTTATACAACGCAGAATGTTCAGACACGAGTCAGACACCCATCTTCTTAATACAACGCAGGATGCGCAGACACTGTATACTAAATAGTAAAAAATGTTAAACGAAAAAATAAAAAGGGGAAAAATAAACCAGCTAAAAAGACGACCGGCTATGCTAATATGACTGACTGAAGTAGAAGAAAAACATAAGATACTCTTGACCTTTAACCCTTCTTGAACCACTCGTGGTCTAGGAGCTCCTCTAATGTTGGTCTGTCAGGTGGTGGAGTGAGAGTGCACCGTTTGATCAAGTCAAAGCATTCTGTGAGGAGAAGTGTTTAAGAGAGGAACGATTAGTCACGTATGTTCTTTGTTAACTCGCTGTCAAACATAACAATAGCTACTGAAATATGTAGTTTCATTTTTCACATTTTCAAAAAAATAATATCCTGCTTTCTTTCAACTTATATTTAAGAAGTTGCATTTGGTGAGAAATCTCCCAGTGCCTGAACAGAATCTTGCTTTGCATTTCACAAGGATAGTGCTGGTCTCTTACCTTCACTTAAACCAAGTGTTTTGATCGCAGGGATGTCCTCTGTATCAATGAAGCCCCTTATATGCAACCGAAGTCCACCCATCATATGCAGGAGCAGTGTACCCAAAAAAAAGACCAGATCGGCAACTGCATGAGCTGGACCTGGAACACAAGCACGAAGTGAGCAAACATTTCACAGGTAAAAATCATTCAAGTCAAAGTATAACACCATCAATCCAGTACTGCTGTTGGGGGAGAACTCATTTTGGGTTAACTTCAGTGTTTGTACGAGGGTCATTAAATCAGTCAGTACTCACCCCAGCTTTCACCGCCTGGTTCCACCCAAGTTGGGCCAGGTATGCCAGGTCTAGGGTCTATCAACATGAGCGTCATGGAACATAAAGAAGAAGCGAGGAAACATTTCACTGGCAAAAATCATTCAAGTCAAAGTCTAACGCCATCAATCCATTACTGTAAATTCTGACCGGATGCTGTTGAGGGGAAACTCATTTTGGGTTGACTACAGGAAGGAGAAGGAAGTCTGGGCATCCCTGCTTAGACTGCTGCTCCCGCGACCCGGCCCAGGATGAAGCGGAAGAAGATGGATGCATGTTTGTACCAGTGTCATTACATCGGCAACACAGAAACTCAACTCACCTGGGTGTTCAGAAACAAAAAGAAAGTTAAATGAGATTCTTCAGCAGCGAGACCTGAAGAAAAAGATTGATGCTCAGAGGACACATTATGAATACACTCTTTTAGAAAAGAGCAAAGAACTTGCTTTAGACCTCAAAGAAAAAGCAAACGATGAAAGAATACTGAAGAAAGAGTTTGATGTGTTCTGGGAAGAGCATGTGAAGAAGATTACGACAGATTATCCTCCAATCAAAGACATCGACATACTGAAAGATGTGAAAGATCTCCTCAGTGACATCCACGAAAGTGTCCATGCTGACACCTGGAAGGACATCAGGAATATATTCACTGTGTCAAATTTTTTAAAGATTATGTTCAGTTAAAGAAATCCAGTGGAGTTACAGGACCTGCTATAAATGTATACAAAGCAGCTATAGAGAAGTTTGGGTCTGTTCTATCTAATGAGGATGAAACACAAGTAAGAAGCCTGATCTCAGACGTTAATAATCAAACAGATAAGACAATCAAGTCATTTAATATTTCCAAGATGGGCTACAACAAAAGCTGCATACAAATACTCACAGATCACATCAAGGCGAGAATAACAGAATATGAGGAAAGACATGTGAAATATGTGTTCAAGAGTGAATTCTTCATAGATTTCGTGTTTTCTATTTTCAAGAAGGCAAACAACACATTCACTGACCAACACAGAATGTTCAGAGAAGCAAATGATCCTGATCTCTATTTGAAGAAGAAGAAAGATGAGTACTACAGTGTTTTCCAGAAATACTGTCAAGGAGCAACATCAGCTGCTATTTTTGGTGAGATCATGTGTCAGAAACTGAAAGAACCCATTGAACAGAGTGTCTACAAACAGACCGCCAGAGATTTAGCAGATGAGATGAAATCAAACTGTCCATCACTGAATGGAAACAGATCAAATCTGGAGAAACACATCATGAAGAGACTGGCAGAAGAAGAGAACTTTGACAAATACATGGACTACATTCATAATCCCAGAGATCACTTCAAGAGTTTCATCAGAGATGAAGTGAGTCAGTACATCAGAGATCAGAGTGTTAAACCAAAGATGAGTAAGAATGTTGAACTCCTGCAGAAGAAGATCATTACAGCAGCACATAAATCTACTCAACATGTTCAAAAGAAAAGAGGAAATGTTGATGTGTGGTTGAAGTTTTTCACACAGAAGCTCTCAGATGTTCTGATGTTCTCTGTGAAGGACTTCAGTGGAGTTAAACATGATGATGTTGATGATTTCAACCTTCTAGAAGATGTTATTAGTAAAGAACTTGATCCTGTATTATCTGACATCAGAAAAGAGTTCAGCAGAGAGTCATTTGATGTGAAACTGGATGTGAACTACAGATCAGATAAGATTCTGATTGATCACTTGTGTCAGTGCTGTTGGGTTCAGTGTCCGTTCTGTAAAGCCATCTGCACTAACACAGTAGAAAACCATGATGAAGATCACAATGTTCCTTTCCATCGAGTGAGGGCAGTTAAAGGGACACATTACAGGGGCACAAACCACTTTTCTCTTCGCATATGCACAACAGTTGTTGCAAGCAGAGATCTAAAATTTCATCCAGATGAATCTGATTGGTTAGTCCTCTAAAGAAAATACAGAAAAGCAGGAGAAGATTATGCTGAATGGAGCATCACACCTGATCTCTCTGAACTGCCCTACTGGAAATGGTTTGTTTGCAGATTCAAGAAAGATCTGAAAAAATACTATAATCAAACATTCCAGGGGTCTGGTAAGATTCCAGATGAATGGAAACAAATAAAAAAACAGGAAGCTACGAAAAGTTTAGATGAATACATCTAATGAAAGAAAAATGACAGTTTAATTCACAAAACACTTTTTCTTGCCAGTCACTCACATCCAAGAAGCAGTTTGGAGAACAACATAAAGAAAAATAAATAGATGAAGAGCGTTAATTATGGGCTGGATGTAATTGTTTTGTTCCACACACAATCTGTTGAACTTTATGATTAGAAAAATGTATGCATACAAATACACTGAACACACACAAAAATGCAATTTAAAAACATTTGTAACTTTTTTCGTTGACTTTAAGCCACAAAAACAATGTTTAGAGTGTTTGAAAGTGTAGTCGTTTAGTGTGATATTCTCTAGATAATACTTATGCACATTTAATACTTACAATATGATGCTTTTCCTCTTTAGGCCTGAGAGATTGTAGATCTCAATGTTTTAAAAGCATCGGCATGTGTTTTTTATCTGCAACATAACTTTCTAATGTGGTTTACATCTGTGTGGAACTTCATATTCATATTTTTTTATCTAGTTACAAATTGTTACATTTTATATTATTAATTTGTATTACTGTTGTTAAATCTGTTGTTAGGTGTTGTATTGTCTTCACAAGTAGATAAAGTCTGAGTCTTCACTGGTCTGTATCTTAAATCTTAATGTCATGAAACCATGTTGTGAAGTATCTTCTGTCTTTGTTTATCACTTTATCAATCTGTTTCTAGTCAGATGAATTCAGACTGAGCATTAAAACGAAACTACATTATTCAATGAATTTATTCTATCAACTGGACCTTCGCACTGAAAATGTAAAATCACAGCACCAATCTGATAACATTTTTACTTTTGTAACTCAACCCATCTCAGATCCAGCACTGCAATTTTGATCCAGAATGTGATAGTGTGAGGTCAGGTTCATTGTGTTTTGTAAATCAAGATGTGTTATTTATTTTGTGCCTGCAGCAGAGATCTAATTTCCAATGATTCACTGTTTGTGTTCTGCTCCGGTCCGTCGGGTAAAATTTGACGACATACTCCTTCATTCTGTATTGAACATAGAGCTGAAACTAGAACCACATGACACGTTTCTTCTTTAAATACAAATCTTAATACAGGACAACATTATACAAGATAAATGACATCACAGGATATTTACCGGCACATTCTGGTTTGATTCATTTGCTGGTACAAAACTGGTCTCATTCCTTAAATGCGATTATTAACAAAGACTCATGTTAAATACTTAAACAGTTTTATATTTTTAAGAGATAATTTGTTTATTACTAACCTGATGAGATGGGATGAGATCCATCACCTCCAAATCTGAGGCCATGGTTCTCAGTCGGAAAAGGGTGGCTTGCCCACTTCAAGTGGGTGGAGAGTTCCTGCCTCAAGTGGAGAAGTTCAAGTATCTGGGGGTCTTCTTCACGAGTGAGGGAAGGATGGAACGGGAGATTGACAGACGGATCGGTGCAGCTTCTGCTGTAATGCGGTCGCTGTACCGGTCTGTCGTGGTGAAAAAGGAGCCGCAAGGCGAAGCTCTCGATTAACCGATCAATCTCAGTTCCTACTCTCACATATGGTCATGAGCTGTGGGTCATGACCGAAAGGACAAGATCCCGGATACAGGCGGCCGAAATGAGCTTTCTCCGCATGTTGGCTGGGCGATCCCTTAGAGATAGGGTGAGAAGCTCGGTCACTCAGGAGGAGCTCAGAGTAGATCCGCTGCTCCTCCACATCGAGAGGGGCCAGCTGAGGTGGCTCGGGCATCTTTTCCAGATGCCCCCTGGACGCCTTCCCGGGAAGGTGTTCCGGGCATTTCCCACCGGGAGGAGACCCAGGGGAAAACCTAGGACACGCTGGAGGGTCTATGTCTCCCGGCTGGCCTTGGAACGCCTCAGTGTCCCCCCGGAAGAGCTGGAGGAAGTGTCTAGGGAGAAGGAAGTCTGGGCATCCCTGCTTAGACTGCTGCTCCCGCGACCCGGCCCAGGATGAAGCGGAAGAAGATGGATGCATGGATGGATGGACTGACCTGATGACATCGCTGCAGATTTTTAAAGTCTGTGTCTGAAGAGAATATATATTTAGTAGTGGTTGGCCGTTATCGCAGTTAACGTGCTGCATTAACGTGAGACTCTTATCAGTTGATATAAATAATGTTGCCGTTAATCTATTCTCAAAGTTGGGTTGGGAGCTGGGTCTATACTACGCAAGCTATGATGAATTTCACCTTGATATTTTAGCACGGATGTATACCTCGCTTAATTGCTGTGTAGGGGGCGAGAATGAGATTTTTCAACTCGCGTGATTCGCGTCCTTCACGCCGCCTAATCAATTCATAACCAGGGCTTCATTTGCACTATTCGCGCAGCAAGTAGGTCTATCGCGTCTTTGCATTGACTTAACATGTGGATCACTCGCGCTTGACGCGTCATTCGCGTTTGGTCTGAACACAACATAACGTTACTGTGAAATTACCACATCAAATGTGATTTAACGTACTTGAACTCCTCCACTTGTGGCAGGGACTCTCCACCTACCTGAAGTGAGCAAGCCACCCTTTTCCGACAGAGAACCATGGGCTCAGATTTGGAGGTGCTGACTCTCATCCCAGCCGCTTCACACTCGGCTGCAAACCGTCCCAGTGCATGCTGAAGGTCCTGGTCTGATGGGGCCAGCACGACGACATCATCTGCAAAGAGCAGAGATGAAATCGTGTTGTCCCCAAACTCGATGCCCTACGGCCCCTGGCTGCGCCTAGAAATTCTGTCCATAAAAATTATGAACAGAACCGGCGACAAAGGGCAGCCCTGCCGGAGTCCAACATGCACCGGAAACAAGTCTGACTTACTGCCGGCAATGCGAACCAAGCTCCTGCTCCGGTCGTATTGGGACCGGATAAACTTTAGCAAAGGGTCCCGAATCCCATATTCCCGGAGCACCCTCCACAAGATGCCGCGAGGGACACAGTCGAATGCCTTCTCCAAATCCACAAAACACATGTGGATTGGTTGGGCAAACTCCCATGAACCCTCCAGCACCCTGGAAAGGGTATAGAGCTGGTCTAGTGTTCCACGACCGGGACGGAAACCACACTGTTCCTCCTGAATCCGAGGTTCTACCATCGGCCGGATTCTCCTCTCCTGTAGCCTGGCATAGACCTTCCAGGGGAGGCTGAGAAGTGTGATCCCCGATAGTTGGAGCCCGGGTGATGGGCGAGCCCACCTCGGTGACTTCAGCCCGGGTGATGGGCGAGCCCGCCTCCGAGCCCTCAGCCTCTGCTTCCTCAATGGAAGACATGACGCGGGATTGAGGAGATCCTCAAAGTATTTCTTCCACCGCCCGATGATATCCCCGGTCGAGGTCAACAGCCGCCCCCCTCCATTGTAAACAGCATTGGTAGGGCACTGCTTACCCATCCTGAGGTGCCGGACAGTTTGCCAGAATCTCTTCGAGGCCGACCGATAGTCCTTCTCCATGGCTTCACCGAACTCCTTCCCAGGCCCGAGTTTTTGGCTCCCCAACCACCCGGGCTGCAGTCCGCTTGGCCTGTCGGTACCAGTCAGCTGCCTCTGGAGTCCCACAAGCCAGCCAGGCCCGATAGGACTCCTTCTTCAGCCTGACGGCATCCCTTACTTCCGGTGTCCACCACCGGGTTCGGGGATTGCCGCCTCGACAGGCACTGGAGACCTTATGGCCAGAGCTCCGAGTGGCCACGTTGACAATGGAGGTGGAGAACATGGTCCACTCGGACTCATTATCTCCAGACTCCCTCTGGATCTGGTCAAAGCTCTGCCGGAGGTGGGAGTTGAAGATCTCTCTGACAGGCGATACGACCAAACGTTCCCAACAGACCCTCACAGTACGTTTGGGTCTGCCGAGTCTATCCAGCTTCCTCCCCCGCCATCGGAGCCAACTCACCACCAGGTGGTGATCAGTTGACAGCTCCGCCCCTCTCTTCACCCGAGTGTCCAAGACATACGGCCGTAGGTCAGATGAAACAACCACAAAGTCGATCATCGACCTCCGGCCAAAAGTGTCCTGGTGCCATGTGCACTGATGGACACCCTTATGCTTGTACATGGTGTTCGTTATGGCCAAATGTAACTAGCACAGAAGTCCAATAACAGAACACCACTCGGGTTGCCCACGTGGGCGTTGAAGTTCCCCAGCAGAACGACGGAGTCCCCAGTCGGGGTGCTTTCCTGCACCCCTCTCAGAGTCGAAGAAGGCCGGGTACTCTAAACTGCCATTTTGCCCGTAGGCGCACACGACAGTGAGAGACCAATCCCCGACCCGAAGCGCAGGTAAGCGACCTTCTCGTTCACCGGGGTAAACTCCAACACATGGCGGCTGAGCTGGGGGGCTATAAGCAAACCCACACCAGCCCGCCGCCTCTCACCATGGGCAACTCCAGAGTTGTGAAGAGTCCATCCTCCCTCGAGGAGAGTGGTTCCAGAGCCCAAGCTGTGCGTAGAGGTGATCCCGACTATTTCTAGTTTGAATATCTGAACCTCACGCACAATCTCAGGCTCCTTCCCCGTCAGAGAGGTGATGTTCCATGTCCCTAGAGCTAGATTCCGCATCCAGGGATCGGGTTGTCGAGGCCCCCGCCTTCGACTGCTGCCCGATCGAGGCCCGACCACCAGGCGCTCGCATACGAGCCCCAACCCCGGGCCTGGCTCCAGGGTGGGGCCCCAACTGCGCCATACCGGGCGACGTCACGGTCCTCCAATTCCTTGTCGTCATAAGGGTTTTTTGAACCGCTCACAGTCTGACCCGTCGCCTAGGACCTGTTTGCCTTGGGAGACCCTACCAGGGGCATATAGCCCCAGACAACATAGCTCCTAGGGTCTTTCGGGTGCTCAAACCCCTCCACCACGGTAAAGTGGCAGTTCAAGGAGGGGGCTGTTTATACTATTTTTGTCTAAAACATGTTTTTCCTCCATGATCCCACATAACTGAATCCAAATGGTAAATAAGAGTTGACTATAGTGAATACATGCAAAATAAAATGTTTTATTAAATTGAATGGTTTCATGACATTTCATAACAGAAGAGAGGAAGAAACAAAATATGAATAATTATTTTCAGTAACACTTAAGTATAGGGGGACGTTCTCACTATTGACTAGTTGTTATTAGCATGCCTATTATTGTTATATTTGCTGTTTATTAATACTTATAATGCACATATTCTGCATGACAATACTGTACATCCCTAATCCTACCAATACCTAAACCTAACAACTACCTTACTTGCTATTAATAAAAAACAAATTAAGAGTTTATTGGGGAAAAAGTCGTAGTTAATGGTTTGTTAATAGCGAGAATTGCCCCCTATACTGAAGTGTGAACTTATTTTCTGTAGGAGCAATAACTGAACAACCAGGACACAGGATGTCAGAGATGTCAAAGCTTGATCAGATGTGTCAGAAATAAATCCTGCCAATACTTTGATGAAGTTAATGGTGCATAATAAAAATAATCATACAAAACTACTTACAGAAAATGATATTGATGATGCAAATGAGAATCATTATTCCATAGAGGATTGTTATCAGGACTCAGAAACTCTGTGTGTTCCATCGACCAGACTCTTCAACCTTAGAATAATAATACGTGGACAAGGGGACAAACAGATCGGTGCTACAGTTCTTTTTCTGTCTTTTTGGAAAAAAAATCTGAGTCTGACAGGATCCAGGAGACCAGGAATGACACAGACACAGAAGTGCAGTTCAATCAGAGTCCAACGTTTATTGTATTAAAGACTAATATTTATGTGCATAAAACAGGAATTAACATTGGTCATGGAAAATCACCAGACCTTCTGTTTAGTTTTACTCCTCCTGAGAACGATCGGATATGCTATCATGTATGCAAATATTTTCGATATTGTGTGGAACACAGACAAAATCCAATTCTCACAATACTTTACTATACATTCAAGCACTTTGTTTTATTAATATAATAAAGATCATCATATATTGGCAACAACAAGTTAAAGATAAAATGTGATCATGACGGTCAAGGTGCTCTTGTGAACATGCTGATTAAAGTCATTATTTTTGTTTCTTTTGCACACATGAATTATTCATGTCGCTTCGTAAAATTACAATTGAACCTCCAAGATCACATGGACCATTTGAATGATGTCTTTACTACTTTTCTGGACCGGGACAGTAAAAATGACTATGATGTCTATGAGGAGGCCTGGAAGCTCTTGGATTTCATCAAAAATATCTTAATTTGTCTTCTGAAGACACACAAGGTCTTTACATTTACATTTAGTCATTTAGCAGACGCTTTTATCCAAAGCGACTTACATGTGGGGTAGGCAATGGAAGCAATTGGGACAGCATAAGTACAACAAAAGCATGAGTGCAATCAAAAAAGAGGATTGGGTCTCATATAGGGGTATAGGGGCTCATCTTTAGGGGTGTAAAATGACATGAGGATGTGTAAAAAATGACTTTAAAAAAATGAACTTACCCTTTAATATCAATGCATGAGACAATACAAGTTTTTATAGTCACACCATTAACTAAATGATAGACTTATCCATGTGCATGTAATCTGTTTTTGCATTGTTATGCATGCATTATCCATATAGCCTATAGACAACCATGTCTCAAACCATTCCCCAAAACTCCCAAAACAGGATGTTTTTTTTCAAATTAGTTATTTAATTATAAATGTTGCAACAGATTTTAAAATAACATGTATCTTACTGTTTTAAAACATTTTTATTTGCAGGAAAAAAGAGACCAAAGCTAAACTTGGTGCTGTGTGGACGAGACAAAACATTACACCTAACAAACCTGATACGGGGGAAAAAATGAAACCTTCCTTGTCGTATGAGAGCAGGAGTGAGGAGTGCATGACAAGAGAGGTTGAAGTGTATGGACATCAGCTTAATGTTGTTGAGCTTCCAGCTCTGACTGGCAGAGGTGGGGGACTCGAGTCACATGACTTGACTCGAGTCTGACTCGAGTCACAATTTTCAGGACTTGCGACTTGCTTGATTGAAGTAAGAAAATGACTTGACTTGACTTTGACTTGGGATCAAGTGACTTGAGACTTGACTTAACTTTAAATGGAAGACTCGACAATGACTTGAACTTTGTAAAGTAATGAAATTAGCTAAAATAATTATTGTGACTCAGCAGCACTACAGCGCCTGTGCCTTTAACGCTGCTCAACTCAAACCGCGTCAAACAAGGTAACGGCCAATGACTATAGAGCAGTTACGATAGAGAGGAAACTTCTCTCGCGCCTGGCGGTTTGAAACAGTTGTGGCCGTTACAATGGCAGACAACAGTCGAGCTCCTCAGATAGTCACGTTTGGCTACAAGGACTTTGCAACTGGCAAATCTTTTTTTATGTTCACGGTCCAGTTCAGAGTATGCAACGCAAGGATTTCTGACATTTCTGACAAACACAACGTCGAATTTCATCCGACATTACTAGAACCACGACGCAAGGTAAGAAAGTAATTTCTTTATAGTCAGTGTAATAAAACGATCACTAATGTAATGAATTAATCGTTTCTGTTTGTCATAATTTTGCCTTGGTTGTTTTTTATTATTAGAAATGTGATCATCGATCATCCCTGATCGCCTACATCTCATCTCATGAGTAGATGAATTGGGGAATCCGCAGCCCAGATTATTATGTTCTTAAAACATTAAAATCATCTTAAAATACAGAAGGGATTCTCTGTATTACATGTAGGCTAATGTCTATATTAAATGAGCGCATGTTCAAGTGTTTGTGTGGCTGCGTGTGGAAGCTGAATAGCAGCTCGCTTATATACTGCATGACCGGCTGACATGGATGCGCCGGTGAGATAACTTGCAATTAAAAAACTCTTTAAAACTTTACGGTCATACTGACGAGAATAATTTCATAGTTTGAATCTGTTAACTGTTTGCATTTTTTTATACTCAAAATAACAACAAAACGTTTTGTGCTGTAAATTAATGAAACCAGTTCAAATAGAAAACAAATATTCTCAGATTATATATTACGTATGAAACGTGCATATTGCGCATCCACTGCAGAGATGACGATTAAGCATCACAACTTCATCACTGGGCTATATTAACATACATTTAATTTATATTCTACCGAAATGAAAAAGATCCGTTCATTTTGATAAACAAGATTCAATATCGAAGGCAATAAAATGATCCGGGATTCCCATAACTAGATGCAAATTCCCTATAGGCCTATTTGTGCACTTTAATGGACAGCATTTACAGCATCATATACTTAAAGCATTCAATAGTCAAGTTTTCAGTCACAATTCTTAGTTTATAAGCTGCATAGTCTGTATAAATGCTTAAGTCTTAAGTCATTCTGTCTGATACAAGTATTTCCATTTCTGTGTAGATGTTTCAAATAAATTGAATTAGATTGTATTATACTTTTCAGACTGGATTTCTGTTGTGTAAGCAACACTTTTATTTTCAGATATTAATATTGCACAGATATGCATATAATTCATATATAGCAATGTGAATAAGATACATAATGTATGTATATAAGTTCATCTTTTCAGTGCAAAAATAAACATGAATCTAAAAAATTAACCACTGTTTATTTTAGCACTGCGACTTGACTTGACTTGACACTTATCAGGACTCGACTTGACTTGCTTGGGGTGAACCCTTGACTTGACTTGACTTGCTTGATTTGTCTAATCTGTGACTCGAGACTTGACTCGAGACTTGATGGTTAAGACTTGAGACTTGCTTGGACTTGACCATATGTGACTTGTTCCCATCTCTGCTGACTGGACTCGCACATGAAGAGATGATGTGTGAAACTTTTAAAGCTGTGTCTCTCTGTGGTCCTGGAGTTCATGTGTTTCTCATCATTCTTCCTGTTGGTCCATTGACTGAGGGAGACAAAGAAGAAATAGAGAAGATCCAGAAGATATTTTACTCCACTGATCACTTCATGATGATTTTCACCACTGATGTCCCTTGCAGAATTGCAGGTGGGTAAAACACATTGAACTGTTCAAGAAGTAGATGGCCTGAGGGAAGAAGCTGTTTTGTGTCTGGTTGTTTTGGTGATCAGTGCTCTGTAGCGCTGACCAAACAGCAGCATTGTGAAGAGATAATGGCTTGGGTGTCATGAGTTTGCCTTCATCTCTATTCTTGGTCTTGTAAAGCAGCTGGAAATGTGTTAAGAACTAAGATTGTTTGTGATGCTAGGACACAATACAATCAAACCCCATTTTTTGCTAGATCCTGAGGAATGATATCCTTTCCTCCCATCAGGGGTTGATGTCCATGAACTGAACCCTTCTTATCACACCTCTCTCATCCCCTTCATCTCTTCAGGCCTTGATCATTGGAAAAGTGCTTACACATTCCACATTTCGCCATTGTATTTCCACATTTATAATGTTTTGTCATGTTATGAAGATTTGAACATCATGTTTGGTATTGTTTTAAATGTCTTGGTGCGATGGGTGAAAGGGTCTAGTTCCTTCAAACCTAACAAAGAGTGTATTAGAGCTTTTTTAGTCCGGAGTCCGGTGGTCCCGAGTCCTGCCCAGCCGCCAGAGAGCGCTGCCAGCTGCCGGCGTCCAGTCCTGCCCAGCCGCAGGCGTCCAGTCCTGTGCCCAGTCCGGCCGTCCAGCCGGTGTCCAGTTCGTTGCAGCCGCCATCTCCAGGCCGGTGCAGCCGGCATCTCCAGTACGGTGCAGCCGGAATCTCCAGTCCTACCCAGACCAAGGCAACCAGTCCTGCCCAGCCCGGTGCAGCCGGCATTTTCAGTCCTGCCTAGCCGCAGGATACCAGTCCAGTGTCCAGTCCGGTGTAGCAGCAACCGGCGTCCAGTCCGGTGCAGCAGCAGCTAGCGTCCAGTCGAGTGTCCAGTCCGATGCAGCTGCAGTCTTGTCCTGCATTCCAGCCGGCAACTCTGCCGGTATCCCAGTCAACGGCCGGCCCGGGTTTGTTATTTTATTGTCTCACCCCAATCCTTTTATCCTTCTTGCTTGTCTGCCCTTAGTCTTGTCTTCCATCTTTTGTTTCTTCTTGTCTGTTTCCAAGTTGGTCTTGTCTTGTTAGTGTTCCCCTTGGTGAACACATGGGGGTGTTCATTAAAAGGGGGGCTTATGTCATGAGTCTGCCTTCATCTCATGTCTTTTCTTGGTCTTGAGGCGGATTGATGACGAAGCCTTATGTTTTATTTGAGAGAGACATGTTGACCCTAACGGTCTTCCTTACTCTTCCTCCGATCCTCATCTGTTTCCCACCCTTTCGTCTCGTTATTGTTTGTTAATTAGTTCATGCCCCGCACCTCTCCCCTCTTGATTTGCTCCCCTTTAAATAGTCCTCATGTTTCATTGTCTGGTGTCGGTCATTGTGTTTCCTGTGTGCCACTATTGTGCTACCCTTGATGTTTTGTATTCACACCTGATCCTGTTGTTTGAAGCTCCTATCTAGTCCAGTAAGTGTTCAGTATAGTTTATGTCTGGTGTTGTTTTCTCAGTTTAGTGTTAGTTAGTCTATGTCCTGTTATTATCCTGTTTATGCTGTTATACTCCATCGTGGGTCTTTATTTTGTGTTTCTTGGATTTAAATAAACCTTTTTGTTAACCCCTTCATCCCAGCTACCAGCAATTGGGTTGTTCCCCAAGAGTTCATGACATTTAGTGTGTGAGGTCCAGGGGGGTTTTCTGAGCCCTTTTCCTCACTCTGGATGTATATAGTTCTTGGAGGGTGGGCAAGGGAGCCACAATGATCTTCTCAGCAGTCCGAGCCGTCCTCTGTAGTCTTCTGATGTCTGACGTTGTGGCGGAGCCAAACCAGACAGTGATGGATGTGCAGAGGACAGACTCTATAACTGCTGACAAAAACTGTTTTAACAGAGTTGTGGTAGGTTGAACATCTTTATGTGATGAACATCTGCTGGGCATTTTTAGCAATAGAGCCAATGTGATTCTTCCACTTAAGGTCCTGAGAGATGGTGGTGCCCAGGACCCTTAATGACTCCACTGCTTTCACAGTGCTGTTCATGATGGTGAGAGGAGGAGTGCAGTGTGGGTTCGTCTGAAGTCCACAATCTTCCCCACTGTTTTAATCGTGTTCAGCTTCCAGTTGTTATGACTGCTCCAGACAGCAAGCTGCTCAACCTCCTGTCTGTACGCAGACTCATCACCATCCTGGATGAGGCCAATGAGTGTGGTGTCTTCTGCGAACTTCAGAGGTCTGACGTGATTTGAAGTCTAAAAAATATTTTTAGACTGTTTTTATCAATGGGATTCTACAATGACCTAAATGAAACGAAGAGGATAACTATAGCAGATTACGGCATACATTTTGATTGATTTCTTAAAGCTCTGCAGTTGAGATTTTGTCATCCTGAGGTGATGTTGCTTCTCGAATAAATGACCTAAGGGAAGACGTACCTGCGTCTCGTCGGTTACTTTTATGTTTTTCCGTTCTGGCATGTTGGCCAATGGCGGCTTTCCCTTGACATCCACTTCACAGCAACACAGTGTTCAAAATCCATGAAATGCGTCTCAACTACTTTTTTATGTGAATTCGTACTCTTTTGTCCACTGATTAAATGAGGTCAATGATATATCAGATATATCATTTGTTTGACAAGAAATCTTATGGCATTAGATCCTATGCGTCCCAATAAAGATTCTAAAGCAGGGTTTTTTAGGTCGATTCTGCCAACTTCAAAAAGGAGGACAAATGAGTGTCCGGCTTGAGTCTGCTCAGGATAGGGGCCTAAGATCCGGACTATCCGGCCCAAATCTGGATGTGTGGCTACCCTATATTCTCGCTCCTGTTTCTCTATAGATATCCTGATCTTCTTTGCCACTACGCCATGTTGATAAAAGGACAGAACTATGAAGCGCAGCTGCGCCAGTGCCGCTTCTCTGAATACTCCGCTTAAGTCTTTTAAGGGGATACGCACATATACACGCGGGTTCTGCTGGGCCCCCAGTGAAACAAGGGCCATCAAGAATCGTCCTCATCCTCCCCCCGTTATGGCGCCCCTGGTTGTGAGTCATACAGTTGTCTGCTCAACTGTATTCTACTTTGTTTGGAGTATGCACAAGACACAAGTGGTGATGTGACAATAGAAGTGATTTGATTTGATTACATTTCGGATTCTATCAAAGATCTTTGTTTTTTTATGCTGTTGATCTACAAAGAGTGTAGACAAACCTGGGCTCTCAACCTCAGGTGTTTTCATACTATAGGTTTTTATAAGATACACACCGTTTGTGTTTATTTTCCTACATAAACACTATTTACTAAGTGAAGTTTAAATACAAAAACATGGTTTAAATTTGCAACACCAGTATAAATACAACACGTTTTAGAAAAAGATGATTAAAAATAGTTTATAATTAATTAAAATCAAAATGTTATATTTATTAAAATATATGTTAATGTGACTATGCATGTTTATTTAACATCCAGTATTTATATAGAAATAATTTGCACATATTTTCTCTTGTTTAAGGTTCATACAGTTATACAGTAGCCCACCAGAATCCCCATTCCCCACCCCCATCTTTGAATGGCTGTATGACTTCTTGGACATTATATGTGTATGCGGCTTTGATGATATTGGTTATTTTATAAAAGGGGAAGAGCCATTTAATATGTTATGCATGTTATCTTCCTGTTTCAGTCACTGCGCCAACTTCCTCAATACACCAAATAAGGCTGTGATTCACTTCAGTGGGCCTTCACATGATAAACTTTTTTTTGCATTTATTGTGAAGCCAGTTGGTACACATTGGTCACGAAGGCATGGACATGGCAAACAATTCTCAGGTAGGCTGTCTCTTGCAATAAAATTACTGTTGGTTTTAGGTTTGCGAAGTACTCAGCTGCTTATGTCCAGCTGTAATTAATCATACCTGCAAACTCGCCGCTTTTCGGCAAAATTTGCCGTTTTGAATCCAAATATGCCATTCTTGTGAATCTGGCTGTGAATTCCACGTCTTTTCTGCTTGTCCATGGACGTCCAAAATTGTCATCTTCTGGACGTTTATTATGAGATATGTTGATGCTTAATTTAAGGGTATACATAAGCCTGCGTTTCATGTAATCACACACCCATTGTGTAACATCGTGTAAGGCAAGCAATTATGTCTTAAGGTTCTAAAGAGGTCCAAAATTTGTCCAGTGTGACCTGAAAAGTTTTAATTGCGTGAACATCACAAACAATGACACATTATTTCTGGACTTAGGCAAAATTAGGGGTTTTAATTTAGAACTGCATATTTTATAGTGAACTTTACATTTCATCACAGTCTTCAGGGCTCCAGACAAAAAAAAACAGTTAGGGGAAAAAGCAGGAGCCAAATTATTTTTAAGAGCCATATAACGTGAACTTACATTTTTAAATAAAAATACTTTTAATTATCCTGTTGTATGTAAATCTTCCCTCTCATAGGTTTTGCTCACATAGTTTTTCTTTCAAGTTCGTTGCTGTTGCTCATATGCAGGGTCATACGGAATTTGAATACCTTTTTTGGTAATTCCACCCTAAATTTTGGGAAAAATCTGCAGAATTCCACAGAATAGTTTACATCTGTACACACATAAATATGTGTAAATGTGTTCAATGGTCTTAAAATGCTGCCTGTCTAAGCATTTACACTTAGTCATTTACCAGAGGCTTTTATCCAAAGCGACTTACAAGTCTGCCTCACAAAGACTACAACAGTGTACAGAGTTAAGTGTTTTTTATAGAGTAGAAAAGAGACAGTAATCAGGAGTGATCGGTCAGGTGCTGACAGAAGAGATGTGTTTTCAGACGGTTCTTAAAGATGGACACAGAATCTGCTGATCTTGTAGCCGCAGGCAGATCATTCCACAAATGTTGAACCGATCCAGAGAAGGTTCGTGAGAGCTAATTTTTTTATTTTTTGGATGGCACCACAAGACGTCTGCATTTAAATGCAGATGACAGCAGATTTGGTTCTGCTTATTTAAAAAGAGGCAGAGACATGTTATTGATTATTGCTAAGACTGATTAAACTCTGAATACACCAGACCAAATTCCTCTGGTCCATATTTATTTAGTGTACTGTAAGAAAAAGTAGGATATGTATTATGTTTTAGTAGTACGAAAGGGCTTTTTACGTTATTGTGTTAGTTTAAGTTTGTAATAATGACTTATTGGTTAGAGAAGAAATAGTTACTGTCAACAGCACAAAGTCTTAAATTGTCATATGTTCTAAAAAGGTCCAAATTCGATACGGTCTGACCTGAACGTCTATAAAACGTTTTAATCACGTGTACATCACAAACAATAACACATTATTTGTGGATTTGTGAAAAATCTGTTCATTAATATGTACACACATCAGGACCAGTGGTGTAATCGGGGCCATACGCACGTATACGCCGTATGCTTACTTTTTACACAGAGCTGTTTGCGTATTACGACTTCTAAAGATCTATATTAGCGTATACCCACTTGTTCTCCTGCTTAACGTCTCCAATCTGCTTTTGTGGTTGCATTCCCATTAACCGTATCACGTTCAAAATTCAGTCATACAATTGGTGCATTTCTTAATAAAATTTAAAAAAATCTTGCGCCCTCACCTCCAACAGCCACGCCAAGCGCATCATCTTCAGTGTTGGCAACTCGACTGTGAGGAGCTCATCCCGTCAATGACTGAAAGAGTCCTGCTGAAGCCGTCAGCTAATATTGATAAAACTGCTCACTTTTAGTCAAAGCTGGTTTAAAGGGCCCTCACCGGCAGTGGCTCCTCTCATCTGGCATTGACACTGAATTCACAGGTTCTCTTGCGCTGCTTTATCTCTTTACGATATTGTAGTGCATCGCAATCGCATCTTTGGTATCTATCACAACTTTTAATACTTTCTTTCTTTCAATGACACATGATGAGATGAAACAAAGCACTTACATAGCCCTACTGTTTAAGTCAGAATCCTTACATTTTCTGTTTCCTCGTTTCCATTAAAGTCATTGTGAATACTTGTTATGTTTATTCTACATTTAAAATAATGTAGTCTGTTTTTACCACAACCTTAACTTCATACATTAATATCTTCCCCTTAAATTATTAACAAGCATTGACACAGAGTGATGACAAAGTGATTACATCTCTATTCTGTAAAATCTTGCATATGCTTTTACACATTCTTTTATATGTGATGCGTTACAAAGATATGATACTTTTGTAACCAGGTGATAGAGAAATAAAGCACAACCCGGCAAAAATATTATATTATAGAGGTTTAATCTGACTGCTGTTTACAAACAAGTTTTACAGCGGTCGATGAGTCGGATGGTCGGATATAACAAATCATAGGGATGCAATCTACTTCAAGGGAGTTCGACTCCGTGGTCCCACCATATACTTCCTTCGGAATAGTTTTATTGGGTCATGTTTTTAAATGTCGGAACACTAGCATGTTGCTGACAACTGATTAAATGGCAAGAAACGCTTATTAAGCCAACCGGTGTATGGTCTTAATGCATGTAACATCTGCAAGTCTGCTTTCTTTACAATGGCTGTTGGGAGTATGTTTTTATAGATTAAAAATCATTTCCCGTATGAACACGTTTGTTTTTCTACTTACATAGACTGTACATGCAGCATGCATTCAGTTTAACGCGCTATACGCTTTTGACGATCAAAAATCAAAAAGTGATGAAGACTGTTCACATACAAAAACAACAAGGGAAATGCTGACACAAAAAAAGCTATTATTGCGTAATTATTATATAGATTTTTTTTAGATGACGGCATATTAAAAGAAAAAATGCCTGTTTTTATAACTTATTTATTGGTTAATACAGAACAACAAGCAGCAAAGGTGCAATTTGAACGAAACGTTTTTCCCCTCAAAATAAAAGTATCGCTTAAAGCCTTAGTAGAACCTCGGATTCAGGAGGAACAGTGTGGTTTCCGTCCCGGTCGTGGAACACTGGACCAGCTCTATACCCTCTCCAGGGTGCTGGAGGGTTCATGGGAGTTTGCCCAACCAATCCACATGTGTTTTGTGGATTTGGAGAAGGCATTCGACTGTGTCCCTCGCGGCATCTTGTGGAGGGTGCTCCGGGAGTATGGGATTCGGGACCCTTTGCTAAGGGCCATCCGGTCCCTGTACGACCGGAGTAGGAGCTTGGTTCGCATTGCCGGCAGTAAGTCAGACTTGTTCCCGGTGCATGTTGGACTCCGGCAGGGCTGCCCTTTGTCGCCGGTTCTGTTCATAATTTTTATGGACAGAATTTCTAGGCGCAGCCAGGGGCCGGAGGGCGTCGGGTTTGGGGACCACACGATTTCATCTCTGCTCTTTGCGGATGATGTCATCGTGCTGGCCCCATCAGACCAGGACCTCCAGCATGCACTGGGACGGTTTGCAGCCGAGTGTGAAGCGGCTGGGATGAGAATCAGCACCTCCAAATCTGAGGCCATGGTTCTCAGTCGGAAAAGGGTGGCTTGCTCACTTCAGGTAGGTGGAGAGTTCCTGCCCCAAGTGGAGGAGTTCAAGTATCTGGGAGTCTTGTTTACGAGTGAGGGAAGGATGGAACGGGAGATTGACAGACGGATCAGGGCAGCTTCTGTAGTAATGCAGTCGCTGTACCGGTCTGTCGTGGTGAAGAAGGAGCTGAGCCGCAAGGCGAAGCTCTCGATTTACTGGTCAATCTACGTTCCTACTCTCACCTATGGTCATGAGCTGTGGGTCATGACCGAAAGGACAAGATCGCGGATACAGGCGGCCGAAATGAGCTTTCTCCGCAGGGTGGCCGGGCGATCCCTTAGAGATAGGGTGAGAAGCTCGGTCACTCGGGAGGAGCTCAGAGTAGATCCGCTGCTCCTCCACATCGAGAGGGGCCAGCTGAGGTGGCTCGGGCATCTTTTCCGGATGCCCCCTGGACGCCTTCCCGGGAAGGTGTTCCGGGCATGTCCCACCGGGAGAAGACCCCGGGGAAGACCTAGGACACGCTGGAGGGACTATGTCTCCCGGCTGGCCTGGGAACGCCTCGATGTCCCCCCGGAAGAGCTGGAGGAAGTGTCTAGGGAGAGGGAAGTCTGGGCAGCCCTGCTTAGACTGCTGCCCCCGCGACCCGGCCCCGGATAAGCGGAAGAAGATGGATGGATGGATGGCTTAAAGCCTACGTATAGCCATCTTAAGCTATATTGTCAAACGAAAATAAAAGCAAATTGATTATACCGTGTATATTATACCGCTTTTGTGTTGCATATACATAATAAAACAATACAAAATGTACTTACTCAACAGTTGTTTTTTGATGCTCCATCACTTTTCGAAATTGGACTGGGTTGTGGATCACGGATTTGGGGAGCACAGTTTTGACAATCATCCACTTTAAATTGTGAAAGGATGTTTATGACATTATATCTGATGTATATGCATAACTTTCATAAATGTAATACAATTGTAACATAGGCCTAAAGAGAAAACGTCTCGAATAGCGACTACAATGCAGTGGCTTTGTAATCACTTGACTACACAGGGCGCATGGCAAATATAATTTGTCATAAAACTAACAGAGATAAATACAAATGATCGTGAATTTAAAAAAAATGCCTTTCAAGCTTTTTACAATAGGTGTTGCGTGAGGTGTAAAGGACATCACTTGACGTCTATTCACAACATTTTTAAAACTAATTGGGCGCTCGAATGAATCATTAAATCAGTGTGCGTACATGAATCAACCTCACACCCCGCACTGTACCGCCCATTTTTAGCCATATATAGTTAATACAAGCACCTCACGCATACTGATTTGTATATTAATTAGACTGACATTCAATCCGCTTGTTAAGCTGACCTCACGCATCATAATGGACATATACCGTTTCCGGGTCCAACCTCTTCAGATGCCATATAAAAATATAAAAAAGTTAAGTAAAACTGATGAAAACATAAAGAGAAACGATTGTGCGATAGCTTAATAGATGTATTTCAAGACTTTGACATTTGATGATTATGCACAGTATTAAAGTAAAATATATTTACTTATTTATTTTCAATGTGTTCTGCAGTTGTCGTATTTGATGCTGTCCCTATTCAGTGGGATCATGTCCCTCCTCATGTACTCATGCACTCAAGCGTAAAGGTGACAGTACAAAAATTTCACTTTATGTGTCACGATCCAGTCTGTGTTTGCCTTGTGGACTCTTATGTTGTATGCCTTAGTTCCTGTTTCCGGGCTAGTGTTGGAGTTTGTTGTAGTTCTTTTGTTCATTGGCGTCGTGTTCATATGTTTAAGGTGTTTCTTGTTAACCCTCGTGTTACCGTGTTTAAGCCTAGTGTTTCCTTTGTTTGGTGTCGGTCTTTGTTTCATGCTTAGTTGTACCCCTTCATTCTCTGGATTACTTGAGTTTATTTTTATTTTTTTAGAATTTCATTATATATATTGCACTTGGATCCGTCTTGTTTTCCTTCTGCTGAAATGTATTAATAAATAAACATTAATAAATTGTAACAAATTAAATAAATTAAGTCCGGATATCTGCCCTGCGATGGGTTGGCACTCCATCCAGGGTGTATCCTGCCTTGATGCCCGATGACTCCTGAGATAGGCGCAGGCTCCCCGTGACCCGAGGTAGTTCGTATAAGCGGTAGAAAATGGATGGATGGAAGTCCGGATATCATCACACAACACCATGTAGTGTTTAGCATTAGGCAACTGTAATGTATTTTATTTTTTTATAATTAAGTGAAATAACATTATTGAAAAAAAATATGTTTAACAGGAAAAAAAACTGGACTACATAACGAGAGATGTCGAGACAGATCCACACCAGCAACAGGAAACTACTCAAGAAACAGAGTGCCTTTATCACAGACTTCATCTTGAAGGCAGACACCAGGATAAACTGAGAGCTTCAGATGTTCTTCAGATATCATCACATTCAACACAGTCTCATGAGTCTTGTGCTGAAGAAGAGCTGGTGGAGAATTATCTACAGAAACTTCTGATGATGAACTACAGAGCAAGACACATTAAAACTAAACACACCTATGAACATCACACACAACAAAGAGACAATGATTCGTCCGAGGGGGATTTTTTTGATGAGGTTTTTAATAAGGTGTCTTTGTCCAATGCACTAACAAGTAAGTCAGACTCAATTGACCCAATGGATGTTCAAATGGCCGTGTTTCATTGTGCTGATAGTCTCTTAAAGCAGATGATGGTCACTAAACTCTCTCAGTGTAAGTTTGCTCTTCCCCTGCTTGTTCCTGATCCATTCACACAACACATTGAGTTTCCTCTCTGGACATTCAGACAAATCAACAAGAGCTGGAAGATCAGAAAAACTGACAATGACACCATCAATCAAACCCAACCGGTATACAAAGCAGAAACTCCAATGGTATCGTTCTTCAGGTTTGGTTCTGTGTCTTCATCTAAATCTCAGCTGATGAACAGTCTGATCAATGAGAAACACAACACGTTCTTCACCAGAAACTGTCCAGGCAGCAGCAGAACCAGACTACTGATGGATGGAGTGGTGGAGATCGCCTGGTACTGTCCATCTGGAAAAAAAACAGATAAATTTACTGACTGTGTTGCCTTCTGTAACCTTCATGGTGATGCAGGAGACAATGAGACACAGATGAAGATTCTCACTGAAATGTCTTCAGTCAATGTTGTTCTTCTGACAAAACTTTACAAGAATGATAAAAATGCAACAAAGATTCAAAACCTGTACAAAGACAAAAAGCCACTCATATCTCTTCTTACTGAGGATCAATCTGCTGTTACTGAGATGAGGAAAGGAAAATACAAAATTGGTTTGAAAGACAGGAATCAGTCAGATGTATCTGAAGAACTCAGAAGAGCTATAAATGATTGTCTCACATCTTCAGCATCAGCTTCAGTGTTCAGACTAGAAGACGTGTCCAAACACTCAGATATCAGAGTAGATGAAGATGAAGACTGCAGGAGAGGAAGAGAAGCAGCACAAGAGATGATGAGTTTACTGAAGAATAAACCTCTGAAAGAAATCAAAGAATCATTTCTGCCCTGTCAGGGGAAACTGTGGCATCAGTGGTGTCAGAAGAATAAAGAACTTCATCGACCTCAAGGGGAAGAACTGGAACAAGAAATAAGCAGAAAACATACAGAAATGAGAAACATTCGAGATAAGCAACATAAATCTAACATAAGTGAGTTTATAAAGTTTTTTATTAAACAATTTAACTCACGTGATGCTAATATGTTGTTTTTCCTCAAATGGATCAGAATCCTCCTAGATGAATTCACGTCTGCTGGTCTTTCTAGATTACATAACAAGTATAATGAGAAGTGGTTAACTGTCATGAAACTGAAAGAAATTGCTAAACCTAAATCTGAGAAAGCAGAACAATTAAATGCACAAACAGAACTTGAGCAAATATCTGCTGATCTCCAAGCAGCAGCCTTTGGCCTGGAGCACATCATGAGAGAGATCGCTCAGATCTATGAATCATATTTATCTGTGAAGAAGAACAAAATAGATCTTCAGTTTGACTTCTCTTCTCTCCCGAATCTTGCAGCAGAGATGATGATGTCCGGATTTCCACTGGAGCTGATGGATGGAGATGCTGCTCATGTTCCTGTCATGTGGGTTTCTGCTGTTCTAGATGAACTCAACCAGAAACTGGGGGATCAGAGAGTGTTTGTTCTGTCAGTTTTAGGGGTTCAGAGCTCTGGGAAATCCACCATGTTGAATGCCATGTTTGGACTTGAGTTTGCAGTCAGTGCCGGCCGCTGCACCAGAGGAGCATTCATGCAGCTGATCAAAGTGTCAGACGACATGAAACATCAGATGAAGTTTGACTATATTCTGGTTGTTGATACTGAAGGTCTTCGGGCTCTAGAACTGGCTGAAAAATCCACAAGACATCATGACAATGAACTGGCCACATTTGTTGTTGGTCTTGGACATCTGACATTGATCAACATCTTTGGAGAAAACCCGTCTGAGATGCAGGAGATTCTTCAGATTGTTGTTCAGGCCTTTCTGAGGATGAAGAAGGTCAAACTGAACCCCAGCTGTATGTTTGTACATCAGAATGTTTCAGACGTCACAGCTAAAGAGAAAAACATGGAGGGAAGAAGACGACTGCTGGAGACACTGGATGAGATGACTACACTCGCTGCTAAAGATGAAGGTTGTGTTGAAGAATGTTTCAGTGATCTCATTAGTTTTGATGTACGTAATAATGTGAAGTATTTTGCTCCGCTGTGGGAGGGAAGCCCACCCATGGCACCACCAAACCCAAACTACTGTGAGAATATTCAAGAACTTAAAGAGTCTATTATTTCACAAGCCTCAAAATCAGCTGGCATGAAGCTAACAGACATATGTAAGCGAATTGAAGATCTCTGGAAGGCTTTACTGAATGAACGATTTGTGTTCAGCATCAGAAATTCTCTGGAGATTTCAGCATACAGGAGACTGGAGACAGAATACAGCAAGTGGACGTGGACTCTTTGCACCGCTATGATGGATATTCAGACCAAAATACACAACAAAATAGAAAATGAAGTAATTGATGAGATTCAAGAAACTGATCTTCAAACAGAACTGAAACACAAAAGTGAAGATGTGGAAAAATCAATGTCAGAATTCTTTGAGAAAAACACAGATGATGATATATTTATTCAGTGGAAAACTTCATTTAAAATTAAAATTAAAGAGCTTCAAGAGAATATTGTGAGAGAAACAAAGAGGAAATTGTATGTGATTCTTCAGCAGCGAGACCTGAAGAAAAAGCTTGATGCTCAGAGGACAGATCATGAAAACACTCTCTTAGAAAAGAGCAAAGAACTTGCATTTAAACTTGAAGATAAAGCAAATGATGAAGAAACCCTGAAGAGAGAGTATGATTCATTTTGGGAAGATTGTGTGAAGAAGATTGCCACAGAAACAGCTACAATCAAAGACATTGACATACTGAAAGATGTGAATAGAATCCTTAGTGATATCTTTGAAAGCGTTCATGTAGATCAATGTATGAACAGCAAGTGTATTTTGGAACAGCAGAGTTATTCAGATTATATAAAGTTTAAGAAACCTAGTGGATTTACGAGATCTTTGACGAATACCTACAAACAAATGTCAGGTTGTTCACTTAATGAGAAAACGGACATATCAGCCTTAGTTAAAGAAATTGTTCAGCAGACAGACACAATGATTCAGTCATATAATATTTCAAAAATGGGCTATACCATTTCCTACATTCATAAACCCATAGAATACATCAAGGCAAGACTAACAGAATATGAGGATGGAACAGTGGGATTTGTGTTCAAGAAGGAATTCTTCTTTGATTTAGTATTTTCCATATTCAAAAAAGCAGAGAAGACAATTACTGACCAACACAATTTTTTCAAAGAAGCCAATGATCCTGATCTCTATTTGAAGAAGAAGAGAGAAGAATACTACAGTATTTTCCAGAAATTCTGTCAAGGAGCAACATCAGCTGCTATTTTTGGTGAGATCATATGTCAGAAACTGAAAGAACCCATTGAACAGAGTGTCTACAGACAGACCGCCAGAGATTTAGCAGATGAGATGAAATCAAACTGTCCATCACTGAATGGAAACAGATCAAATCTAGAGAAACACATCCTGAAGAGACTGGCAGAACATGAACATTTTTATGAATTCTATGACTACATTCATCATTCTAAAGAAGTCTTGAAACAGTTTATCAAGGATGAAGCGAATCAGTACATCAGTAAAAAGTTTATTGACAGTGTTAAGCCCAAGATGAATCAGAACATTGAACTCCTGCAGAAGAAGATCATGAGAGCAGCACATGAATCTACTCAACATGTTCAAGAGAACAGAGGAAATGTTGATGTGTGGTTGGAGTTTTTTACACAGAAGCTCTCAGATGTTCTGATATTCTCTGTGAAGGACTTCAGTGGAGTCAAACATGATGATGTTGATGATTTCAAACTTCTAGAAGACGTGATAAGAAAAAAAGTGTCTTCTATAATGTCTGACATAAGCAAAGACTTTAGCACAGGTACATTTGATGAAAAACTACATCTTAACAACAGACCAGATGAGATGGTGATTGAACATTTTTGTCACTGCTGTTGGGTTCAGTGTCCATTCTGTAATGCAGTTTGCACAAACACAATAGAGAACCATAATGAAGATCATAGTGTACCTTTCCACAGAGTGAATGGACTTAAAGGATGGCATTACACCGATAGCCAGAATCTGTGTACTGATATTTGCACAAATCTTGTCATCAGCAGTAAAAGCTTCTATGAATCACCTCGGCACTATCCCTATAAAGAGCACAGAAAAGCAGGAGGAGTTCATGCTCAATGGAGCATCAAACCTGATGTCACTGAGCTGCCCTACTGGAAATGGGTTGTGTGCAGATTCCAGAAAGATCTGGAAAACCAATATGGTAAAACATTCCAGGGGAGAGGAAAGATTCCAGATGAATGGAAAAAATACACAAAACAGGAAGCTATTGACAGTTTGGACAAATACATCTAATGAAATGAAAATTACTTCGTCTTTGAGCGTCAAAACACAGTTTGACATATATTATACACTTTAATCACTCAGAACTCATATGAAACTCTTTGAGAAGCAATTTTAACCACAGAATGACAGAAATAGCTATAAAGATCAGGCAGGTTCGGTTCCACACACAACATGTGAATCATTAAATGATTAAAACAGGTATTTGAGGATAATGTGTGATTTGAAAAACATAATATATGCATAACAACACACAGCTTACCGCCAGTGGGTTGCTTTTGCAGAACAAACTTGGTGATGATCTTGTTTCGAACTAATGGAATTCTGATGTTGGGACTGGTCAGTGTAATGAAGTGTTCCACAGTGCTGTATAACAGGGGTGCCCAACCCTGCTCCTGGAGATCAGTTATCATATACTGTATTCAGCTCTTATCAAACACACATCAACCAGATCTTCAAGGTTTTCAGGATAACTTGAAAAATAACAGGCAGATGATGGTCACTAAACTCTCTCAGTGTCAGTTTGCTCTTCCTCTGCTTGTTCCTCATCCATTCACACAACACATTAAGTTTCCTTTCTGGACATTCAGACAAATCAACAAGAGCTGGAAGATCAGAAAATTTGACACTGACATCATCAGTTAACAAGATAAACTTGTAAATAGGACCCATATTTTCTGAAGAAAAATCTAATAATATTGAGACAGATACAGGAAAATACAAAATTTGTTTAAAAGACAGAAATCAGTCAAAAGAAGGTCGAACTGAATCCCACGTTTGTACATCAGAGCATTGTAGACGTCACAGCTGGAGAGAAAAACATGGAGGAATGGAGACGACTGCAGAAGACACTAGATGACAAAACTCCCTGCTCGCTACTTTCATGTATGCCATGATGTGAAGTATTTTGTACACCTAGGTGAGGGCAACCCACCCATGGCACCACCAAACCCAAACTACAGGGTTAGGATATTAAACAACTAAAGAAAACTATTGTTTCACATGCCTCCAAATCAAATTAAATAATACTGGCAAACCTACAAAAGTGAATCCAAGATCTCTGGAAGGCTTCGCTGAATGAACTATCTGTGTTCTGCTTCAGAAATGCTGTGGAGATTTCAGCATACAGAAAACTGGAGAAAGAATACAGCAAGTGGAGCTGGACCACGCAGTACCATGATGATAATTCAGACCAAACTACACAACAAAAGAGAAAATGAAGCAATTCATGGAAAGAGATCTTCAGAGAGAACTGGAGAAGCAAAGTGACAAAGGGAAAAAAGCTATGTCAGAATTCTATGAGAAAGACACATATGCTGATATACTGATTCAGTGGAAAACTTCATTTGGAATTAAAATCAAAGAGCTTCAAGAGAACATTGTGAAGATAAAAAAGACTGATGCTCTGGGGATACATTATAAATACATTCTCTTCGTATAGAGAAAACAACTTGCATTAAAACACAAATACAGAACAAATGATGAGGAAATTCTGAAGAGAGAGTTTGATCTGTTCTAGGAAGAATGTGTGAAGAAGATCAACACATATAATACTAAAATCAGAGACATTGACATACTGAGAGATGTGAGATAACTCCTCAGTGACATCTATGAAGACCCCTGGAAGGACATCAGGAATATCTTTATTGTGCCGAGTTATTCAGATTATGTTCAGTTTGGGTCTGTTCTATCTAATGAGGATGAAACACAAATAACAAGCCTGATCTCAGACGTTACCAATCAAACAGATAAGACAGTCAACTCATTTAATATTTCCAAGATGGGCTACAATATCAGCTACATTCAACAACTCACAGATTACATCAAGGCAAATTGAACAGAGCATCAGGAAGACGTTTTTGCTGAATGGAGCATCACACCTGATCTTTCTGAACTGCCCTACTGGAAGTGATTTGTTAGCAGATTCCAGAAAGATCTGGAAAGACATTATAAGAACACATTCCATGAGTCTGATAAGATTCATGATGAATATAAACAAATCACATAACAGGAAGCTACGGAAAGTTTAGAAAAATGACAGTTTAATTCACAAAACACTTTCTCTTCCAAGTCACTCACATAGACATCATCCAAGAAGCAGTTTGGATAACAAAATAAAGAAAAAAACATATATTAAGAGGGTTAGATATGGGTTAGATGTAATTGTTTTGTTCCACATACAATCTGTGATCTGTTGAATTTAGACAGGTGTTAAAGATTATTTATGATCAGGAAAATATATGCATGAAAATACACAGAACACACACAATAATGCTATTTAAAACATTTTTAACTTTTTTGACATTACCACACAAAAACAATGTTTAGATTTGTTTGAAAGTGTAGTCATTTGGTGTGAAATTCTCTAGATAATATTTGTGCACATTTATTACTAACAATATGAAGTTTTCCCTCTTTAGGCCTGAGAGATTTTAGATCTTAGTGTTTTAAAGGCAATCTGTGTTTTATCAGCGAGATAGCTTTCTGACTTGAGTGTATACATCCGTGTGGAATTTTTTTTATCTATTTACTAATTTTGACATTTTGATTTACATTTTTAATCATTCATTTGTATTACTGTTGTTTAATCTTTTGTCAGCTGTTGTATTGTCTTCACAAGTAGATACAGTACGAGTCTTCAGTGGTCTGTATCTTAAATCTTAACGTCTTCTGTCTTTGTTTATCACTTTATCAATCTGTTTCTAGTCCGATGAATTCAGACTGAGCATTAAAACGATACTAGATTATTCAATGAATTTATTAGTTCATCTCCTTATATTTTCCTCAATCTCTGTATCCGACTATACAGAATACACAGATTATACAAATAATACAATAGCTTTTGACAATAATAATTTAATAAAACGTTCACATAATTATCCCCCATTGTCAATGTTGAATTCAATTCAGTAAGATCTATTCAGCGCTTTTCACTGTTTTATTGTTTAAAAGTAGTTTTATATACATGACATTATATACAATGAAATTAAATAAATAAAAATTACAGATGAATACATAAAATAAAGATAATGTGTTGTTAAAATACATGATATTATTGCCATTACCATTTTCTACATGCAATTTACATTGATGAAACTTTTCACATTAAGAAGAAACATTCAGTCATTCAATTATTTTTTTAACATTGTACAGGCATAATTTTGATCCACAATGTGATAGTGTGAGGTCATTTCAGAAGTGTACTATCTCATTGTTCATTGAGTTTTGTGATTCAAGTTGTGTTATTTTGTGTCTGCAGCAGAGATCTCATTTCCAATGATTTATTGTTTGTGTTCTGCTCCTGTCCGTTGGGTAAAACTTGACACATTTCCTGATTCTGTGTTGAATATAAAACATGCAGTTAAACTGTAAACACATGCCACATTTCTGCTTTAAACATCTTTAAGGAAATTTCTTAATCGTGTCATTTTTTGATTGATCACAAACCATAATGACAACATTATATTAGATAAAAGACATCACAGGATATTTACCGCCACATCCTGGTTCTGGTTTGATTCATTGGCTGATACAGAACTGGTGTCATTCTTTAAATGGGATTATTAACAAAGACTCGTGTTAAATACTTTAACAAATTGTCTCTTAAACATATAAACTGTTTATTACTAACCTGAAGAAACCGCTGCAGATTTTTTAAGTCTGTGTGTGGAGAGAATATATATTTAGTGACTCACTTCACGTTTAGTTAAAACAGATCTGAATCTGACAGACTGAGTCTGATAAAGTTCTAATAGAGTGAATACAGCCGATCTTATACTCACAGGGTTCAAAGATGACTAACACCAGCACAAAACATGAGAAGACACATTCACAGGGGAAGACAACAAGTCTCAGATCCCCCACTGCACGCTCACCAGTGACTGAGGGAAGATTCAAATAATGAGATTATCATGTTGATATTATTCTCACTTTAAGGGGAACGGATTTCAAATTTACTGCTTTAACTCATGCAGATAACTGATTATACAAGTATTACTTGTACAAGTGTCTGCTTTTGTGTTATTATAACTATACTAGTCTAACAAATCTCAGAAAAGATTATCAAAACGTAATTGTTTTTATTGATAATATCACCTCATTCAATAATACTAGCGACTGTTATTCTTTAAATCAATGATTATCAGTAAGTATCTTATTTCTAACTTACTAAGTGTTTCCTCTAGAGATACTTTACATTTAAAAACAGTAGTGTCATTACTATAAAATGTTGTGAAATGCCATGATTATTTCTAGCACCTCACTGATATAGTTTACGACACAATCAGAGTACAGCAGATGTGTAACGTGAATAAAGAACACTGTGTGTCAAACTCTTGTGATAACTCACTTTTCTTCTGTATCAGTTCTGCCATCAGTGCAATAGAGTCTACAGACACAACACCAACAGATCCAATAAGACAAACAATACGTCTACAAGGAAGATCTGTGTGCAAGATGAAACAAAAAATGAATATTGGGGTTTGTTTGTTTATCTTAATCAATAGAGTTTGATTAACATATTTGTATGGGTTTCTTGTTCAAACACAATTTAAATGTGTAATCTGACATAAATAGGCGATTCTTTGACATAACTTATTCCATTTGTGTTGGGACAACATGAATCATTTTCATTGACTAACTGAAACTACACAGTGGACTGAGTTTCCCCTTTGACTGGATTTAGATCAAATGAAATGTTATTTTATGTGTGTTTTTGTGCAGGATAAATGATAATGAGTCTTGTTAGTGTTTATTCAGTATTACACATTTAAATTGTGTTTGAACAAGACACACATACAAATATGTAACATACAACTATATTGATTAAGTTAAACACACAACCCACAACAACCATTTTTTGAGTGTGTGTTTCATTAACAGCAATAGGGTTGTAGAGATTCAATAATTTGATGTATTGTAATATTTGAAATAATATATAGTTTTAAAAATAGTTTTGATACTTTTTCTCACCATAATCCTCTATGTTTTAATGATCAATACTGTACCCAGATCTCCAAATGAGTGTTTTAGAACGACGATTCCCCAGAGTATTTGTAGAAATGCAGCTACACAAGTCCACGCAACACAATCTACAAAAGAATGAAACAGAACACGCATAAGCTTTACAATGAATTGTTATTTGCTAAATTAATACAAATTAAACCTTTGTATTTTGTATAGACTGTTTTATATTAAGCACCACTGTACCTTTTTCTTTTTCCAATGCAATGAGGTTAGAATACACCATGATAAAAGTCACCACTATCATGAAACCAAACCACGCCCCTCTCCTGGATGAGCGCAAATCTGAACACGTGAGAAAGTTTTCAAAGTATTCATATCAGAACAGAAACCTTGAGTTTATACCTTTGCTAAAGAGTTTAGAAAACACTTACAGTTCATATTTATTAGACATGTGTCCTTCCAATTGTATCTGGTCAATGTTAGGAACAGTGGAAAAACTCCAATATAAAAAAGTGCTGAACGTGAAACATAAAATGAGAGTTATGTTGCTTTAGACAGACAGATATATGACTTGCATACATTTTCTAAAAAGACACATACGATTTTTTATCTAAGTGTAATATATTTTTCCATAACCACACAAATAGTTTACAACATTAAATAAACTATTGTGCAACAAGAGCCAGTAAAAATAAGTCCTTAACCATTAGAAACCTTTTTGTAAAAATGATAATTTTTTATTTTAAGTGTACATGCTGTATATACTATATTTGTCGAATAAAAAATTATTCCATGATCCATCATTTACTTACCTTGACTAGCAGCCCCAAAGGCATAATAGAGGAAGATGAGCTGCAGTGGAGGCAGAGCATCATGTCCAATATCAGACACAAAGTCTAATATAACACGCACATGGCCTTCCTTATTTATAATGATTTCAGCCAATACTATAGTGAATACATGCACAATAAAATGTTTTGTTAAATTGAATGGTTTCATGACATTTCATAATAGAAGAGAGGAAGAAACAAAAGATGAATAATTATTTTCTGTAAGACCAACTACACAATAAGTCTGTGTCAGAGATGTCACAGCTTGATCAGATGTGTCAGAATTAAATCCTGCCAATTCTTTGATGAAGTAAATGGTGCATAATGAAAATAATCATGAAAAAAAACTACTTACAGAAAATGATATTGATGATGCAAATGAGAATCATTATCCCAAAGAGGATTGTTATCAGGACTCTGTCAGACTCTGAATAATTAAGACTTTTTTTCCGAAAAGACTGAAAAAGAACTGTAGATAAAAACATGAATTAGCATCTGCACAATATGAAATGAACGTGGAATAACTAACATGCTGTGGTAAAAACTGTTTTTTCATGTTTGTTTATAAAGTATTTCTGTGTGGTGTTTTTAATATAATGTACTTTAGGACAAACCATTTGCATATTTATGAGTCAACACCATTAAGTATTTTCTCCTTTAAACTGTCTTGTCCCAAACACATTATAACCAATCACGTCACACATCGGATTTGATGGATAAGGAGATGTGAGGTTAGGCAGCATCCACATATACTCAAAGCAAGGGAATTACTTTCAAGCTATTTTAAAGCACAAATAAATTATTTTCACAGGAAATGAATTGAGTTTAAAGAGGTAAAATTACTGACTACAGGTGGACTTCTGCTAAAATTCTCCTTTTGCTCTCCATAGAGTAAGAAGGGATTTATATAAATTTATAAATATCTATGGCAAAATCTACTTACCTGAATAAATAATATTTGTAAAGAGGGCATATTCTAGATGAATACTGCAGTGCAAAGCGGTTTTGTGATTGCCTGTTAAACAAATCAAAACATAAACATTTATTGTTTTAAGGGACAGAGATATTTAACAAAGTTGTTCCCCATCAAAAGCTACACTTGTTGCTGGGTTTCAAACACTATGGGAAAACAGTCTTTGTTCAACCGGTTGTGAAGCACGTGTGTCAAACACGCCAAAATGTATTTTGGCTTTAAATAACCTTGGCAGGTGACGTGGCTAATTTCACCTGCACCTGCTGAGGGAGAAGTCTCCCTCTTTGTTGTTTGAAGATATTACCTAGATTCTAACACTAAGCACTCTCTGAGTTACTTAGCCTAGTGTAAGAATAAGGAAAATTTTATAAAACCATGACTGACTCGGATCGGATCCTCCCTGTGAGAGGATCCCCAGATTTCGATTAGCATGAGTTTTGCTTTGAATGCTTGGGGGCTGACCATGCCGCCCAGGGACTTGAGGGAGAGTGTGGACTCTGTGATTTTTTTTAATTCAGAGTTCTGTGTGCTCGGTACATCTTTTTTAAAGCAACTGAGCCACCTCTTCCTCATCCTGGGGCTCGCAGTTTAAGCTTGCTGAGAAACGGGAGATGGATCCGTCCGCTTCTCCAGTGCATTCGCCGAACCGCGACTTCCTCGTGTTCTTTTCTGGAGTGTGCCATGGCACTTCTTCTGAGCCGGGGTTAGATAGCACCGCCTCGGAGCGTTCCACTCGCGATACAAAGGCGATTGAGGATCTAATCGGGGCGGTAACCTAGGTAGTTGACAGGCTCAAACTCGACTGGCCGCAGGAACAAGAGGCCCCCTGATTCCTCCAGTGTTTTTGTGCCATCGACGTCGATTCATTCGACCATCGTTAGTGCGAGGACACGGGGGTACATGGCAATGCCAAGGGTGGAAGAGACGCTGGCTAGCTATCTCTCCCCTGGGACGTCGTCATCCCTGAAAAAGCCTTCTCTTCCCACTAAGCCTTGCAGAGTCAAATCTGCGCTGGTGGGAAAGGCTTTTCAGGCAGCGGGTCAGGCACTTGCTGCCCTGCACACCATGGACACCATGGCGGTTCTGCAGGCGTACCAGGCTGACCTGGATGATGTCAGCACTGGTGGGGTTATTGACGTAGCAGCGTTGTCAGACCTACGCTGCTCCACAGATTTGTCTCTCCGTGCAACCAAGCGGACGGCGTGTGCCATCGGCCGCTCTTTGGCTGCTTTGGTTAATGCGGAGAGGCACCTGTGGTTGAACCTCACAGGCATCAAGGACAGGGATACCGTTGTCACCAGGTTCCGGGAGGCGAGACGACATGAGGAGGCATTCGTCAAATATCTACCCCGCCATGCCCAAGCGTCTGGAGATTCGGCCACCCACTCCGGATCAGTTCCCCAGTCCCGGCCAGGCACACAGTCTCTGGTGGGTCCGGTCTACCTGAGGCGTGAGGTCCTCAGGGAGAGTGTGGCGAGTCGCTCACCCCCTCGCAGAAGTAGGGGAGTGGCCCACGTGCCCCTAAGGCCACCTCGGGAGTGCCGACCCGGAGGCGCTTTATCTGTTCTAAAAAGAAGAAATCCTGAGAAGAATTTCAAGAATTCCAAGAGAAACTGGAGGCTCCTCTTCGGTGCCCTCACAGGGCTGCTTTGCAATCCCCGCAGCTACCACTCTTTCGGGGATACGCGGTCTCAAAAATGCTAAATATTCGGCCGTCTCATGCTACACTTCAGGGCACCGAATGTCTGGCATCCCCCCAACAGGAAGAAGTGTCGCCATTGAAACCCCAGGTGTCCCCTTGCAGCAAGTGTGTGATGCGGTGGGCTGGTCCTCTCCGCACACATTTGTTAGATTTTATAGTCTGGATGTCCATGCCACTCCAGGCTCACGTGTCCATGGAGTCTACATCCCAGAGTCATATCGGAGGCCTCCTCTCAGATTGTGCACACACGTCAAACAACCTTGGGGTGTCCACACACTTCCAGTGTGGTGGCCTCGGTATTCTCGTTCCCATGGCATTTGAAACGCAGCACCGAGAGTAGCTTTTGATAGGGAACGTCTCGGGTTACTTGGTCTTAACCCTGTTCCCTGAAAAAGCAGGAACGAGATGCTGCGCCTCAATGCCGCACTGTAGGCGTGCGCGGAAGTCCTTTCAGATAAAGTTGGAACCTGATGACGCGTCCGCATTCACGCGTATTTATATCCGGCAGGTGCGGGTGTAATTAGCCACGTCACCTGCCGAGGTTATTTAAAGCCAAAATACATTTTGGCGTGTTTGACACACGTGCTTCATAACCGGTCGAACAAAGACTGTTTTCCAATAGCGTTTGAAACGCAGAATCTCATTCCCGCTTTTTCAGGGAACAGGGTTGCAGCCAAGTAACCCGAGACGTTTTCAGGTACGACAGAGGTTCTCAAAGTGTGCGGAGCTCCACCTGGAGGGGGCATATGATTACTGCAGTCACCAGCAGAAAAATGAGAAACACCAGCCTGACATTAGATCTGAGACATGTGTCACATGCAAATGTAGAGAACTCTAACATGCTTCTGGGACTTCATCCCTGTCTGTGAAGCCTTAATTTACTTAAAAAAAAAACATTTAAATGGATATAGAGAAAATGATTGTTTTTATTTTGCTTTCTAAATCCATTTTCACTTAAACAAAAGCCTTCAAAGCTGAAATTTAATTCAAATTTCATATTAAAATGATTTAAAGATTCTCCTCTGATGAGCAAATACTGTCTCGAAACAAACAAACCTGGAAAACGCTCTGTATGAGGAGATGCCCATAACAGCAGAAGGATCCTTAACCCACAGTGAGCACAGCACACAACAGTCTCACTCAGAAAGCCTCAACAAGACAAAAAATACTGTTTAAACCATGATCATTTCAAAGCTATATTAACACATAAGAAGTCCCATAAATCTCATGGTGATGAACATCCTTGATAAAGGTTTTCTTTATTCAAAACTATGAATGGGGCAAATTTTACAGCTTAGAACAGAACTGAATGAACAAAACAAAGATGGTTTCATTAACTGCTCACTGACAGCTTTCACACAAAGGATTGACACTGAAAAACTTACCCTCAGTAACTCCCCAGAACAAAAAGGCAAAGTACATAATAAGGTTTGGTGCAGAGACAACACAAATTTGAAGAAACAGGGCGGTTCCTATAGAGAGAAATGAAAACAGAAACTAATTCATTATTTATGTTAATAGGCTCAATGAAGATGATAATAGTTTCTTTAACAAACCTACTTGTATTTTGTGATGTGCACCATAAAGCAGAAAGCACAACAGATGATACACAGGCAGAAATACAGAGAAATAACACAAAGATGTGTATAACAGAGAAACCTGTAAAAACACATTTAGTTAGTAACTGTTTACAAGAAATCTTGTGCCATTATTGTCTCTGTAGGCCGTACAAAGAGCCGTTTAATTCATTAGAGAACTTTACACTAAGACTCAAGTGCCGGTAAGGTGTTAACCATCATCTCCTAAAAAACACTTGCTGCACATTCTCATCATCACACCTGATCCCATCATCCCTGGAACATGCTGCTATATTTGGTTAGTTGTTGTGTTTTATTTAAGCATAGGACATTTGCACTGTGACCCACCAATGATTTACAAGAGAACACCATTATAAAACAAAGGTGTCATTATAGCCAGCTGCAGTTCTATAAGTAAAAATTGCATGTATGTAGAAGACATATAGAGAATCTTTTGTAAATAAAACATAAAATGTTATCAAACATTCGATGATACAAATATTGCATTACAATTTTGTAGATTTTTGTTTTTATTAGACCTACCCAGTTGTTGAAGTTCTACAGTTGTGTTGGCTGAAAGTCGTCCAGCAAACACTTGACACATGTAAAGTCCTTTATCTTCAGTTCTGATGCTCTTCAGTCTGAGAGAGAAGTTTCCTCTGTGGATTTCATCAGTGAAGAGCTTAACTCTGCCTCTGTATCGCACATCTGATGATTCTGATAGAATTTCATTTTTTCTGTACGTCAGTACAAAGACGTCCACATCTCCATCTGTTTTCTTCCATGAAACCTCTATGTCTTCAGGTGGGATGTGAGAGTCCACAGAGCAGTTCAGAGTCACGTCCTCACCAGCAAATGCAGACATGTTGTGTGCTGATCTTGTTACGATCAAACGCTCTTGAAAAGAATATTTTAAATATCAAAGTATAGATTTCAATTCAGTTATGAAAGTTGTTTTGTTGAAAATGTTTTGGCAAAGACTGTTTTATTACTCACCAACTGCTTTTATTTCGACCAGAGCTTCATCAGAATCCACATGACTATAGACTTTACATCTGTAAAAACCTTTATCTTCAACTCTCACATTGCTCAACAGGAGGGAATAGTTTCCATGTTGAATGTTCTCGCTGAAGAAATCAGCTCTGTTATGAAAATCTTTATATTGAGCCTCTGATACACTTTCCCCGGACTGAAACACGTGTACTAATGTATTTGAGTCTGTTCTTATCCAAACCACCTTCAGTGTGTCAGCTGGTAAAGGTTTGTCAACAGAACAGGGCAGAACCACTGAACCTCCCAGAGGAACAACCAGAGGATCTGACGGACCTTTTACAATAAATCCTACAGCATTTCATGAGAGAGAGAGAGATAAAGTAAAGGCTGTTATGTTCTTTCTTTCATTACCTTCTTATGGAATTCTTGTTATAAGTCAGCTTTTTATATCACTCAAAAAAAAGATTGTTGCTGCTTGTCCATTTTACTTAACTTACTTAAGTTACATCAACACAACATTTAGAAAAGTTGGTCACAACATGATTTTTTTAAGTTTAGTTATATAATTGAATCCATTCATGGTTGGAAAACTGTCAGGCTTTACCTTTCGTTTTATTTTTGTTTAGGGTCGTTTTTCTGTATTTAGTTTGCTGTCTTTTGTCTTTTGCAATTTTCTCACGTCTGGTACCCCGTTTAGGCTCTTAGTATTGTTAATTGCCCTCACCTGCTCCTCATTTGTGTTCCCTCTATTTCAGCTCGTTTTGGCTTTTTCTCCGTGTGGCCATGTAAATTGTTTGTACCGTGTTTTGCTCGAAGTGTTTAGAGTTTACCTTTTGATCTATCCCAGGAACGAGGCATCATGTGAGCTGGTTTGGACTTATTTTCACTTACGGCTTCTCTTTTTGTTCTCGTGTTCCTTTTTGGATTTCAGTGGATTATTCACTCACGGAGTTTAACTGCTAGCGTAGTTTCCAGTGTTTACGGTTAGGAGTGCCCTGCCTATCTTCTCTCTCACTGAGATTACAGCACCGGCCGTGTTATCTTTGTTCTGGTCAGGAGTGCCCTGCCGATTTATTGTTTGCTGTTGTGAACTTTGTGCTAATAAACTGTGTCTACCTCACCTGCATCTGAGTCCTTTTGAGAACCGTGACAGAAAACATTGAGTTGTGTTGTGTTAACATAAAACCATAACAATTGGGCAGGGGACTTTAAAGTATTATTTTATGCATTTTTCAGTAAGAAGAAAAAGGTTTTGTGGTTTAATGTTAATTTATCTTTAAGGTTTGGAAGAGTTTGTTATATTTTTGAGTTTTGTGGTTACCATTGTTTAGAAAAGCTCATATAATAAATATAAAGTAAAAGTTAATGATGTAAAACGTAAAACAAGACTCTTAATCTGACACAACTAAACAACACCTTATTGCTGAATGGATACAAGGTTGTTTTTGCACTCGGCCTGACTTTGTCTAAACGAGCGTAATTCGGAAATCGGACACCCCGCCTTTAAGTTGAAAATCTAAAAATTTTTGAGGGAACAACATGTTGCTTCAAAGCAGCATAACGTTTATATTTCATGCCTTTGCCAGATGCTTTTATCCAATATGATTTACAATACAGTACAATACAGTTGTGTTTAAGTTTGTTCAATTTCAGATTGGTGGTCACTTTCAACATACAGAGACACTGATGTGATCTAAATCATCTGTAAATTTCAAGTCTTAAAATTTCTAATATCTAACCTCGATCATTTTAAGATGAACCCTGAGATAAACATTGAAAATTTGAACAGTTGAACATTTGAACAGTTGAACATTTACTTATTGAACATGTCCAAAATTCATTATTATGAAAAAAGTCAAATAAGCTGTACAGAAGATAACAGAATATCATTTTTCAGCCCAGATTCAGTAATAAACAGGACAATAACAAGACATGATCTCAACTCTAAAGCACAGTGGTAAAAATGGTCAAGTAAATCAGTTCTGGATGAGTTTGAAGAGTTACAAGTTAGTGAGCGATTTAAGCATTCGAGCACACAAAGAAATGACACGACTGGTGTTGTTTTTGTCATCGTAAGGCTATAAAAGTGTACTGAAACTTTAATTATCTAACTCTGATTTGTGTCTTGTATGAGGAGATAACACTTACCGTTGGAGATCATCAGCAAAACTGACAACAACATGCATTTGTGTAGCTGCATGTTAAAAAATTAAATCATTCAGATCAATAGATAGTCAAACTCTCCTCCGTTCTTAACATGCTGAGACTTGTTTCACTTTCACTTCAAAAAGAAAAACAAAGTTTTGAATAAAACACCTCCTGTAATCTTACATAACCTGTGTCACATGCTCCAGTGAGTAATATGTAGAGATTTCAGAAATGACCAAAACAAGTAAGTCTTATTTGGGTCTGTAGTATTATTCTTATTAATAAAGAGGATAAAAACAGCATGTTTTTTTAAAGATTTGCTAACAAGCTGAGCAGAGACTGAAGACAAGATTCACAGATTCTACACAATTTGCCTTAGTTCTTTAGTTTTATTAATGTAAAAAAAACCTGAAAAATACCTGTTGAGAGAAAGAGGGTATTTTGTTAATATTTTTTTCTTCTCATTTGTCTGTCAACTATTCACAGAAGAGATGGGTTTTATGTAGTTTTTGAAAGTTGTGAGAGATGTGGTTGACTGGACTGGGTTGATAAAATACATCTCAGTAAAACTAGATAAAAATGGGTTTTCTGTGTTCTGTGTGTCTGTATGTGTGGTTGAATGATTTTCTATAAAGACAGATAGTTAAATAAAATGATATCTACCCTCTCCATATATAAATGATAATAAAATCGCTTACTGACTGAAATTGTTCATTTTTCAAGGTTCTTTGTGGTGCATTAAGACAATAATTGATTATTTCTTGATAACTTGTGCATTTTTATGCAAATGTCTAAACATAGGTATGTACTTTTGATAGAAGCATAAGAAACAGATGAGTGCATGCATACTGTTAATGTATTGTATATTGTGCATCTTTTATAGTCAAATTAAACACAACACTGTTTAATACCGTCTCCTTAACACTCATCAGACAAAATGTTATTATACATTTAATCAAAATAGTAATCAGTGTCTAAATTGTGTTGGTATTTAGTGACATTTGTCGCAAAACAGCTGCTTACTTTGTCTCTCCCGATTAAACCTATTCAAAATGACTGACAGTTTGGACACAGCATATGAACCACGTGACCAAGCGTTGGCGAGAACAACGTGTGTCGCAACTAATATTCAGCGGCTCATCCCTGAGGCAGCGGCTTTTAAATCGACTACACTACCCACAATGCCTTTGTAAAAATTGTAAACAGAACTACGTCAGCGGTGATATGGGTTTCAAACCTTCAGAACATGAGCAGCACATCGCAAAATCTCAGTGACAGTGATTAATGTTTACTTATCTATAAGTGCTGCTTTCTTTAGCAGTCCTGTGCAGATATTTTGTTTGTTTAAATGAAGATTCGTCACAAAAGCGCCCTCCGGTCAGAACACGCTCAGAATTAGTTCATTTTTCAATCTTTTATTTAAGGGGAATAAAACAAACAGAAAGAATAATCCAAATAGTCCAACATGAAAAAGGGAAAGTCCAAAAGAACATGAATAATCCAAAAGACGGTAGCAACCGGGGAACATGCATACATTGAATGAACAGGTGAGGGAGATTAGAGGGGGCGGAGCTAAACGGAAGACAGATGGAGACGCGGCGAAAGTGTCTCCACACAAAACAAAACATGGTACAGTCACGAAAAGGCACGGAATCTCACGAAAGGAAGGACGGGATCCTGATAAGCGGCCAGTCAATGAATTGGAGTTTTAGTTGGTTTCAAGAGAGAGAGACCGGAAGATATTTAGATGGTCAAGTTTTACTGAAGTTATTTGTGTAAATAAAATGAATGGTGTGCAATTCTTTTGAAGAAACACTGATGATTGTGTTTATTGTTATTGTGCTGCAAGCTTACTGTTTTTTACTTCAATAGTTTGAAACACAATTTTTTCTGTCTTCGTATTTGTAAGTGTTGCATGACTTGCATGACTTCACAGGAAAGATGCTGCGTCGACTGCTTTTAAAGTACTGTGATGGATTTACTGTCACCTCATTTTCCAGAGACATTATTATGGAGGAGAATTGCTGATCTTCATGTGCTTGTAGCCTCGACATTTGTGTTCTTACTGGGCTGGAATCTTTATAAAGAGAAGATTACAAACATCTTTTAATAAAAGTTGTTAAATGTATTCAAAAATGAATAATATAATTTAGTTGTGCTTTGTTTAATGTGATGTATGTGTTGAAGGAGTAATACAACAAAATATCTTCACTAGTGTTCTACAGAAGATAGAAAGTCATACAGGTTTGAAATGACAAGAGTGTAAATGATGACATCCTTGCGGGGTTTTAAATTTGTGCAGAAGTTTTTCAGTAAAAACACAAAATGGTACATTTAGTTTGACCTCACTGAAGCCAAATATCATGAGATGTTTCATGTTTTCTTACTGAATACTTTGTTACGTTTGATCAAGTGATTAATAATGAGTTTACAAGCATTACGCAAATAATAAGTGTCAGATGAATCCATAAATACATGCCTGCAAACTGGTCGCTTTAAATCGAGATTCACCATTTTAAATCAGAATGGGATATTCTTTTTAAAAATAAATTTTCCCTGAAGCAAACCCGGCGGCTTCATAGCTGCATCCATGTTAGCACGTCACGTTTGATGTGGTATTTTCACAGTAACGTTATGTTGTGTTCAGACCAAACGCGAATGGTGCGTCAAGCGCGAGTGATTTTCATGTTGAAGTCAATGCAAAGACGCGATAGACCTACTTGCAGCGCGAATCGCACGAATGAAGCCCTGGTTATGAGATGATGAGGCGGCGCGAATGACGCGAATGAAGCCCTGGTTATGAGATGATGAGGCGGCGCGAATGACGCGGATCACGCGAGTTTAAAAATCTTGTTCTCGCACCCTACAGTGCAATTCAGCTAGGCAGGGTCGGCGCCACGGGGGGGCCCCAGGGGGCCTGGCCCGGCCACCTAGGTTACTGTGCCCTCTCACCTCTAGTCAGCACACCCCCCTGCCTCGGAGCGCGATTTCAGCCGTTGAGACTCAGCAACAGGCACGGTGACGGTTCCACTGTGGCTGTGCCCTCTTATTCCTGACATATAATTATATATATTTAAAATATATATATATTTTTTTTGTAAATTAATTTAGTTTTACTAGAATCAAATCAGCTTTGCAACTTTGCATGAAAAACTCGCGACAGGCGATTAACTAAATTTCGTCACTAGCAGCTTGTATGTAATTGGTTGAAATATGACTGTATAAGTCTTGATGTTAAGTATTCTTTTTTCAGTCAACTTCTACTCTTTATTCAATTCATAATAATCTGTATTCGTCTAAAACACCTAACGCGCTTATCAAGTGTTTTGTCTGAACTTAAACTCGCTGTCACATTCGGGGCCTCTACCGCTATGTGTGAGAACTCATTTTCTGTGCTCAAGAACGTTTTCACGGACAACAGACGAGCAATGAACCACACACGTAAGTCTCAGCTCGTGCAACTTGCGTTTGAACTTGCGTTGAGCTTACAAAGAAAATGCGCAACGAATGGAAAGACCTCGTTCTGAGAAAGTTTAACTCCTCCACTCGTCGACTGCAGCTTTTCTAAAGGTAAGATGTGTTTTTTGCTTTTTTGTCTGATATTTATTATAGTCAGTGCTGGTCCGTTTATTATTTATGAGAATGCTGTAGGCAGCGTTCGTGCTCTGTATCGTTGCGTCTGGTAGCCTAAATGGTGACTAGATGGTTGTTGTTTCAATTCAAAGTGGGTGTATTGTGGAGGTATGCCCTCCCAGTGACACAACGAGGCCCCCTCGTTCTGTATGTCCTGGCGCCGACCCTGCAGCTAAGTATACATCCGCGCTAAAATATCAAGGTGAAAGTCATCATATCTTGCATAGTATAGACCCAGCTCTCAACCCAACTTTGAGAATAGATTAACGCCGACATTTTTTTTATCGCGCGATAAGAGTCTCACTGCGTTAACGCCGTTAACGCCGTTAACGGCCCACCACTAATATTAATACATTTTTGTCAATGTGTTGGGTCTGCTCTTATTTCATAAATGAAAAAGAAACATACATTTTATACGTTGTTGTATTCTTGTAATTTAGGGTGAAGTATCATTGTATAATATTGTATAGGTATGTTGTGTAACTCTTGTTTTGTGTAGCACTGTATTTCTCAACAAGGCAGTTCCCCATCAGCAGAATGAAAACGTGACACGGAGGTATGCTATCTCGACCAAGCCCCTGATGTCGAGCGAAAGAAATGGACAGGTTACTCTGGTTTTACAGTTTTTCACAATAGCTAAAAAAACATTTCCTGATCACACCCTTTCTCAAAACCTTGCACACTAACCAAATCTTCAAACTACAGCCACAAAACCTGGATTTAATCTAGCAAAATCAAACAATTGCCTCAACATTTAAAACCGTGCTCAACATCAAGCATACACACCACACAGCATCAATTAACCACTACATCAAAAGAAACACAGCCTGATGAGCATGTACTTTAAGAACAATAAAGGTTTATTTTATATTGAAACACATTTTGAAAATGCTTTAAAAAATCGACAGTAATCAGAATCTAGTTTAGATATTATATGTTGTATTGCGTAAGTTCTGGATGTTTTGTATGTACAAAAATGCCCTGAAAAATCCAAAATATCAAAGAAAAGCGTGTTAGTGTCCTCGACAATGTTGTAGAACAGCAAAATCACAGCAAGTCAATGAGAATTTATTTTTATCTCAGCATAACCTCTTCGTGCTGCCCACAACATCCACATTACTGACAGTGCCGTCCAATTCCAGTCAACGGAGAGAAAACCCCACTGACAACATTCCACACCAACTGGAACACAGACCTATTCCTCATACTTCTCCACCTCACCCATCATGTCCTCTGCCTCTCTGATTGTTTTCATTCATAGTTGATTAACAGTAAAACAGTTGTGTTCTATATTTGCTGCCTGTGTTTCCTGTTTTACAATAAACTTGTATCATAGTGTGAAGTATGCATTACTGAGGAAGAAATTGTTCTTGCCAGAAAAGTACATGCTATTTGCTAAATGAGTCTAAGAGTCTTTGTAATAGACAATTTTAGCATAAATGTATAGGATAATTCAATGTAAGTAGCTTTGGATAAAAGTGTCTGCCAAATGCATAAATGTTAATGTAAAATGTTAATGTAATACTGTATAACTATAATGCAACATGTGTCATGGCATTCACAAAAGGAACAACAGAGATGAAAATGTATCAACAGCAAAGACAGATCTCCTAAAACAAAGTAAAGTACAGCTACTCTAGAGAATGTAGAACGATCCAGAATCAATTCTGTACAGACATTACAACATGTCTCTGTGATCAAGATGATGGACTTACATGAGACTGAAGTTCACCTGGACTCTGTGGATCATCTCATTGGTCAACTACTGCATGAAAATGAAATCTGTGCCTTCATCTTTGTTGTTCAACTGGATCAGTTAACATATGCTGACAAGATGGGTCTTGAATGGCTACAGAATGTATTTGGTGACAGAGTTCTTCAGTTTGTGATGATTCTCTTCACTTATGATAGAGAAGAAGAGTATGACACAATAATAGACGATCTGAAGAAGAACAGTATCGTGAGACAGCTGGTGATGAAATGTGAAGGAAGATATCACACCTGCAGCAAGACCATGAACAACCGATCAGAGATGACTGGCCTGATGAGGAAGATTGACCGTCTGTTTAATGAGAATAAACAGCGGTGCTACACTGAAGACATGTACAACATACAGTTACAAGAGAGAAGAGACCAGAAAAAGGGTGAGTTTAACATGTTCATTTCAACCCATTCTCACTGTCAACTCATCACATATTGAAGCTTGGTCAGTGGCCCTCCGCATAACTTTTCAACGCCTTTATTGTCAGTTTTGACGTACAAACTACACCTTTAATTTAATGATAAATATTCAGGTCACAAAAATGTCTTTGAAATCGTAAAGATTTCTAAAACCATTTATATATTTACAAATGGCAAGAATGAAATGTGCCTTTAACTGATGCATAAGGCGAACAGTCTGAAAGTACTTTGCACGTCAAACACTGACACTAAAGGGTACTATTTGTGTTGATGCGGAAGGGCGCTGACCAAGCTTCAATATGAGAGCGAATGGGTTGTTTATTGACCTGTGACTGGTAAATGTAGCCTCTGGTTCCTCTGAGACCACTGTTTACTTGACACATAATACTTTTTAAAGCCACTAAACAAATACAAAATATCAAGACCAATTACTGTTAACTGTTCTTGTATGAATCATTTATGTGTTTCCTCTCAGAAAACAAACCTACAAACAGTAAAGAAAAAATGCCGTACACCACAGCAGATTCCCAAGAAAAACACAGAGTAAGTTTCAAGTACATTTCAAGTATTAGCTTTTTTATTAAAACCAATAACTATATTTCATAATTGACCTTATACTGTTTGGATAGTAAAACTGGTTTAAAAAATACTAAGTAGTGCTGAAAGGGATAGTTTACACAAAAAAAAATTATTCAATGATTTATTCACTCTTGTCAAATCTAAATGATTTTCTTTTCTTCAGCAGAATAAGAAGATCTTTTGAAAAATGTTTGTAACCAAACGTCTGTGATACCTATTAATGGTTTTGTCCATTAGAAGTGAATGAGTACAGGTGTTGTTTGGTTACAGGTTATTCTTCAAAAACTTGTTTGTGTTCTGCAGAAGAATGAAAGTCTAAATGACGAAAGAAAAACATTTTCTTTTTTCCATTTAATTTTTGAAGAACTTCAAAAATCAAAAACTTTAATCTAAGGGTTGAGGGAAAACTGTCCATTCCGTCGCTATTTTATTATCGGGGTCTGCAAAATGTTATGTTTAAAAAATAAAACTATATTTTCTTCTCATAATGTAATTTTTTTGCAGCACCTCTTTTTACCCTTTGCCTGAAATGCTCTGTTGTAGCTCCTGTCTCTAGAACGCCCCCCTCCCAAAATGCCAGGTCTACTCTACTCTCACTGTTTAGCATGTCACAAATGTAATGTCCATGACCCTAATCAGGTTTTCGCTCCTGAGATTTCAATTGGACCAATCAATCTTTTAATGTAAATGACTTAGAGACGTTATGACCAGTCTTGAAGAAAAAATAGATGACTGACTTGTAAGACTAGTCTAAGCAGTTCATGCAACTTTCTGCAAGTCAGATTCTGAGAGTTTATAAGTACAAACTAATCAAACAGACCGGTTCCAGTGTAAGAACTGAGGTTTCCTTCAATGTCATGTGACAAAGGGAGTGGGAGTGTCAATCATTGTGAATGTGTTGGGAGTGTGGGAGGACATATTTTTGTTGACCATGTATTCATTGAAATACCTTAAACTTGAGATACGACTTTGGGCTAATAATCAAGAAGTATGTCAAGAATGTCTGTACTGCTGAGGAACTGTGATAAAATTAAACTTTTTAAATACAACTGTTTTGGTCCCTAGTGGTCCGTGGTGTAATTGCTGGTGGTCCATAGAACATTAACTGAAAGAAAGTCATGATAAATCTGTACAAATCAAGACTGAACAAACAGAACTTTGGAGAATATCTGAAGATCTTCAAGCCGAAGCCTTTGGCGTTGAGCACATCATGAGAGAGATCGGTCAGATCTATGAATCATGTTCCTTTTTGACGAAGATCAAGCCAGGCCTGCACTTTAATTCATCTCCTCGTCTTGCTGCAGATATGATGATGTCTGGATTTCCACTGGAGCTGATGGATGGAGATGCTGCTCATGTTCCTGTCATGTGGGTTACTGCTGTTCTAGATGAACTCAACCAGAAACTGGTTTGATCAGAGATCAGAGAGTGTTTGTTCTGTCAGTTTTAGGGATTCAGAGCTCTGGGAAATCCACCATGTTGAATGTCATGTTTGGACTTGAGTTTGCAGTCAGTGCCGGCCGCTGCACCAGAGGAGCTTTCATGCAGCTGATCAAAGTGTCAGAGGAGATGAAACGTCAGATGAAGTTTGATTATATTCTGGTTGTTGATAATGAAGGTCTTCAGGCTTCTGAACTGTCTGGAAGATCCACAAGACATCATGACAATGAACTGGCCACATTTGTTGTTGGTCTTGGTCATGTGACATTGATCAACATCTTTGGAGAAAACCTGTCTGAGATGCAGGAAATTCTTCAGATTGTTGTTCAGGCCTTTCTGAGGATGAAGAAGGTGAATTTATCTCCCAGCTGTATGTTTGTTCATCAGAATGTTGCAGACATCACAGCTGGAGAGAAAAACATGGATGGTAGGAGAAAACTTCAGAAGACACTGGATGAGATGACAAAACTCGCAGCTAAAGATGAAGTCTGTGATGCAGAATGTTTCAGTGATGTCATTAAATTCGATGTATGTAATGATGTGAAGTATTTTGCTCAGCTGTGGGAGGGAAGCCCACCCATGGCACCACCAAACCCAAACTACTGCGAGAATATTCAAGAACTAAAAAATATATAATTTCACAAGCTTCAAAATCAAATGGAATTAAACTGACACATCTACGTGAGCGAGTTCAAGATCTCTGGGAGGCTTTACTGAATGAACAATTTGTGTTCAGCTTCAGAAATTCTCTGGAGATTTCAGCCTACAGGAGACTGGAGACAAAATACAGCAAGTGGACGTGGACTCTTCGCAGTGCAATGCTGGAAATTGAGAACAAACTACACAACCAAATAGTGAATGAAGCAATTGATGAGGTTAATGAAAGATATCTTCAAAAAGAACTGAAGCAGAAAAGTGATGAAGTGAATAAATCAATGTCAGAATTCTTTGAGAAAGACACAGACAAAGTTATCCTGATTCAGTGGAAAACTTCATTTGAAATTAAAATCAAAGAGCTTCAGGAAAACATTGTGAGAGAATCAAAAAGAAAGTTAAATGAGATTATTCAGCAGCGAAACCTGAAGAGAGAGATTGATGCTCAGAGGACACATCATGAAAACACTCTCTTTGAAAAGAGCAAAGAACTTGCTTTAAAACACAAAGACAAAACAAACAATGAAAAAACACTGAAGGAGCAGTTTGATGTGTTCTGGGAAGAGTGTGATCACAACAGATTCTCCTCCGATCAAAGACATCGACATACTGAAAGATGTGAAAGAACTGCTCTGTGACATCCATGAAAGTGTCCATGCTGACACCTGGAACGACATCAGGAATATTTTCACTGTGTCAAATTTTTCAGATTATGTTCAATTCAAGACATCCAGTGGAGTTACAGGACCTGCTATAAATTTATACAAAGCAGCTATAGAGAAGTTTGCGTCTGTTCTATCTAATGAGGATGAAACACAAGTAAGAAGCCTGATCTCAGATGTTACTCATCAAACAGATAACACAATCAAGTCATTTAATATTTCCAAGATGGGCTACAAAATCAGCTACATTCAACAACTCACAGATTACATCAAGGCAAAAATTACAAAATACGAGGAAAGACCACTGAGATATGTGTTCAAGAATAAATTCTTCATAGATTTGGTATTTTCTGTACTTAAGAGAGCAAACAACACATTCACTGACCAACACAGAATGTTCAGAGAAGCAAATGATCCGGATCTCTATCTGGAGAAGAAGAGTGAAGAATACTACAGTGTTTTCCAGAAATACTGTCAAGGAGCAACATCAGCGGCTATTTTTGGTGAGATCCTCTGTCAGAAACTGAAAGAACCCATTGAACAGAGTGTCTACAGACAGACCGCCAGAGATTTAGCAGATGAGATGAGATCAAACTGTCCGTCACTGAATGGAAACAGATCAAATCTGGAGAAACACATCCTGAAGAGACTGGCAGAAGAGGAGAACTTTGACAAATACATCAAATACATTGATTATCCCAGAGATCACTTCAAGAGTTTCATCAGAGATGAAGTGAGTCAGTACATCAGAGATCAGTTCAGTGTCAGTGTTCAGCTCAAGATGAATCAGAACATTGAACTCCTGCAGAAGAAGATCATGACAGCAGCACATGAATCTACTCAACATGTTCAAGAGAACAGAGGAAATGTTGATGTGTGGTTGAAGTTTTTCACTCTGAAGCTCTCAGATGTCCTGATATTCTCTGTGAAGGACTTCAGTGGAGTCAAACATGATGATGTAGATGATTTCAAACTTCTAGAAGACGTGATAAGAAAAAAACTTGATACTGTAACATCTGACATCAGCAGAGAGATGAGAACATGTTCATTTGATAAAAAACTGGGTGTGAACAACAGACCAGATGAGATTCTGATTGATCACTTGTGTCAGTGCTGTTGGGTTCAGTGTCCGTTCTGTAATGCCATCTACACAAACACAGTTGAAAACCATGATGGAGATCACAGTGTTACTTTCCATCGTGTGAGGGGAGTTAAAGGGTCACATTACAGGGGCACAAAACACTTTGCTCTTCGCATATGCACAACAGCTGTTGCAAGCAGTGATCTATCTTTTCATCCAGATTAATCTGATCGGTCAGTCCTCTACAGAGAATACAGAACATCGGGAGAAGATTTTGCTATATGGAGCATCACACCTGATCTCTCTGAACTGCCCTACTGGAAATGGTTTGTTTGCAGATTCGAGGTAGATCTGGAAAAATACTATAATCAAACATTCCAGGGGTCTGGTAAGATTCCAGATGAATGGAAACAAATAAAAAACAGGAAGCTACGGAAAGTTTAGATAAATACATCTAATGAAATAAAAATGACAGTTTAATTCACAAAACACTTTATCTTGCAAGTCACTCACATAGACCTCATCCGAGAAACAGTTTGAATAACAAAATAAAGAAAAATAAATTGATTAAGAGGGTTATTTATGGGCTGGATGTAATTGTTTGGTTCCACACATAATGTGTTGAATTTACACAGGTGTTTAAGATGATTTATGAATAGGAAAATATATGCATACAAATACACTTGCTAGACAGCTGGAAAAGTCCTAAGAATTAAGGTTGTTTGTGATGATGGGACACAAAACAATAAGACCCCATTTGTTGTTAGATCCTGAGGAGGGATATCCTGACCTCCCATCAGGGGTTGTTGATGCCCGGGTACTGAACCCCTTCCTCTTATCACACCTCTCCCCTTCATCTCTTCAGGCCCTGATCACTGGAAAAATGCTTACACATGTCATACTGTGTATATCATTTATTGTCATAGTATGAAGTTTTGATGAGTCATGTTTGGTATTGTATCAAAGGTAGGGATGGGTATCGTTAAGGTTTTAACGGTACTACTACTTTTATCGATACCACTTAACGATCCGGTACTTTAACGGTACTCTTATCGGTATTTTTTGTTGTGTTTTTTTTATGAAAGACAAAACTAAAGCTGGAGTTTTTTTCACTTTTTAAAACATTTGTATTCTTTACATTCGTTGACCTAACATATCTTAATGCAGGTAAAAGATGACTGATACCCGCCTATTATTCATAGAGAATTAAAATAAAATGCATGTGGTCCTAAATTTGTTTATGTTTTTTGTTGTTTTTGTTTAATAATAATAATAATAATTATACAGGTTTGTAACCTCTTGCAATTTACACAAACACAAAAAAGTTTATGTATTTCATCGCTACAAATGAATTTTTTAGGTAAGCTCTGCTTTATAATTTCTTAAGCGTAATTTATTATTATTCATCCATTTTAAACGCAGTACTGTGAAAGCAGTTTTTATGTTTAAGATTTATTTAGGCTACTGCATAAAAAAACACACTCTAAAGATTTATATGTAGGCTAATTTTTTATGCCATGTGTGTTTATTAAATTATTACATACTAATTTAAAGAAATCTTATGCAATGTTTATGTCTGTGTTATTTAGGAAGACTGCTAGGCTAGCATACGTACCTGAGGACGTGGATGATGAACTATTAGCTAGCAGGCAGTCGAAAACTTTCCATTTCTCTGTCTGCACATAATGCACTTTAGAGAGATGTTTAGCCAGATTACTTGTGTTTCTGCTCTTACAAGCAAAAGTCTTGTTGCACTTGTTGCAACGAGCATTATCTGTATACTCGCGTGAAATGTTGCCAGACTTTAGAACGTTTGTTTCTCTCCGCCATCGTCACTCTATTATGCGCGCCGCGAGCTTTCGTGTTGTGTGCGCGCGAGCTCTGTGTAGTGTGGGACGGACGTACATTTCGCGTGCAGTGCGAGATTGCGAATAACGAAAATGCAGGTAAATGTTTTTAATATTATCTCAAATTAGAAATGGCTGGTCAGTTAAAATGCTAGGTAACGTTTATTTAGCAATAAAAAAGAGGAAATGTTTTTCTTAATTTCTCAAGTACCGACAGCAGAACCGTTAACGTCAGAGCTTATCGATACTTCGGTCTTTAATAATTCAGCCCCGAGACCGATAAAGTACCGAGTTTCGGTACCCATCCCTAGTGATAACATACAGTTTTTCATCTCATCTTCCACTAAACCCTGATTACTCCACCTAAAACAATGACATCCATAAATCTATAAAATTAATACATTTTTTTGGCAAGTTGACCTCCTTTTGGCAGTGAATAAGATCTTGGTAGAGATCAAACAAGTTCAAACATCTAATAAAACATGTATAGCAAATACATATGTGAACTTACATGCTTACAATCATTTAACGTCTATTCATTTTCTGAGAATGGTTTGTTAACGCTTCTTCGAGACCTATCTGCTGTTTTACGTCCAACCCTTGTTGTGGCTGACTTGGTGGATGGGTTGATTCCAACAAAATATTTGCATGAAGATACAGACACAAAAAAATAAAGCAATCTTTTTAAAACAAAAATACAGGTTGCTTTTTGGCTCTTTCTTTTTGATTATGTAAATCATAACATCTCCAGAGTAAAATGTTTGAAAAGTTAATTTTATTAATGATAATTTGCTCACCCTCCAGTTGTTACAAACCTGTGGTCATTTCTTTGTTATGCATAACACAAATGAAGATGAAGCCATTATGAGTCCCCACTGACTCTCGTGTTGGGACAAAGAATTGCTATGGGGGTCAATGTTGACCGAAAACGGCGTATTGAAAACTTGCATAAAAAATCTTCATTTGTTTACAGCACAACAAAGAAATGTATACATGTTTTTTAACAACCATGAGGAGAGCATTAAAGAAGTAGTTTGCCTCAAAATGAAAATTTTGGCATAATTTACTCACCTTCTTGTCATTTTAAACTTTCTTTGTTCTGTAAAATACAGAATAAGATATTTTAATGAATGTTGATAACCAAAAACCGTTGGTCCCCATTCACTTTTACTGTTTGGACACAAAACCAATGCAAGTCAATAGGGACCAACAGTTTTTTGTTACCAACATTCTTCAAAATATCTTCTTTTGTGTTTTGCAATAGAACGAATGTTATACAAGTATGAAATGTCAAGAGGGTGAGTGAATAATGCCAGAATTTTTATTATGGGGTGAACTATCCCTTTAAGTAATTAACCCAATAACAGATTTCAAAACATATTACATTACCTGAGTAAATCGGTCTGGGAGAGTCTGGAAGCATCAAACTTTCATTAGTTTTAGCCTCAAACAAAAAGTAACAACGTCAGACAAAGTTACTGCAAAGTTTTCACTTTGTTCGTCTCATCAACACACTATACAGTTGCTAACCTCCTTATAAAGCGCTTCACATCGAAAGAAAATATTCCTAACTGATAAATAATGAGCTAGCAGCTGATGGTGACATTCATTAGAGGGATTTGTGCTTGTGATTGTCCCAGTGCTTGCGCCTCTGTTCACCACCTTAGGGCGCAATACTACTCTGTGTTCTGTCAGTTTTGTAAGGACTCCAGTTGCCATCATGCTTTGTCTCGTTATCAGGTATTGGCATCTCCTTACCTGTTTGTCCCTTCATCTGTGTATATATAGTCCTTGTGTTCAGTTGTCTGGTGTGAATCGTTATTGCATATCTTCAATAAATAATAAAGTGTGTTCAAATTAATGTGAAAGGTATGATGAAAAGTGAACAATGAACAATGATGTATTTTTAGAAATAAAATCAAGAATACAACTATTGTTATCAAATGGCACAGTCTTTCTTTAGGCTACTATTACTGTGTTTTCTGCGTGCATTGCTTTTATTTGTATGCTTTTATGAAACAGTGCCTCAAACAGAAAAGTGTAAAACAAAATTGATGGCAACTATTATACATAGGAGCATTTCTTAATGTTCAATATACTGGTAATATATTATAAATATTTGGGCATTGACATTTAATGTTGTAAAAGTAAACGTTATGTTATGTCACATTGTTGTAAACAATTCAACTGTCATTTTATTTTTTATGTTCAGCCCTTGATGCATGTTTCAGAGATATGAACGTAACGTATAGTTTTCTATTGTTTTATCTGTTAGCTGATGATTTTGATTAAGAGCACCTTTATCAAAATTTTTGTTCTCCTTGTAAAAGACACCCACTGGCCCAACGACGGAATCCAATGTCGTGGTTGAAGGGATCTTGTGTTCTTCTTCTCCTCAGTGATCTCTGTATAAAGTTATTTAAGAACTGTTACAATTAAGTTCAATTTACATGACTCTGTGGTTAAGACCGATCTGAAGTCAATTTTGATATAATAATATAAAATAACTTATATGACGTTTCAAATGTATCTGTTGAATACATTTAACTTTTTTATAAATCTTCATTCTTTAATACTTTATTATTTATAGTTATTCTTTCGATTGGGACCTGCAGTCGCACAGAGTCTCACACTGGCCGAGTTCATGGATCTCACGGACACAAAACGGTCAGTTCTGATCTAGTCAGAGGTTGCCGGGTGAACTAATACATTTATATTTACATTTAGTCATTTAGAAGACGCCTTTATCCAGACCGACTTACATAGAGTTAGGGAGCAACAAGCGATATGTCATACAGGAGCCAAAATACATTAGGTGCCAATACAAAGTCACTGGTTTCAACTAAAGCTAGACCACCAGCTGTTGAGAGAAAGGGTTAGTGAGTTTTTTTTTGTTTTCTTTTTTTTATTTGTCTGTCAGGTCCGATTGGCTGCGATATGCTTGCTCAGAAACATAACAATAGTTATTTTAGGCACGATCATGCAACTTGCTTAACCAAGTGAGAGGTGGAAATCTGTAACATGTGAGCTTTAGTAATGCCCCATTTATCATTTAAATTCTAGTATAAACTACCCCTACCTATCCTGACACATCGATTTTGCGGTAACAGAACAGGTTCCTTTCAATCTACTGGTAATAACAGACTTTGAAGAATTTATAGAATATCAACAATAACAATTTATTATACCAGGCAGGTACAACATTAATTAAAATCATAGAATGCATATACAAAGAAATTCCTAATTTACTAAGCAAAGTCTATCAACATAGTATAAGAATAAAATAAAACCACAAAGTTTATCATACCTGGTAAAATCGAGACACACGGTTTCAGTGTGGGAAGTTCTGTTTACAGAAGCTCCCCTGAGTCTTCTGCCAATGCACCTTTTATACCCAGATATGACAAAGCCAATGGTCAATGAGAAACTTGATTTGTTTGTTTTCTCGTTACTGAAGAGAACATCAAATGAGATCTCAATCTATCTGTTAACAGGATTCCCTGAGAAAGTCACACCTCTTAGAGGAGTGCAGGTTATGGATTAGAGTTAAAAAGTTTTAATATATTCTCTGTTAGGTTTAAGAACTAGACCTTTTTACCCATCGCACCATGACCTTTGATTAGGGATGGGTACCGAAACTCGGTACTTTATCGGTCTCGGGGCTGAATTATTAAAGACCGAAGTATCGATAAGCTCTGACGTTAACGGTTGTGCTATCGGTACTTGAGAAATTAAGAAAAACATTTCCTCTTTTTTATTGCTAAATAAACGTTACCTAGCATTTTAACTGACCAGCCATTTCTAATTTGAGATAATATTTAAAACATTTACCTGCATTTTCGTTATTCGCAATCTCGCACTGCACGCGAAATGTACGTCCGTCCCACACTACACAGAGCTCGCGCGCACACAACACGAAAGCTCGCGGCGCGCATAATAGAGTGACGATGGCGGAGAGAAACAAACGTTCTAAAGTCTGGCTACATTTCACGCGAGTAGATACAGATAATGCTCGTTGCAACAAGTGCAACAAAACTTTTGCTTGTAAGAGCAGAAACACAAGTAATCTGGCTAAACATATCTCTAAAGTGCATTATGTGCAGACAGAGAAATGGAAAGTTTTCGACTGCCTGCTAGCTAATAGTTCATCATCCAAGTCCTCAGGTACGTATGCTAGCCTAGCAGTCTTCCTAAATAACACAGACATAAACATTGCATAAGATTTCTTTAAATTAGTATGTAATAATATAATAAACACACATGGCATAAAAAATTAGCCTACATATAAATCTTTAGAGTGTGTTTTTTTATGCAGTAGCCTAAATAAATCTTAAACATAAAAACTGCTTTCACAGTACTGCGTTTAAAATGGATGAATAATAATAAATTATGCTTAAGAAATTATAAAGCAGAGCTTACCTAAAAAATTCATTTGTAGCGATGAAATACATAAACTTTTTTGTGTTTGTGTAAATTGCAAGAGGTTACAAACCTGTATAATTATTATTATTATTATTAAACAAAAACAACAAAAAACATAAACAAATTTAGGACCACATGCATTTTATTTTAATTCTCTATGAATAATAGGCGGGTATCAGTCATCTTTTACCTGCATTAAGATATGTTAGGTCAACGAATGTAAAGAATACAAATGTTTTAAAAAGTGAAAAAAACTCCAGCTTTAGTTTTGTCTTTCATAAAAAAAACACAACAAAAAATACCGATAAGAGTACCGTTAAAGTACCGGATCGTTAAGTGGTATCGATAAAAGTAGTAGTACCGTTAAAACCTTAACGATACCCATCCCTAGTTATCACATTATCAAAAAATTATGAGTTATTTTGTTAGAGATTTTAAAAAGATTTTTTACAAAGCTGTAAAGTAATGCAAAGTGTGAAATCTGTTAAGGTCTTACATTGTTTTGCCATCAGTTTTATTAAATCATTTTCTAACAGACTTGGGTTTCATTATTTTGTAAAACAAATTGTGTTCCTTTTTATATATTTACATGCACAGTGGTAAATAATAGGTTCCAGTTCACTGTAAAAAATATAATTTACAGCATTTTCAATGTAAAACTGTTTAAACATTATCTTGTTTTGGGGTGGGTATTTACAGGATTTTATTGGCAACTTTAATTGCCAGTTTAATACTGTAATTTAGTAGAATTACAAGAAAATACTGTAACATGTTATGCAGGTTTGACTTTATATTTCTGTAAAAAAACATCAAGGTAATGTTTTTCACAAACATCAATTAACTTTAAACTGCTTTACACTTACAAATCTTACAAATACTGTGAACTATTTTACAGCAATTAACAACAATTTCACAGGATTTTATTGGGAATTTTTTGCCAGGTAATTCCTGTAATCTGATTGGCCGTGGTACAGAAATTCCTACACGTGTGTGAACCAGAGGTCGCGTTAACCGAAAGTTCTCTGTCATTGAAGGATTTTTTACCAGTGACGGAAAAACCTGAAGGCCGTCCGTCATTTTGGCGGATTACAATGAGGGCGATTTGTAAATCCCCATTTCACTACATTGGAGCGTGATATACTCGCAAAGCAGCCTGCATGTTTCGACCTGTCATCGTTTGTAGGGGTGTAACGATACACTCAGCTCAAGATTCGATAAGTATCCCGATGCTGGGTTCACGATACGATACACATCTCGATATTTTGAAAAAAAATAAAAAATGAAACTGAAATATAAATAACATTTATTTTCAAAATATTAACAATTTAGTAACTTTTTTGTGTACATACAATTTAATAAAGAATTTTAACATTTTAAGGCTTAACTGAAATTAGAATTAAGATCAGTGTCAATTTTGACAGCACATTTTGATTTAGTTTTAGTCTTTTGACTAAATTTAGACTTTTTGTCTGTAAAGTTGCATTTTTCCATTTTAAGAATATATCTAAACTACGTCATATGCTGTCACTGTCAGATGCAGAGAAATTAATTCATGCATTCATGACATCAAGACTAGATTACTGTAATGCACTTTAGGGGGTTGCCCTGCAGGCCTATTACAAAAACTGGTTAAAAACGTGGCAGCTCGAGTTCTTACACATAAAAAAATGTTTGAGCATATAACCCCGGTTCTGTCAACCTTGCACTGGTTACCTATAAAGCATCGCATTAACTTTAAGATCTTGCTTATTACCTACAATGCCCTACATGGTCTAGCGCCACAGTTTTTTAATGAACTTCTATTGTATTACAGACCTCCACGTACATTACGCTCTCAGGCGTCCTGTCAGTTGGTAATACCTAGAATTTCAAAATCAAGTGCAGGTGGTAGATCCTTTTCTTATCTAGCGCCTCGACTTTGGAATATTCTTCCATGCACAGACTAAAGACGCATTTTTTTAATCTTGCATACACTACACCTCCATAATATTAATCCTCAGAGGATCTAGGCTGCATTATTTAGATCAACCGGAACCAGGAACACATCCAACAACAAATGATGTACTTGTTGCATCAAAGAGTGCAGAACCGTACTCTACTCTCAGCCAGTCTTGTCTCTTTGTTCCAAGGTTACCGCTGGATGCAGTTCATGCCCAGACCTGATGGCAGAGCTGAGAATGGGAAGCGGTGACCTGACAAGAGCTAAGAGGATACAGCTGGAGAAAGGACTCGACAACTTGACACGATTTTCCTACAACATTTCAAATGCTGTTAGATTGTTAATGATAATCTTAAATTTATAATTTCCCTCATTAAGTTTATTTATTTTTTATTTTGCCTTGTTGTGCAAGCACTGTTGAGCTTGTGCAGAGGCAGCAGCTTTTGCCAGAGGGGAACTGGAATCCCCTGGTTGGGCCTGGGTTCTCCTGAGTTTTTTTTTTCTCGATTGGAGTTTTGGGTTCCTCACCACCGTTTGCATATTGTTTTGCACTATTTGCCTGGCCGGGGGGGCTGCTTTAGATTTTAGAATTCAGAAGTCAGACATATTTAATATTGCATATAATAATTTATAGTCCGTTTAATATTTGACCTGTGGTTCTCCTTTATCTCAAATGTGTGCTTCCACTGTGTGTGTGCGCGAGTGTGTTTGTGTGTTTGCGTGTGTGCGTCTATGTCAATGTGTGTAAGTATGTTTGCATATTGTGTGTGTGGAGCATTTGTATGTCTGTCCTTTGTGTTTTCACCCTTTTCTTGTTTTTACAGGTATATGCCTTTAGTTGTTTTACTTGTATTCAATGTGTATCATGTACAGCTGCTTTGTAACAATGAAAATTGTAAAAAGCGCTATATACATAAAGTTGAGTTGAGTTAAAATGCAACTTAGTTTAAGGCATCCCATTTCTAGTTTATAGTCATATTTTTGTCTACTTTTAGTCAACGAAATCTACATTACATTGGTCTACTAAAATCTATCTGGATTAACTAATTTAATTGGTGTAATTAAATGTTCTATACAAAATGTAACTGTTTTGACATAATTTACTTTACCTCAGAATTAAATTAAACAGGTCATTACCTTTATTTTTCAGAAAGGTTCAGTGACTACTGGATTTGCATTGTCGCAACACAGAGAATATTAGACCATGAACGACATGAACTCGTTCATTCAGTCTCAATTTGACTCAATTGACTCGTTCGTGAAGGGCGTATTCATTCAATGTGTTCAACCAATGAAACGCTCTGATAGAGCTCACACTCAAACGCCATTGGCTAATGTCTTTGCACGGTCTTTGCTTGAGACGGTAATGAATGAGAAATATGAAAATGTAAAATATACAGTTCGTACAGTAGTGAAATTAAACGAATCTAGCATAATCATAAAAGCCGATAAGGCCTATTAGTTATTTTCTACGAGCTAAAAACGCTAAGTGTACCTTCAGAATAGACAATCCTATTGTCAATTGCATAAAGTAAATTTATAAATAATTCAGAATAGCCTTACGAATTTTTAGGCCAATTTCTTTGTGACAGCAAACATTTGTGTCAGACAAAATACACTACCCACAATGCCCTGTTATAAACAGGAAGTGCGTCAGAGGCTCCACGGGTTTCAAACATAATAGAGGACAGTAGAGAACTGATCCATAAGAGACGTTTCGCGTTAAACCATTTAAAAAAGAGCAAAGTGCTGTTTTCTTTAATGAAAGTATCGCCTTTATCGGCGGTTCTAGGTGTCGATTTGACTCAGAGAACCGACTCATCAGACCCAAAGTGATTCCGTCCAGAACACAGTTTCTGATTTTATCATCTGAATCTTCCAGATCTATGTTTTGATGAAGGTTATCAGAATCTGTACTAGTGTCTCTCGTGGACACAGAGCAGGAATTTCTTGATGATCAGATCGTGCTCGTGCATTTCTCTGGCGTTCGTTGGTTTCCATTGGTAACGGGGACGCGCACAGATTTTTGTCATGGTATTAATCACTTTACTTATTTCTGACATGACAGTATTATAATTTATGATTGTAAACGGCAATATATATTTTAACTGCATTTATATGAACTTGTGCTGTATCCTAAATATACTATGTAACACGCTAGTTCACACGCAATAAAATATGGTACTACACAATGACATACGAAGTTATGCGTTTATTTGTTTACACTTTTTTATTACAATGTGGAACATAAACATTTTATTTATTCATTTTTGCAGACTTCAAAGCAGAAGAAAGGTCTCAGAGGTGACTACATGCAGTAGATGTGCTGAACATACAGCTCTCAGTGTGTTTTACTGAATTATCTTCAATGTTTGTGTCTGTCTCTCAGGCTCTATTGATGATGTATTAGGAGATCTTCTGGGAGATGATGAGGGTATGAGTCTGTCTTCTGGGTTTATTGATACAAAATTACCAGTTCCTGAAATATTTTCACAGTAAGTTTCTGTGGTCTGCAGGCCCGGCGATGGTCCGATCTCCAGCTGCCGGACGCAGCAAACCTACAGGTGTCCTCACATCACGCAGTGGGAAGAGGTGAGCGCTGATGAACCGATCCCGATGAAGCTGATTGGTTAAGAGACACCAAACGATTCATTGGAAATGCTTAGACTTGCATTCAGGCTATATTAAAGCAATACACGTTTAATACGTGTCGAATGATGTGCCCGAGCATCTCTTCTCTCTCTCTCACACCGCTCTTATGATCACAGTGTGTTTGTGTGATTGACGCATGATGTGTGTTGTGCTTCAGGTCGCTGATAGATGATGATTTCTTCAGTAAACTGGCAGCAGAAGCCGAGAGGACAGATGAGGTGAGAACTGCTGTATACAACCTGTAGGGAAGAAAACTTCCAAAAATGTTAAATGTAAATCAGTCAAAACACTTTAAACAAACAGGTCTGATATATCTTCTGAAGATTCTGTATCAGTGTGAATCTGGTTTGTTTCTCAGGGTTCTGATGTATCTGAAGCTGATCCGGCTGCTTTACTGGACAGCATTAAAGTAAATATATCCTCATTCTACTAATAGATGACTAACAGTGAACAAACCCACTGTGTTAGTATTCAGTAGGGTGGGATATTTGATCTTCTTACATGTGGAACAAACATTTCAATTTTTTAAGCTCGCTCTATAAATAAAGTGCAATAATATTATATATACAATGTATGTCATTCTCATTCTCTTCCTATTACTTCTGTTAACTACAGAACATGGATGATATGGATGCTGACCTGTTTAGCTCTAAGAAGCCGAACTCAGCTCCCATTCAGAGGAGAGAGGAAGAACCTTTCATACTTCCAGACAAGAGCAAAACTTCAGGTAAATGATTTGAATGTTTTTAAAGGCCTTAACAAATGACTTTACTATCATGTTTTTAAAACACTTCGACCACATTTGCAGACAAAATGGTTCCTGAAGAGAAGAAGCCCAGTTCTGCTCCAGCATCCACAGCGAGAAGTTACAAGAAGTTCAGCTTTCTTGGTGGGTGAAAACCAGATAAAACAGATTTCTCTTCTGGTCTTCCTTGTGTGTAGTGTTCATGTCTGCTCTATATCTCCAGCATGAATATTTTAGAAATAAGAAGCCTCATTTTCAGGCTGCATATATTTCTGATGATGATGATGGTGGTCTTGATCCACCTCCTCTTGATAGAGGTGTCAAAACTAACTGGACCTTAAGAAACCTTTATAAGCAATCCTGTGACAAAAACATCTGATCTTCTTGTGACAGATAACGCGGACGATTCTTTAGATGATCTGCTGGACGACCTGGAGCCCAAACAGGAGCAGAAAAAGACGAATAAAACCAAGGTGACCTCGTCTTCACCACCCGCTGTTTCCCACAAAACAGAGACAGGTGAGAGAGATGACGTAACAAAGATTATTCTCAACAAACGTGAACGCAAGATAAAACTGAATGATGTGTGTTTCTCAGTGTCTCCTGCTGCTCGTGCGAAGAAGAGAGACAATCTGATGTTTGATGATGATGATGAAGATGACCTGATGGATGCTCTGGGCTTCGACGAGACTCCCAAAACACAAGGAAATGAAGTGATACAGAAAAAAGAGAGGTGGAGTCTTGCTTTTCAAAATGATGAAAATGTTTTTTGTACGGTTTGAGATACAGATCTCTCTCTCTTCTGTAAGCAGTGACATTCCTCAGAGAGCTCGTACAAGACTGGATGAGATTCTCGGAAGAGGAACGTCTCCTCGTCTACTGGAGAGACCCGTCACCGGAGAGAAGAAAGAGACTCGAGCGTCTAAGAACCAGACAGAGGAACCTCCAGAGAAGATCTCCTCAGTGAAAGGTGACTGCATCAATTTTAAAGACAGAATTATTAAAGAAATGAATGAATTTTAACAGTGATTCTTGTTTCTTTAGGTTCTGTGATGGACGAAGAGGACGTGATGTTTGGATCTTACCAACCCACGATGGGCTCCACGCCTGAGGGACGTCAGTCTAGAAGACAGTCTGTCAGGTGAGTCTGGACATCACAGTTCTTCCTTTCATCTTAATACCTTCACTGTTTTTGTCATATATTTGGATCGTTCCAGATTCTCGACTGAAGACGTGAGCGCTCACTCTCCTGAACACAAAGCCAAACCCTCCATGCCAACCTCCGCACGAGCCGCCCGTCCCAGATCAGACTGGCTCGGTCTGAAACAACAAGAGGAGGAGCCAAAAATAAAGGAGGAGCCCAAACAAACCGCCCCAGAAACCCTGAAGCCACCAGCATCTCCCTCAAGAAAACCTTCCAGCCATGAGATGCCCGCTATAAAGACAACAGAACCGCCAGTCGTACCGTCCTCTCCTCAAACCACCCGACAACAAGTGAGGAGAGAGGACCACGAGGACGATGATTGGCTCTCGGGAGCACTGAGTCGCAAGAAAGCGCAGTTTATCGACCAGCCAGAGGAGAGGGAGAGAAAACAAGAGAGTTCATTGGTTCTGGAGGAGGAAGTCAAGTCAAACACATTTAGCAGGTGAGAATAAACAACCCATAATCCAACTAATTTAACTAAATGTTTCGTGTGTGTTTGTTCAATTAGATCATCATTTACTCACCCTTTCGTCATTTCAAACCTTTATGGATTTTTTAAGATATTTTGAAGAATGTTTTTAACCGGCCCCTATTCACTGGTTTTGTGTTCATACAATAGAAGTGAATGGGGTCCAGTGTTGTTAGGTTACCAACATTCTTCAAAATATCTCTATTCTATCTATATTTTGTGTTCTGTACAAACGTCACCGCTTCTTGATCCTAATTGCTGTAATTTGTTTTTCAAATTATATTTTGTTTTAATGGGTATTTAACTATTTGACACAAAGGAAGAGTTTGGATTATGCTAAAGACATACAAACCTCACACAGATCACTAAAAGAAAACTCACAGGAGGATGTGTTGTGTTTCAGCTCTCCTTCAACCACACGCAGACGACCAGATGAACATCCTTCATCAAACCAAGAGGCGAGGTACACACGCTTTAATCCAAAACGACTTACATTGCATTATACTATGCATTTGTATCTGAGTTTGTGCAGTCCCCGGGATCGAACCCATGATCTTAGCGTGGCTAGAGAGCTACAGGAGCTACAGTTATCTGTGGAAAGACTGTAGAGAAATGACACAAGACGTGTGTTTGTGCGTGTGTTTTATTAGCCTGATTCCTGCTGACATCTCCAACACAGCCAGAGAAGATCAACAGAAACCTGGTACTGTGAAAACACTACACACTGATTCTAGACATTGTTTATAGACATACGGTTTCTGTTTTCAGTGCAACAAACTCCAAATCTTTTAATGCTCATTCCCCAGGTATCTTCTTTTCCCTATAATGTCAGTCTAGTAAACACTGCTGTCCTCCCCGACCACTAAACAATAGAATTTATCCCAAAACTATAATAATAGTTAATAGTAAATAATTGAATTCTAGCACTCACCTGTAGTAACTGAATGATCAAACACCAAATGACCAAAAACCATCAGACCCTCTTCACCGGTCCTGTCCTGTTCCACCCGAGCAGAACCGTCTGCGTCCGCTCAGAATCTCTCATCACAGTCTACACACTGCAAAAAAAAGACTTTCTCACAAAGTCCTTTTTTCTTGTTTTCCAGTAAAAATTTCTACAAATTCTTGAATCGAGATGCATTTTCTCGATGAGCAAACTGACCTAAGAAAATAAGTCTAGTTTGTTGTAGAAAAATATGAAATTTGTGCTTAAAACGAGCAAAAAAATCTGCCAATGGGATAAAAAAAATAAACTTGAATTGAGTGAGTTAGAAAAAGGTAAACCTTAATTCAAGATAAATTTTCTTACCCCATTCGCAGAATGCTTGTTTTAAGGACAAATTCACTGAAAATTCATATTGTTTTACAAAAAACAAGACTTATTTTCTTAGGTCATTATGCTCATAGAGAAAATGCATCTTGATTCAAGAATTTGTAGACTTTTACAGGAAAACAAGAAAAAAGGACTTAGTAAGAAAGTCATGACTCTTCAACACAAACAAACAGACAGACAAGACATCAGAACATCTACAGAATGAGACATGACCCAGTCTAACATGACAGCTATAGCGCCACCATCTGTGTGCTGTGGGTACTCACACGATCTACTAGTGTAGATGTAGAGAAGATATTTATTATGTGACCAATCTCATCAGTCAGGAGAGTTCGTGGTAAATGTGTTTTTATCCTGGACATGTTTTTGTAAACATGTCACTCAGAGATGTTTTTCCTGCTTTTGGGTCAGAAGTACAAATGTGTCGGATGTTAATTCATCAGTGTAATGTAAAATTACCTTTCAGTGTTACAGCAGACGTCACCTGCTGATGGCGCTGTGCCTCTGATACCTGCAGATCATCTTCAACATCTGCTCATGCAACAACAGGTGATGCGCACGAACACACACATGTCTGGTTTATTATCTCCTTGTTCAGAGGCGTAATGATTTTTATTCTGTACAAACTTTATATTTTATACCCTACCCTTAAACCTTAAGATCATAGAAAACTTTTTGCATTTTTGATTTTAAAAAAATTGCGTTCTGTACGATTTGTGACATGAGTCCCCATAAGTAGGTGTGCCGTCAGGTTTAAGTCCTCGCTATAAAAACATACGTACACACACACACGAGCGTACAGCTACAAACAACATGATATAACATTTTATTACCTGCTGTGTTTTGTGTGTGTAGTTGGCTCAATCTCGGCTGTGGAGTTTAAGCTCACATCAGAAACACGGAAGAGACACAGACGAGCCACCTCTAGACATGATGACACCACTGCAGACACGCATCATACAGCTGGAGGGACAGGTGCTCACAAACGCTTATTAGCTCATCCCGTCAGAATCATTTATTACTTATCAGAACTTTTGCTGTTAAAGGGATACTTTACCCAAAAATGAAAATTCTGTCATCATTTATTCACCTTCAAGTTGTTACAAATCTGTACAAATGTTCTGATGAACACAGAGAACGATTTTTGGAAGAATGCGTATAACCAGAGAGATTTTGCCCACCTTTGACTCCCATAGTAGGAAAAGATACAATGTCAAAAGGGCACCAGAACTGTTTTCTGTTCTCCATTCTTTAAAATATCTTTTTGTGTTCAGCTGAACAAATAAATGTATACAAGTTTGGAACAACAGTTTGGTGAACTGTCCCTTTAAAGAATTTAACTGACACACTTCAAAGTGAAGTATAAATGCTAAAAGCTACGAGCGACATAAATAATGAAATGAACTATTTTGTTTGTTCTCAGCTGAGAAGTTTGCAGCTGGACCGAGATCAGAAACACATGCTGTTAGAGAGCGTTCAAGAGAGACACAAACAAGACACGCTTCTCATGGAGAACATGCACAGGTAACACAACACAGCACGAAAACATACAAGAAACAAGACACACAGGTAACACACATGCCGTCGTCCCCTCTCAGAGCTCGTGTGAAGCTGTTGGAGGAATCGACCGCTCAGCGAGAGCTCCGATCGCGGCAGGAGAACGAGGACCTGGCGGAGAGACTGGCGGCCGTCTCGCGCATGGCGGAGCAGGAACGGGCGGAGCTTCAGACGCAGTACCTGCGCAGACTGACACAATGCCAACAGGACCGAGACCGAGAGGTGGAGAGACTGCGAGACCTGCAGAGGTGAAAGACAACACTTCAATCAAAATCCTGATGATAACAGGGGCTTTACGTTTTTTTATTAACTTGTGTCAGCAGGAAGTCCATTCTGGAGATGAAGAGAGACCACGAAGATCAGATTCAGCGTCTGAAGAAACTAAAGGACGAAGAGATCGATGCCGTCACCAGCGCGACGTCACAGACCAGGTGTGCCATCTCAATTCATCTGGATTTAATCTCACATCTGAAGCTGGATGTTGAAGTGAGACGGATGGAGGTGAGAGTGTATTTTGTGTGGGCAGGTCTCTGACGGTGGTCATCGAGCAGATGGAGCAGTTCTCCCGCAGGCTGGGCGACGTGTCGTCTCGCGTGGAGAGCACGCATGAGAACACGGCTCAGGGTTTGGAGCTGGGAGCGAGACAGAGAGACGAACAGCTCCGGGTCCTGCAGGATCGCTTGGGTCAGCAGCAGAGAGAGATGACTGAGGAGAGGTCACGGCTCAAAGAGGTCATCGCTAAGATGGACACACAGCTCGCCGAACAACAGAGACAACTGGAGAAGGTCTGGAGAACATGATTCACACGTGACAAACACACACCGGCTAATGTTTGGTTTAGATGTGTAATGTAGTGACTTCATTTAGATTTAAATGGTGATCTGTGGACATCAGTAAAGAGTGATGTGTTTGTGTGTTTCAGGAGCGCTGGCGGGTCACATCAGAACACGCTAAAGCTGAATCTGCTCTGCGAGGACTCGAGGAGGAGAGACGGACCATGATGCATCAGCTCAGCATGGAGAGAGAGGAGCTGGAGAAGGCAAAGGTCAGTTAGAAAACAACATTCTCTGCCGAGTATCAGAGCTGAAATTAAACATCATAATTCAGTATTGATCATTGATTATTAGTATTTATTCAGATATCGATTCTAATTTGTACAGTGAAGTGATTCGGAAGGAGTCTTGATTCTTATATCGATTCTAATTCATAAAGTGAACTGATTCAGAAGAAGTATTGATTCGCACAGAAGCCTCAGTAAACGTCATAACTCTACGTGTATCCGTCAGAGCGCTCTGTTAGAGGAACAGCAGTCTGTGATGCAGCACTGTGCTGAGGAACGCAGGAAGCTGGCGGCGGAGTGGACACGGTTCCACACGCAGGAGAAGATGAGACAGGAGCGAGTGGAGAAAGAGGCCAGCCGTGCGCTAGAGAGAGACGCTCAGAGAGAGGGATCCATCATCAATATGGCACAGGTAATAACCCACACAAATACATTATACTACTCTACAACAGACTTGACTCTCCTTTTAAAACAAAATAAGGATAAAATCTTTAAACAATAGAATTGAATTGAAATAAGTGTGTGTGTAAACTTGTGTGTTTAGGAGCAGGCCGAGCTGAAGCTTCGAGCTGGAGAGTTGAAACAGAAAGAGGAATCGCTCCAGAGAGATAGAGACGGTCTGGAGAAAATGAGACAGGAGATGGAGAGAGAGAGAGATAAACTCGGCACGGCCGCACTGCGACTCAAGACACGAGCAGAGGAGGTAGAGAGCTTCAGTAAGGTAAATATCCCACAAACACAGGTGTGATGTGCGGGTGTGTGGATGTCATCATGATCACTGTCTGTCGTGCAGCTGGCGTCTGAACGCTTTGAAGGGGGCGAGCGAGCGCTGAGAGAGGCCAGACAGCTGGAGACTCAACACCAGAGCCGACTACACAACATCCACACACAGATGGAGAGACTCCGACAGCAGGAGCAGAGCTTACAACAGGTCACAAACACACACACGACTACATTCTCCATACAATCACGTACTGGATTTATAACATTGATATTAATCATGATTACATCGGTTACATGAAATATTCATAACCTGCCGGCATAGATGGTAAGTGAGGTTTTTCACCTCAATTCGCTTTTTTGTGTTGCGCTGAGATGGTTTGTGACTTCTTTCTGTTATTGAGTCTTTATTGTCGTTGTAAAGAGAATAAGAGTTTTCTGACACCAGACTTACATCAGTCACATCTGTGTTCTCTCTCAGGAGCGTTTGAGAATGACGGGTCAGCGCAGAGACGTGGACAGACTGAGACACAGTTTTCCTGTCAATCCTCCAGCACCTGTAATCACAGGTACATCATCATCAGCGCTCATTCATCTTCACGTCACTGTATGTGTATGACTTATCATATTGTGTGTTAGATTTCTCACCGGCGTTCACCAGCACACACGTGACGACTGCTGCTGCCGTGAGTCCTGTACCCGCTGAACTACACGCTAAACTCGCCCTCATCAAACACACGGCTGAGAAGGTACAGCATCCCATAATCAGAGTCAGAAATGATCTCAGAACTATAACTCTCATGGCTGTTGTTTGATCAGAGGTTTTCATTCGTCTTCACGTTGACACACTGCTCTGAGCATCTTGTGTTTCTCATCAGACACACCTGATCATGAGCTTCATGATTCAATTAAGCCCGTTTCGCAATATGCGTTCTTCAGCGTTCTTGTTCTACGTCATCAATAACTGTCAGTCACATTCCAATACTCGAGAACAGAGAACGAAGGAAAGTACCAGGATGTTCTTGATATCAAAGATTGCTCGTTCTGAACACGCTTAAAGTCCCATGAGTCAAGTTCGTTCTTCAGAGGTTGCCTCGCCAATCAGTTCTTGATATTGAGAAACGGCCTTCGTGCGTCAGAGAAACACATAACATGCAGAGCAGTGCGTCACCATGAACAGACCGCTCGTCTAGATCTTACGATGTAAAGAGCTACCTTGTTTCACCCAAAAATTAATCGTGTAAAAGCCAGGTTGTTTTTCCAAACAGGTGTGGTGTATTTGATTAAACATATTTACTCTACCTGTGATAAAACCAGATTTTTGTTAGCAAAACTACAAAACAAGTGTCCAAACTAGAACCACAATTAGACAGTGGCCAAACGAATTCTTTGAAAACTTAATGCAATATCAAATTCAGCTTAAATTAATCATTTGGCAAACAAATCAATTTTGAAGTGTAGCTTGTCATTAAATTTCGGGTCTCGGGACATTAATCAAAGCAACACCCCTAATCCAAACCCATGTGTACAATGAACTTTGCAACATTTAACTAAATTGTGAATGAAGCTAGATGCTGGCGACTTTCAGTGGACTTTTCTAGAAAGTGTAAAAGATCCAAAAGTCAAATTAACTAAATATCATAAATACAAATATCACATGGACATTTGTGCAGTTTAGTCTCTTCAATGGTTTAGGTATTTACACAAATGATATCAGTTATTTCAGACTCTGTGCATTCATGTCACCCACAGGACAGAGACTTCCTGCAGGAGGAGCAATACTTCCTGGACACGCTGAAGAAAACCTCATACAACCTCAACACATGACCACACAGACACTGGAAAACATTTTATATTCTTTTATTGACAACTTTGATACTTTAATAAATATAAGGATTGGAGTTTTGTTGTGGTCTGTTGAACATCTCTCCAGTCATCTTAGTCACGCAAGGAATATTCATTCCTGTGAAGAGTGAAAGGAATTATTAATAAAGCGGTCAATCAGACGGTTTAACATGAATGATCCGCACAAGCCTCAGGTTACCAAAAGTCCACACATCATTTTCAGACAGGGATAACTTTTTTTCATCATAGGCTATAACAATGAACTTTTTTTCTTCAATATTTACCAAAATCCAGAAGGATTCCGGACCAGCAAACTGTGGTTTAGGTCACATGAACAGGTTTTGGCGTCAAAGACCTCAGACCGGCTCTAGGAGAAGCTCTTAATCCATCTGGAAAGACAAACTCAAGTCAGAAAAGCTTGGTGATGCTCACATGAAGCGTTTTATGATCCTTTTTGGATCCTCAGAATAACTTTGCTTTGCCATCGTCAGTTATCGCATCAGACGGCACTTCCTATGTAGCGTTTTCATCTCGGGAATATGCGTAGCGTGATAAATAAAACGACTTCAAGGAGGTTTACCTGATCAATAGTCAGGTCAGCATTCTGGTGAAGATCTTGAATAGCATCTGTAAAAGACAAAGCCATCATCAGATCTGGTGTTTACAGATTACACATGCACGTGTCTGGAGATTGTGTGTCTCAGAATGGTTTCGCTTTGCCATCGTCAGTTATCGCATCAGACGGCACTTCCTATACAGCGGTTATCATCACAGAACACACAGAACATCAGAAGTGCAGTAAACATGATTTAACAAAGTAAAGTGATTCTGGATCAACACTGGTCCTGTTCGTCAATTTCGATTAACCGATCATAGTCCACGATTAGGGCTTTATTTTAACCGGTTCTGTTATTCTATTAGTGCTCTCATTTCATGAATGAGGGATGGGTTTATTTGACAGAGATGATCCAGAAACACGTCCTACTCGGAAAACCATGGACGGACTTTCAAACTTAAACAAAAAAAGTAATATTAAAAACATTAAAGAGTAACTGAAAAGAGTTGTGATACCGACCTCTTCAGTGAGAGCTGTAAACGCGTGAGTAAAGACTCCATCATACATCATCCAGTCTACAAAGATAAATGAGGATTAATGAAAACATTTCATATGAAATGAACACTTTATAAGACTAAAATATAGACATTAAACTGGTCGAGTTATGAATGAAAGGAGAACGACACGTGGCCCATTCTTCAGCGCTTAAAAACGCTTTAAAATATTCATAAGGCTTCAAAAAATACACCACTTACGTCGATCACGGTGGTCTGGATCCGTTGCGATCGGACTGTGGATTCACGCATCGTGTTTAAAACAGAATCAGCACACAGACTTCCTAAACGTGCACATGAGCATGAGCCGATGAAGAGAGAGAAAGACTACGAGCGCGCATGCGTATTTATATGCTCGAGTGCGTCACGACCCATGTGACAACCCTGACGACTGCGCGCTGCGTGCAACATTTTACCAAATAAAAGTCATTTCGAACTTCGTTTTTAACAAGTTCGCTTATTTTATTTACGTGTATTATATTTGATCAACTACATGTGCAAAGATACAAATCTAATAGTTTTATTTTACTTGTGAAATAATTGCGTAAAAAAACAGACACACAATGTTTGCTGTTGTTAATCATGTGTTGTTAGATGAACAGATAGCTTTGCACGTGTAGTCTTCCTGTAGTCACTTGTTTCTTGATTGGTCTGTTATTTAGGTTTTGGTAATCTACCTGTGAAACGTGATGGGAATTAATCACAGTTATTGTATGTTAATGGTTTGTCAATCATTGTTTTTTTTAATGAAAGAGTTTGACAACAAGCACTTTTACTATCAGCAGAAGTAACAAAAGTAAATTACAACATGCGATTTTGATTTCCAAATATTGACTTTTGAATGAGGACACTACAGCTAGTGTCAATAAGAATGTTTTAATAACATTAGAAAAAAAGCTGTTTTGGTATATGTGAAGTTTGCCATAGTTTATGTTTACTGGATGTATTAGTACTATTTATAATTCCATAAACACTAATCAATCTCAAACTGTATCACATACTGTGCAATGGTACTTTTCATTTTAATTCTTAAAATCTTAACATTTAAAATATTTTAAGATTAGCTTAAATGTAAAAAATGAAAATATACAACATCTACAACAAATTACAACATTCCACTTTTCACTATTCTATAGTTTACAAATGTAATATTGATGTATAAAAAAATTAGGTATATAAAATGCAATTATATATAAAGTTTTTTTAAATAACTGTACTTTTTAAGGTGAAAGAGTAATGTTACTAAATACACCAGCATTGCACTACTACATCGTGTACAATCGAATTTGTCATTTCTAGGTTATGTCAATGTCATGCGCTTTTCTGTCACTAGGGAGAGATGTTTGAACCCTCAAACATACACACATCTGCTCTCTCTCTCACACACACACACACACACACACACACACACACACACACACACACACACACACACACACAACGTCCCGCCACAGCAGTCTCACTCACTGCAGCACCGTCCCGTCACGGGATGGATGAACCGCACGCGTCACGTCAGGGGCTGGGAAACGGTCCCGGCGCGGGCGCGCACATGCACGGGCTGTTCACGGACGCGGAGACCGGGCAGGTCACATACTGTCTGGAACTGACGGACAGCTGCCTCGCGGTCCAGAGGATTACCTATAGTGCTTCATCACCAGAGCGACTGGACCTGCGCGACTGCGCCGGGAGCCGCGCGTACCAAGGAGAGAGCGACCGGACCGCGTATCTGTGCGCGTATTTCTACCCGTACCGCTACCGATGGATGGGTTCGAGTCCAGTCCGGCGCAGGGACGAGCGGCGCTTTCGGCTCGTGCTTAACGCAGATGATGATAATGATGATGCGCAAGCTAACCTGCGCGAGGCGGAGCGTTGGGCTCGAGCCATCCGAGACAACAGCGCGCGCTGCGCCGGACACGCAAGCGGTGAGAAACAAAACTTATCAAAGAAACATGAAGTTTGATCCTCTTTTGCTCAGCCTACTGGATTTAATAGTTACAAATGGGAAGTGTGTTGGGTTCAATGGGAACTATAATGGTGTCTCTACTGGTAAGGTTTTGGGTTCTATTGATGGGATGGTTTCTGAATCCATAGAACACCATAAAATCCTACTGGAATAAGATCCAAGCACACTACATAAATACATTTGGTAAATTTCAATGGTTGTAATGGTAAAGAGCTGATTGTTCATATTGGGATCTGTAATAGAAACCATACATTTATCGGTACAATGGTAGCACTTCGTATTCTTGAAAACTAACTTGAAATGAAATTCCTCTTGAGAACGTGTTTGACCTGCTGCTCATGTTACACATGTAACCGGTGCTGTGCTTCAGAAAAACAGCTGAACCGATTAAGTCCTGAACACTTGGTACCTAATCTTAATAATTCAATTTGAATATAAAGTTTGTAAATGTCATTAAAGTTACACACTTCACCTTTAAGATCCTCAAGACGGTGAACCGTGTCTTGGATCATGATTAAAGGGACAGATCACCCAAAAATGAAAATGTCTTACACTCATGTCATTACAAACTTGTATTTCTTGTATTTCGTGTTTTTTCTTTCTTCTGCAGAACACAAAAGGAGACATTTCGAAGAATGTTGATAATCAAACAACACCAAACCCGACTGACTTCCATTGTATGGACACAAAACCATTGAGAAATTTCTCAAAATATCTTATATTGTGTTCTGCAGAAGAAAGAAACTCATACGAGTTTGACTTGAGGTGAATAACTGATGACAGAATTCTCCTTTTTGTGTCAATTTTCCCTTTAACTCTTAACTCAACTTGTGCGATTTTAAAGATGAGTTGTGTGTGATTCCTTGAAGTGTTTTTACAAACAGGTTTCGCAGACACTCCAACGCCTCACACAAACAGGAAGTCCCACCCCATAAACACCAAGCCAAACTCGACATATCAGGCCCTTTAAGAGAAGAGTCACAATTGTTTATTTTCATGAAGGAATCACAACACAAGTTTCTCTGTCATATGAAAAAAAACGACAGGAGTGATATAATGTGAGCATACATGATGGCAGCATACACTGACTCAGTTCTGCATATTCTTGATTAATTTATGAGTGTGCTTCAGCATATGTGATCCAGAGCTGATGATAATACACTATTTAAGAGAATACATGTATTTTAAATGAGCTTCTCCATTTGAGCTCAGAGAACAGCAGTGAAACACCACACACTCCATCCTTCATATCTGAAGGGTGACACTAACAAAGATCTGCATGTTTCCATTATTGGTAGACAGTAAAATGATTACCCTGTTGAAAGAAACGCCATATGCTGGTTAGGTAGGTTTTGAAGCATGATAGCTGGTTTGTGCTGGTTTACGATGGTCACTTGCTGGTTTGAGCTGGTCATAAACTGTTCCTAGTCTGGTCATTTGCTGGTTTAAAATGGTCATTTGCTTGATTAAACTAGTCATGACCAGCTTAAACCAGCAAAAATAGCCAGGGCCGATTTCAGTCCAGCACTGGGAACAGCCCATGACCACCTTTAACAGCAAATGACCATCTTAAACCAGCACATGACCAGCTAAGGACCAGTTTGAACCAGCACAAACCAGCAGTTAACATGCTTCAAAACCTTCCTAGCCATCATATGCTGTTTCTTTCAACAGGGTACCACAGAGTTGAATGTCATTGCTCAGATGTGTCTCTTTCAGAGCATTTAATGGAGTTCACAAGTTTATTTAATTTGAAGTCAGCTTAGTTACTCCTTAAATTTGTTATAAAAAATAATAATCAAATGAGAGTGTTATAGTATAAACACACGAAGAGTCTGGAGGTGTAAATTAACGTAGATTTTAAGGATCAAATAATCTGGATTTGGGTAAATTTGATGAGAAATGTTTGAGTTCGTATTGAGATCTTTGACCTTAAAATTCAGGAGAGACACAAACCATTCAAAATGAGATCTTCTGAATGCTACGGGCCCGGGGTTATTGACTTTTGATTGTAGACTTGACAAATCTAAGCTCAATTTGACACACTGTTGACATCTCTTCTCAAACTTTAATGACAGACACATGTGACGTTTCTGACTCTTTCTGGGGAGAAATACCTGAGACTCATATGAGACTTAAGCATACAGTTGTTGTAGTGGAAGAGTGTAATTCTGCTGTTCTGTGTTCAGAAAGAAAGAAAGAGAGAGAGAGAGAGATGGATATAGAGAGCGCACATGCACTGCTGACAGAGTTCACCAGTCACATCTCTTCTTGACGCTGTGTTCCCTAGAGGAAGTGTGCGCTTCTGTGTGTGTCCAGATAAATCACAGATCTATCTGATCTCTCTGTCAGAAATCTAAAAGTCCCTCGATCGCTCTGGTGACCTCTGACCCTTGACCTTTCTTCTGTCAGAGCGTATGCGATCAGAGATGCACATGTGACCTGAATGTAGAGCTGTAGATCAGGATGAATATTTCCATACAGGTGTGTCACGCAGACAGGGTGAGTTTGTAAAAATTAAGAGCACTTTAAACTCATTCATGCTGTAATCCAGTCTGATGGTTTAATTACTTCATCTACTTCATTGTTACTCAGATTAATTAAGTGAAGCTAAGTGAGAGTGACCTATTTGTCAGATTTGGTGACCCATACCCGAAATGTGACCTCTGCATTTAACCCATCCGGAGAGTAGTGAACACACGCACAGCAAGTTGTGAACACACGCACACCCGGAGCAGTGGCCAGCTAGAAAGTGTGTCGACAGCGTGACTGTGGACACAAACATCACTAGGATACTGTTATTCCTCATACCAATGGTTTGTGATGTAAACAAAGCCATGTTGACGGATCAATCTGCACTGTACATCAATGATGTCAGAATGAATGAATGAATGATGGCTTGTTGAAGTCATTTAGATACATTTGGTTTATCCCCTTATAGCACACATACACCTGGGAGACTTATAATCTAAGTTTATATTTTTTTATGTAGTCCAGTAAACTCTGCAGACATCAGGTCGAGTGTTTCTGTGAAATTCACTGTTTGTCCTGTGAGATAATGAGACGAGAGCCGCTGTGGGACAGTGAGTCCCGGTCATTATCTCCATCCCTCAGAGAGTCTGTTTTCTGCTGTAAACAAGCACTTGAAGTCATACACGCACACACACACACACACACACACACACACACACACACACACACACACACACACACACACACACACACACACACACACACACACACACACACACACACACACTAGCCTATAAGTCTGATTGTTTAGTTATGTAACCGTACGTGCCATTTTTTCGGGTGCGTCCTCTGGAGGTCACATTTGTCCACCGCATACGTCATCAAGGTTTATTATTTCAGGTTTTATTTCACAAAACTTGTTATATTTCATCGGTTAATTAGGAACGAAACTACAGTGATTATATGTGACCCTGGACAACCAAACCAGTCTTATGGGTCCATTTTTACATAACCTGAAAGCTGAATAAATAAGCTTTCTATTGATGTATGAGTTGTTATAAAAAGACAATATCTGGGATATTAAATTAAATTAAAATCTGAGATACAACCGTTTAAATCTCTGAAATATGAGGGTGCAAAAAAATCTAAATATTGAGAAAATGGCCTTTGAAGTTATTAATCAGGGGCACTGTAGCAGACCATCCACTCACAAAAATAAAGTTTTTATACATTTAAGGTAGGAAATTTACAAAATATCTTCATGGAACATGATCTTTACTTAATATCCTAATGATCAAGGACACACTTTATGTGTAACCTGTTTGCACACACATTGTACGTATGGCGTGCACACACATATACATCCTATAGCACACACACACACATCCCCTCTGTGTTGTCACCATATGTTCTCAGTTGTGATGCAGTGATGCTGAGAGCCTCATCATGCAGTGTGAACAATGAAAAACACATCACATTCTGTCTTTCTCTCTAAAAATAGGCGTCTATTTGTAGAATTGAATTGTACCTTATGTTCTTCAATCTATCACTGGGTCTGTAAAATCATTCCCACAAGAATCCAGACAGTTTGCTTTAAATATTGATATGCTAGGGTCATACAGTATGTTAATGAGCTTGTGATGTCATTTTTTCACGGAACTTTACGCAAGTAAGCAGACATTCACGTTTGGCCAGCGCTGCGGTCTAGACAGAAGCATAGACAAGGGCCAAAGTGTGATGGTTCTGCTGTAATGCCCCTTTTGTTATTTATATTTGCAAATACAATCCCATAATGCTAAAAAAAAATCATCAACACAATGTCTATATGTCATGATTATAAACAGAGAGTGTATTATATGTCTATGAAGGTCTGTGCAGGGTGAGCGTGAGGGTTTGATGGTCTATCGGCTGCTGTCTAATTTCATGCTTGTGTGGTTTCAGGTAATGAAAGCGCTGGTGTGGTTGTGTGTGAAGTTGTTTAATGAACTGAATTGAGTGTCAGTGTGATAATGATCTCTGTGAGTGAGATGTGATTGAATCAATCCTCATACCTCACTCTCTCTCTCTCTGTGAGTTGTGTCTCTGTTGACAGAGAGCTGTTGTTTGTCTGTTGGCGCGGGTGAGATCAGGGTCTTTCCGTTTGCCAACTCCCCGCTGGCATCCCACTGAAAGCTGCCATTCATCCATGTGTGCGCTGTGGCCTGGCACGGCACCCGGAGGAGCTCATTACCGCATTCTGGGATACGGATGGACCTCAGGTTAAAGAAGCTTGTGCTGTCGTTTATCTAAAGTATTTAATCCAATAGAGGCGTCAGAGGTCTTTATAAGAAGCTCCTTGAGTCCATGTGTTTCAACACAGTGATTAAATCTCAGTTACATGAAGCAAATCATTTAAAAAAACTTCTTACAACAGCAACGAAAGCTCTTTCGTAAAATTGCAAAGATTCGACAAAGAAGTAAAAAGTAAAGAAAACGTCTCAAATGATCAGAATTTTTTTTCACACAGTTTTTAACTAAATGAACACATGGAAGATATTATATTAATTCATTCACATGTATATTGTAACATATGTAAACACAATGTTCTCCTTCATATATTTATCAAAATACATGACAAACAGCATTCACATTTCTGTCCCATGATCAGTGTTGGGTAAGTTACTCGAAAAAGTAATTCATTACTAGTTACTAATAAATATTCAATAGTGTAAATAGATTACTGTACAAAGGACTCTCTCCAAAAAGTATTTATTAACGTATTACTATTTACTTTCTATATCCTACATCAACCTTGATTAGTTAAGTGATTCAAGGATAGACATGAAAAGACTAATTTAATTCATTCAAATAAATAATATTAAACTACATAAATTACTCTTATTTACTGACAAAAGTAAAAAAAAAAAATTATACATTATGGCACGGATTTTAAAGTTTGACTTTGAATTTTGATGTCAATTCCACTATTGCACACACATATATTACCCAAAGTATTTAGTTTAATTACATCAGAAGTAACTGTAATTAAACTACAGAAAAATTAGAGTAATCCCTTACTTTACTTTTTCAAAGGAAATGTAATTAAATTGCAGTAACTAATTACTTAGTAACTACTTTCACCCAACACTGGTCATGATGCAATTAAAATAATCTATTGAACAATTAATTTATCCTCAATTCATTGTCCATTTTATTTTTCTCAGCCTCTTAACAATAAAAGGCGTGCTTGAATCTCACGAAAGCAGCGTAAACACACTTTGTTTTAGAAAACGTATAATCTACATTAGAAGCATGTTAAAATCATTGGAACATCTCCAAATTGGCTCAAAAGATTGATCATGGATGAATAAACAATACTTACCCGACTGGTTTTTACAGGCTGGTGTCATGAGAATTCCTAACTGTTAGTAAAAGTAGTATTGTTTTTAAATATTAGTTTAATTAAATATTTTATAACCTATAATTACATATTTGTATAAAAAATATAATTTGCAATTTAAAATTTATTTAATCTTCACAGTATAATCCCTCATTCCTTTAGTTCAGTTTAGTTGAAGCACAGGAGCAGCTCTGGAATGAATAAACACGGTCAAAATACCTCATTGAGGTGTGAGGACAGACTGACGGAGACCTCTGAGAGTAAGCACTGAAACTAACACAATGATCCAGAAGATCAGTCATCATTTATTCCTTCTCGTGTGGTTTGTAAATCTGTATGCGTGTCTTTCTTCAGTGGAACACAAAAGAAGATATTTTGAGAAATGTCTCGGTTGTTTCGTGTGCATACATTAGAAGTCAGTGAGGTTCAGTGTTGTTTGATTGTTCTGCAGAAGAAAGAAACTCACATGACATGAGGATGAATAAATGACAACAGAATCTTCATGTTAAGGGAATCTATCTCTTGATGAGGACACCATCTATAAAACATACTCAGACGATACTGAGGATGTGGTTTGAATAGTTCACCAATAAATATAAATTCTTTGATCTTTTACTCACGTGTCGTGCACATTGCTCTGAATTCATACTGTATGACTTTCTTTTCTCCATAAAATACGATTTTTACGCAGGGTATTATGAGGAGTTTCTGACTCTTTCTCTCAGGAGAAATAAAGCAACTGCTCTCCATTTCATCTCATTGATGTCTCAGAGAAATCAGAGAAGTGTTGAATGTTTTGTTCTGGGTGGAGGTTTTCGTGACAGTGTATAAAGACCTGTGTCGTGTCATCTATCATCATCACCTGAGGTGTCTGTCAGACCTGCTGTGCGTTTGTCCTCAGGCTGTTGAACATCTCACCTGTCATGTAGGTCATGTTGGGTCCCACGTGTAAACCGCTCCCCGGGAAACAAGTCCATCCGGTTGAACCGGCTCACACAAGTCCTGAGAATCAAAACCTCCTGGAATATAAATCAAGAGCTTAATATAAACAGCACCGTGTGTGCGCGTGTTTGTGCGTTTGCGTGTGTGAGAGAGAGTGTGTGCACGTGTTTGTGTCTGTGCGTGTGTGAGAGAGACTGTGTGTGTGCGTGTGTACGTGCGTGTTTGTTTGTGTGCGTGTTTGTTCGTTTGTGTGTGTGTACGTGCGCGTTTGTGTTGCTTGTGTGCACGTGTTTGTGTGTGTGTGTGTACATGTGTGTGCGTGTCTGTGTGTGTTTTTGTGTGCGTGCGTGTGGTTTTACTGGTTGTAATTTATAGATGTGTAGTAAAATGTTTTGAACACTGTTATTGACCGTTGTAGTTTCTTTCTCTCTTTCAGGTGTGTTGTTTTCTGAGGGGCGTCGCTCGTGTGGTGTGATGGTATTGGTCAATCCTCAGAGTGGGTGGGGTCAAGCAATGGCTCTCTACAACAGTCATATCCAACGGATGCTCACAGAGGCGGGTATACAACACACACTGGTCATCACAGGTCTGTGACACGCACACATGCACACGCAGACACACACATGTACACACACTCTTTCATTTCTGTGAAATCACTAAAGATCATGTCGTTCTACTACAAACCTCACTGAGATGCTCCTCCTGCTGACTACATAGACAGCTCCCTTCAAAGACAGCATCAGAACTCACACACATCCTCATTTTCTGCTGATATAATCAACGCTAACTAAATAAAGAATGTTAACCATCATATCACAACCAGCTTTTCAGAAGCCAATCACATTCCAGGAATCAAGTCCCGCCCCCTCTCTTATGAGAATACTGACTGTATTGAATTTCTTTCATCACTGAAATAAGCTTTAAAGGAGAAATGACTGGGGCTATTAATTAAAATAAATATAAATAAATTTAAGTTCACTTCAAATTCAGTGATGCTTCCAAAATGTTCATTCTGTTTACATGATATGAATTGTAAACTGTAATGGCGTTTAACTGCAGTGTTTAGCTCGTATACTGTAGATCTCATACAGTTAAAAATTAAAATATTAAAACTTTCATGATCGGATGGCAGGACACTGTGATGTGCATTTACGTGTGTGTGTGTGTGTGTTTGCGTCTGATCAGTATGAATATGGGTCACTGATATGTTTCAAGCTGTGAGACTTGTCTACATCAATTAACACACAACACTTACAACACACTCAAATGTGTGTGTGTGTGATGCAGTCACAGCTGTAGGCGTTACTGCTGAATCAGTCACTGTGAATCTTTCTGAGAAAACACACACACCCCATAAGTGATGTTACCCACACAGACACACACACACAGAAGCTCACGTGCACACACACGCACACAAGCTCACACACACACACACACACACACGCAATCGCATCTCTCTCTGTCGGTGAGATGTAAGATCTAATAAATGTGTTTAAGGCATATGAGATTATCAGACCTCTTTCACTCAGTCTATTAACTGAAGTCCATTAACACATTTCTGTCTGACTCTATCTTGTGTTCACGCAGAGAGACAGAATCACGCACGAGAGATGATGAGAAACGCTGACCTGACGCAGTGTGATGCTTTAGTTATTCTGTCTGGAGACGGGCTGCTCTTTGAGGTGTGTACACACTGCTGCACTACATCACTGTGTGTGTGTGTGTGTGTGTGTGTGTGTGTGGTCCCGCTCATCTAAGTGTGTGTGTTGTGCAGGTGGTGAACGGTCTAATGGACAGGCAGGATTGGGAGAAGGCCATCCAGACTCCTGTGGGAATTCTGCCGGGAGGTTCTGGAAATGCACTCGCCGCATCTGTTCATCATTACACACGGTGAGAACATCACTGCTGTCTGATCTCGCACAGCATGTCTGATAATAACAAACACAACCTCCACATGTGCAGTAATGATACAATTCAGTTGTGTTTGGAAACGACTTGCAGAAACACAAACATGACAATATAACCGGACTGATATCAGACGTCTGATTCCTTCTCGGCATCTGAAACGATTCTCCTCCTGCAGCTCTTTTGTCGAGTTAACTGTCATTATTACATTCCTGTCTTTTATACCAAGAACAACAGTGGAAAGGCAAAACAAATGAATAAATAATGAGTCATTTATGAGAAAGATAATACAAAAGTCAAAGTGACAGATTCTTTATGACATGGGCAAATTCAGGAGAACAGAGGGTCATAGGTCAGGGTCAGGGGGGAAAGGTTAAACAAAGTGTTTTAAAGGCCCAGTGTGTAATTTTCTTTTAGATTAATGCAATTTAATATACATACCTGTCTTCAGGGGTGTATAAAGCCCTTACATAATGTAGAGTTATGTTTTTATGATCTTAGAATGAGCTATTTCTATCTACATACACCCCGGGTCCCCTTGCATGGAATTCGTAGTATTGTTTCTACAGTGGCCCAAAATGGACAAACTGCCCTACAGAACACATTTCATAAATACGTTATCTTCTATGGCAAGGAGGAGAAAACGTGACGACAACTTAGCGCTGTGTCAGCCTCGGTAGTGGTACGGAAGAGTGAGCCGTTGGTTGCATTTCACAACCTCACCACTAGGTGCCGCTAAACATTACACAAAGGCCCTTACGACTGATTCTAGATGGTGCGTTAAACACCTCAGCTCAGTATTATTTGAAGACAAGTGATGAGTTTTCCTCACACTTATAGAGTCATTTCTATTCATGAAACACTGACAGATGGCAGCGGGACATTCACATCAACCAGAGGAAATGATTTAAAGGAATAGTTCACCTATAAGTTCTCTCTCATCATTCACTTAGCCTCATCTGATCTGATTTTATTTTTTCATAGATAACTTCTTGTGTGTCTCAAGATTCTCTAAAATTATGAAATTAAAATGATGAAATCGTCATATTTCAACGCATCACTGTGATCTGTACATCATTAGGATTAATAGGAGATGTATCCATCACTAATAAGCTCAATATATCATGGGATTTTACAAATGCATCATTTCACTTCATTAGACATGTAGTTCGTTTAATGACAGATGTTTGTGAATATAAATTGGGGATGACATTAGGATGAGAAACTGTGAGAGGATGTTTTTGTTATTTTTGAGTGAACACCAGAGGACAGCACTGAGACGCCCCCTGCTGGCACACACAACACACAGTCATGATTAAGATATCAAGGTTAAAATGTCACAGAATGTACAGTGATAAGTCACAAAAATGACTTTAGGTAAGTTTTTGCTCATAATAATCGAACAAACTCCAAAACCCACCACTCAAGTTAAAAAGTTTCTTTACATTTTTGTCTCTGTCCTTTTTTATTTATGTATACATGAACACAACTTGATCTTATGTTAATATTATTTTTGTCATTATTTCTATGGTTACTCTTTTTATTACAATTCAGAAATGATTCCTTCTTTTACCTTTTCCTTTATTCCTTGTTTTTGATTTTCTCCAGAAAGCCTCAGGTGTGGGGTGAAGATCTGTTGGTGAGCTGTGGGTTTGTGCTCTGTAAGGGTTTGACCTCTAAACTGGACCTGATCTCCGTCCATCTGTCCTCCGGCGCCCGTCTGTTCTCCTTCCTCTCCATCGCCTGGGGCTTTGTGGCCGACGTCGACATCGAGAGCGAGCAGCTCCGTCTCATCGGCCCTTTTCGCTTCATCGTGGGCACGCTGGTCCGCCTGGCGTCTCTGAGGATCTACCGCGGTAAACTGGCGTTTCTCCCCGTTACAGACAATCTGGAGACGGATGTGTCACAAGCACAACAGACGCACAGTAACCGAACAAGCAATAAGAGCTCTGAGCACAATCCCTCGGAACAGACGCGTCTGGTGGATCATCTCCTTGTGCCGCTGGATCAGCCCGTTCCTCAGAGCTGGACGGTGGTGGAGGAGCAGGAGTTTGTGCTGGTTGTAGCCATGTTTCAATCATACTTGGGTGAGGATTGGTTAGTGGCCCCCAGCGCTTGTACAGACGACGGCGTGATTCATCTGTTTTACATGACGGCCGGCATCTCTCGGCCCGCTATGCTCAGACTCTTCCGGGCCATGCAGAGCGGGACGCACATGGAGTGCGGGTGTCCTCATTTGGTGTACAGACGGGCGAGGGCTCTGAGACTGGAGCCGGAGACCCGGCCGGGAATCATCACCGTGGACGGGGAGCAGGTGGAATACGGACCCTTGCAAGCGCAGGCACATCGGGGAGTGGCCAGACTCATTACCGGATGACCTCTGACCTCCAGGACATGTTTAGAAATACAGGAGTAATGTTAGACGAAGCACATACAGTATAGAACCGCACAACCTGTCAAAGTTTGACATTTGATTAAAAAATGTTTCGTGAATGAATCTCACCAATACACATCTGGGTCACATTTCACCACGATATTGAAATTAACGAAAATAAATAGTTATTATGAGAGCAGAGGGGAAAATATAAATACTTAATAAGCACTGTTTTTGGCTTATAAATGTTGTAAAACCTGGATTACTGGTTTTCCAGTTTTCTTTCTGAGAACTACATAAAATTAGAATGAAAGACTTTCTTATTTTTAGTTGAAAAGAAGACTAATAGTGAATAAACTTCTTAATTTGAAATAGTAAGATTGTTATTTTATTTGTGGTGAAATGTGACCTTGACGTGTTTGAGAATTTCATCTTCGGTCTGGTGTCTCCAGGGCCCAGTTTTTAAAAAAATGTAATCTGGATCAAATTGATCCGGATTTGGAAATACTATGTTTTTCTATCCAGGATCATGTGATCCATCTTACTTTCATGCCAGTTTTTGTAAGGAACATTGGATTGGATCACTGTGATCTAAATACCAAATTTCAGGATTACCAAAACCTGTTTACCAGAGCCTTAAATGAAACCAACAGTGTAGCCTACTGGTGTAGCAAAGAACAACATGTAGGCAAAATACCGCTGGCCACAAATAGCAATTGTTCTTTTTAATTGTGAGAAACAGAAACACTGTAATAAACAGAAACATTTTACATTCCTTATTTGGATAAAATGTTAAATACCAAAACAAAAATAATACTATCCAATATTTTATTATAATAAAAAATTTACAGGACAGATAGCAGCTCTTTCCATCTCTGCCTTTAGGAGATGTATTTCCATCTGCACTTTCTTCTAGAAGCAACTCATAGCCGTCACCAGCCTGTTTTGTATCTGAGGAATGTTATATGATGTATATATCATCAATAAACATTGGTTTTGTGATCATTCACTTAAAAAAACCTCTCTGATTTTATTTGGTTTGAAGAATCACAACTGGAATCCACCCTTCTGATGGGATCAGGATAATCCTTTTTTTTTTTAATCAAATAGATCCCAAACCGAGTTAAAAGTTTGAAAAACCCGAAGGGCTGGTTTGATCCAGATCAAATGTTAGATCGGATTACATGATCTGATTTTAGTTCGGAATCCCTCTTTTATTTAAAAACCCATTTCCAAGATTTGATCCAATCCGTGATCCGAAATCCCACTGGATTGCTTTTGAAAAACTGGGCCCAGGAGATTGTGTTATGCTGGGATTTCTGTCGGTGCATCAATCTCGATTTTTCAGAAGTGCCAATGTTAAACAAAATGTTAAAGTTGTTTATTTTTCTACAGTAAAGCAAAACTTGTTACGTTTGTCTACTGTTAAACTTTGCTGTTGTTTTGGCAGCAGGTTTGCCTGTACCTTTCTGTAGATTTAATTACCACTTAGTATACTTTCCAATTAAAACTGTTTAAATTTACTTTAATCAAAATTAAAACACTTTGACTTTCGAGGTTCAAAATGATCAAGAAGAGACTGGCATTAGCACAGCCACACTGTAAAAATTACATTCTTCCAAAGCATTTTTCTCATGTTTTCTATAAAAATATTTAAAATTTGTTAAATTACGATACATTCACATTACAAGAAAAGTGACCCAAGATATTTAGTCTTGTTTTATGAAAGAAAATTATATGAACTAGGTAAGTTTATTCTTAATTATTTAGTTGTACATTAAGTTACTGGAAAACCTGCTTCGAAATTTAGGTTAAGTTTCACAGTGTGGTTATTCAAGTCTGTCTGAATTTGGTGTGATTGTCAGAATATGTCTCAATTGGATGTGTGCGTGAGGTTAGTATATGTGATCGGTTCTGTGTGTCCTCAAGCGTGATGCTACACTACACAATCAGACTCCAGGACTGATCATGTGACACAAAACATGCCAAGGATGCTCATGATTATTCCTGAAGTCAAATCATGTGAACACACGTACACAATGTATAATTGTCAAATATACCGTGACAATTTCCCTCCTATGTTTTGTATTAACAACACAAAGTCAAGTTGAGCATTTTGTTGAATTTTCTGTATCAATCAGAAGACAATTGTCCTGTAAACTCATGAAATCCATTTTTATTCTGGATGAATGTTTTATGCTGGACTACAACACTACTCTACAAGACTCTTTCTCTCATTTACTGCAACTAAAAGGTTTCTGCCATTTTATGATTGACCGGCGAAAGCTTAATGGATTTCTCTAGAATTGTAATGTTCAAAAAAGATTCATATACAATCCTGCTGAAAAGAAAAAGTACTTTTTTTACTTTTTTTTGTTTGTTTTACAGTACAAATTCTTAAATCAAAATACTCAAAGACTTCTTAAAGTGATAGATTACCCACAAAAGAAAATTATTTCAGTATTTATTCACCCTAAACCCTGAACACAAAACCACATTTTCAAGTTCTTAAAATATTCTTATTTTTAACGCTTGAAAAGAAAAAAGAACTGGCAATAGGCTAAATATTTCTTGTATTCCCTTTGAATTAAATATATTATTACTTACCCATTCGCTTATATTTCTTTGTGTAAATATAAACTTAATTTTTATACATTTTTGACTCAATATCTCAGACATTTAGCTTTTTAAGTAAATATATCTTGATTTAAGAATTATATTTGTACTGGAAAACAACAAACAAAATTATTTTTTTCAGTAAGACCACCATTTTTCTGTGTTGGTTTATGATGGTTTGGTGCTGGTCTGGTTAGTATTTCTGGCTGTAAAATCCAGTCCGTCTCCGGGCTCTAACATTATTGTGCTTTATAAACTAACAGAGCAAATACAGATAGAAGATGAAATGTTTAAAGCCACAGAGAGCAGTTTTAAACTGTTCTTTTTGCTGCCTTAAACTTTTAATGTAAGTTGGTTAATTTTAATATTTTTTTAAAACTAGTTGAAACTGGTTTTGATGAGTGATGTAAGACATTTAAAGTTGAAATGATCTTTAAACCCAGTTTGATTGTACTTCATATTTTGGGTAGAAAAATATTTGACAGTGTACCCAAACACACAAGACTGATAAAGAAAAACCTGTCTGATAATGAGACTTTAAGATGATTTTAAGATGTTTTTTTTGTCATTGGGGTTTAGTGAAGGATCACTAAAATCTAAGTCTATGGGTATGATAATTCTTTTCTGAATAGATGCTATATTATTTTTGAGGAGAGGTTTATGAGTATCATTTTTGCACAATGTCTGACTTGAAGTGAATTCTGCAGCAAAATGTTACAATCTAAAATGAAGGTTCTTAGATTTGATTCAGATTCTTCAATAGTTTAATAAAATTGCTGGACTGCTGTTTCAATAGCACAACGTGTGTACTTTAAATCTGTATATAAATGGATTCTATTTTTTCCAAAGTCATGGGTTATTAATAAACTTTGTGATGAAACAAATTCATGCTTCTGTACTTAAACTCTTACCTAAAAGACATACTGGGTACACAAAACTTCTCATCAAAGGGAAAAATGAATGCTAGGCACATGGCTAGTAAAACAATGCAATGCCAAACCATTTATTAAGACAAACAAAATGTTATATTTAGCACCAGAGCACAATACACACAATACAGAGAGATTTAGAGATTCATTTATAACCATTATATTAAAAAAACTATTTCTCCCAACATGTCATTATCAGTATCAGAAAAAAGTCAGTGAACTTTAAACTCAAGACAAACACCCCTTAAAATAATACCCATCCACACCATAGATTATTTACCTTTGAGTATATGGGTTTGAAAGAACACCTACGTTTAAAAGTCCCTTATGATCAAACATACGTGTGTGATATCAAGAGCTACTGCCTTTATTTTTTATAGAAGTTGTAGTTGGAGAAAGAAGGAGCATCTGTGGAATCAGTTGATTTAACCAGGAGCAGGGGGAGCCCTGTGAGTTGATCCTTCTGGCATCGATCCATGGCCTCCTTATAAGTGATCTTCTCATTCTTGATGGGATCCAACACACTCTTCACAAAAGTGGATTCATCTTGAAGCTGCTTGGCCACTGACGCGTCAACCAACTTCTGATCGATTGCATTCTTCAGGCTGACCCGACCCGCTTTATTGGGGTCTACAAGGCCACCGGTGAGCAGCTGCGTCTCCATAAACCACAAGGCGCTGTCATTGGGTACCCAACCCTTGCGGCCCGCCTCTCCGACTGACATCCGCTGCTTCGAGATCGGATCTTCAAAACCGGTGAAGGCTTTCTGGGCATTGAGGAGCATTTTAAGTTGGCTTGAGTCGATCAATCCGCACTGGACTGCCTTGTGAACGGACACCTTGTCCTTCTTGTTAAGGTCCACAATGCCTCCTGTGGCAGCCTGAGCTTCTAGAAGCTTCATGGCCGTATCTCCGTCGATCAGTTTGCGTGTCAATGCACTTCTTACGGACATGCGGCTGTCTGTGGTGAGGTCTAGTACTCCAGAAATTGGAAAATGTTCATCGCCACTGGTGCTCACTATCGTGTTCAGGTTGGTGTTGCTGGAATAGGATGTGCGACGATTCAAACTGGAAGAGTTGTAGCTGGGGCTTGGTGGAGGAAGACTCTGTAAAGTTGTTGTCTGCGTTTTACTTGAGACAGGGAAAGACTTTGACTTCTTCTCACCTGCAACCAAGAGAGCAAACTCTGAGATGGATATTTTACCCTCTCTATAGCGCTGCAGGTCATACTCGGTCATTCTGCCATTCTGCAGGGCCTCCTTGACAGAGTACTGCTTTCCACTCTTACGGTCCTGCAGAATTGTGACCTCGCCTTCAGGACCGGTTGTTGTCATTTCCTCCCAACTGCACTCCATCTCTTGAAGGTGAATGTACTGATTTCGGTCGATCAGACCCTCAACATAGGCGTCGTAAGGGGACATATCTTTGCCGGTGTCTGGGTCGAGAATGGTGATTTTGGTGGAGACGTTGGTCTCTCTGGTGTTGGTCTCTGAATGTTGCATAGAGTTGGATTCTTTCTGAAGCTCTATGATTGTAGTGTCCCGTTTGTGAATTCTCTCTTTCTCCTCCAGGATTTCTCTCTCCAGACGTTGGAGCTCGGACTCCAGCTTGATGGTTCTTTGCCGGATGACTTGCGTTTTCTCACTCGAGAGTTTGGAATGGTGCTGGAAGGTAATAGTGATTTCATGGTGTTGAGACTCTAGTCTTTTTAACTCTTGAAGAAGTTCATCCTTCTCTCTCTTGAGTCTATCCCTTTGTACAATCAGGGTGCTCTCTTCTTGGGTGACAGTTTTTCTGGTTGTCTGAAATCTAGTTATTTTGCTGTTGACTACCTTTACTTCTTCTTCTTTAAGGCTTCTGGAGTTTATTAATTGGGCAACCTGGCGTCTAAGATGTTCTCTTTCAGCCTCAACATTCGGATCCTTCTCCACTCTGATGATCTCCTTGTGGACAATTTTTTCGACAGATTTCTCTTTGGTCAGGGTCTGTATTCTTATTGTAAGGCTTCGTTTGTCTTTTTCCAAAAGAGAAACTTTGTTGCATTCGTTTTCTATTTCAGTGCGAAGCCCAGTGATCAGTTTTTCTACGTTAGGATCTCTCTCAATCTTCAGCACCTCCTCAATAACAATCTTTTCCTCAACAGGTTTTGGACAAGTCTCCAGCTCATAAATTCTAGCCTTGATTTGTCTCAGCTCTGTCTCTATTAGGATCTTCTTCTGCTGATCAACATTTTCCACCTTTTTCTGCAGTTCCAGCACCAGGATTCTCAACTGCTGCACTTCCAGTTCCAGCTGTCTACGAGTCTTCATCATCTCTTCCAAATTCCTGGTTAACCTTTCGTGATTGATAATCTGGGTAGGATCCGTCTGGAGGCGCACCACTTCCTGGACTACAACCCTTTCCTCCCGTTTCTGTCTCTCCAGCACGATGTACTTGTTCTGTTGGTCAAAAACATACTCCTCAACTGTTTTACGCCGTTGAATTTCTTCCCGCATGTCCCTCCTGAGCCGTTCGGCTTCCTTCTCCAGAAGTGGGTCATTTTCATACTTTATCAATTCTTTGGTCACAACTTGTGTCTCCACCTTTGACCTTTCAGTTTTCCATTCATCTCTGTCTTTGCGTAGACGAGTTACCCTAGTCAGAACCGTGTCGTAGTTGGTTCTCAGAATGATGAGATGCTCGTTCAGTCTCTTCATTTCTTTGACAACCTCAGGGCTTCTCTCTTCTTTCACCACCTCCTGGAATACCTCCTTCAGCTCAACCTTGGGCTTTTGGGAGCGCAGAGTCTTGAGTTCCACCATGATCAGATTAATCTCATTCTCAAAGCTAGTGCGTCTTCTGCTGATCTCTTGAAGCTCATTTCTCAGACGTCTCAGTTCCAGCTCAGTATCGGGATCTATTCTGTAGGTTTCACGGATAGTCTCATTGATCTCTATCTTTTGCTTGATTGTCTCCACATGGCTGAAGCGGAGCTGAAGGCTGGAGAATTCTTTGGTCAAAACAGAAATCTCTCGAGACAGTTCTTCAATGTTTACACGGAGGCTTCTAGACTCCCTCAGGAGCTCTTCGTCCTGCTCAACCCTCTTCACCTCCTTGATGACAGTTTTAGGCTGGATGGTTGGGATGATCCTCTCTAGATTATTGATCTGACTCCTAACCTGGAATATTTGATCATTCAGGCTCTTGGACCTAATACTCTCATCAGAGATCTCATTCTTAAAGCTTAGGACGGCCTTGAGCATTTCTGGATCTTTTTCCAGCTTAACAACTTCTTTCATTACGACTTTCTCTCTTATCGTAGGTCTCTTTTTCTCCAAGACGGTGACTTCAGTACGTACGTGCACAGATTCACTCTCCATCACTCGAATCTCCTCCTTTAGTGTGCGTATCATCTCTCTGATTCTAGTTGCTTCCATATCCAGTTTGGGGTCCCGCTCAATCTCTGTAAAAACCTTGGTCACCAGCCTGGGTTTTATCTCGGTCACCTCATATTCCCGGCTGATAATTTTCTTGTTCACTATATCAATTTCAGTGTGATAAGTAGAGCGTTTGTTGATCTCTTCAGTTATCTTCCTTCTCAGCACTTCCATGTCGGCCTCCAGCTTTGGGTCACGGTAGTAATGCACGGTTTCCTTTTCCTCCACTCGTTCCACACCTCTGCGACTCTTGAGGGATATCATCCGTTTGCTGAAGGATTTCAGATCATTTTCGGCATGAGTGCGGCGTGCAATCTCCTCGGTGAGTTCACGCTTCAGGCCGTCAACTTCCACTATGTCTCTTTGTTGACTCTGCAGGTTTAATTGCTGCTTCACCACCACCTGACTTACAATTTGGTCATTCTGTGCAAATGAAAACAAACAAATGAATTACAAACAAATCATCTATGGCGTACTTCTGAAAGAAACAAGCACCTGGAAATGCTTTTGACATTGAGAGGTACTTTAACATACTTTTTTTGCTGTTGTGATGCTACAGTTACAACAGTTCTGATGGGTTTATTTACAACTTATTTACTTTACATCATCTAACATTTGTTGTACCTTATTGACAAGATCTTTGGCCAAGATCACTTGATTCAAAAGTTGATTATGCTCAGCAGACACTTCGGAATAAAGGTTTACAACATCTCTTTCCTAAAAAACAAAAAGAATAAAGTTATGCAAAGTAACCAACTTATCTTTTATATCATGACTTTATACATGTTCAAGAAACTCTTCAAAGAAAATAAACTGAATTTCTTTAAGATTACTAAACTAGAATAACTAAACTAGTTTAACATGATGTGACATGAACATGCTCTTCATCTTACCTTCTTCTGGACAGATTCAGCCATGCTAATATAATCAGCCTTATTTGCGTCTATATTTGGTTTTCCCAGCGTGCTGCGGTATTTGTTTGCATTTACCTCATATTCCTGCGAACGCAGAAACAATTTAGTATTAATGCTTATTCTAAAGCGAATAGTGTAGTATTATAGTCACGGTTACGTACATTAAGAACATTCTGCAGCTCATTAGAAAGTTTGACGACCCGGTTCACCTCATCGGCCTTTCTTTTGAGGTCTTCAACTGCTCTCTGCAACCAAACACCAAACCGGAATCCATCAGAATATTAAAGCACAAAATCAACTGTTCAAAACTGTTGTGTAAAACACATTACACTGACCAGCTGAGAGCTTTGTTTGGAGTAGATCTGCGAGGCACTTTCTCCAGGTCGAATCTTGTTGTTGGGCATGTTGATCAGGAAAGCGTTGAGTGAGTGGACGGTGTTCTCAAACTCCTGGTCCTTACTGGCTGCTTCTTTTAACAGAGTCGTCCTGTCAAGCACAAATTTCAAAGTTCAGATTTCCAAAGTCCCCTTGAAAAGATCAATTGTGAGTAAGCTAAGAAGTTAATTTTAAATACAAGCGCGTCTCACCTCAGCTGGAGCTGATTGGGGATGGTGGCGTAGCGATTCCTCAGACGTTTGACATCAGACTCTTGATGACGGATATCAGGACAGTATTCCTGGAAGTTCTTCTGCAGGGAGCTGCTGGCTTGCTCGGCCACTTCTAACTCACGGGTCAGCTGTTCAACATCAGGTTTCCTGGAGCTGACATCTTTGCTCATGTTCTGAAAAGAAAATGATGACAGGAGATCCAGGAATATTATTGTTTTCTTCACCATAATTCATATGTGAAGAATTTTTTTCATATCGACATCTTTTCCATTTATTGACACCAAGATGCAGAAATGTCAACCAGAGGAAAACTGATTCACATATTTACAAGGCCATATTTTTTACTCACTTCTTAAAAATATTAAAAAGCTTTAAAAATGTATTTTTAATTATTAGTAATTGTAATAATATTGGTCCCAATAATAAAAATAATAATTACTATTAACCGGAATTGTTATTTTCTATTAATACTACTACTACTACTACTAAATATTACTATTATTATGAACCATTATTATCATTAATAATAATAATAATTAATATTTATAATTACTAATATTGTTACAACTATTCTTATTATATAAAACAGAAACGTAAATATCATTGTTATTATAGAATATAAATACAAACAAATAAATCAATACAAATTTAATAATAAAAATATTTGTGATAATTGTAATTTAAAATGTTTCTTATTAGTATTCTAAGGCTAAAGATAACTGAAATTCATTTGCCTTCGAAGCTTGTTCGTTTCTAGCAACACAGTTAATTTCTTATGTAAATAACATAGCGTTGTAAAGTAAAGACAGCAGATTTAGAAGCATACATTATTTGTTTTATATCAGATTGTCTCTACCTGAAGCTGTTTGGAGTGAGTGTTGATGTTATTGGACTCATTGACAAGTACAGTGTCAACAGCCAGCTTATCCTCAAATCCTGACACCATGTTGTCCACCTTCTTGATCTGTTTCTCTAAAAACATGGCTGCTGTGGTCCTGAGAAAAGACAAAAAAAGATAACACATTACAATCATCACTCGGTGCAGGTGATGGAACCTTTCATATAGACATCACCCAACGAGAGTTTTTCCTCACTTCTTATCATAAAGATCGGAGAGGGCTGTGAGGTCATCGATCTTGTTGTTGGCTGTGGTGAGTTTTTGTTGCACCGTGGAAGCGGTGGGATCCAGGGGCTTCTGGGACAGCAGCGGCTGCACATCTCTCTGAATGGAAGATTTCTCCGCCTCCAGGTTTCTCAGAATCACACCAAATTTCTGAACATATGAAATCAGACCTCTATCATACATCATGTGAGTGACGTGTTTGCAAATCTCCTTTAATGCCGCAGGCCCTCTAATTGAAAGATCTAAAGACATTCGGAAGTGCAATTTCTCACCTCCTGTTCTTTGATTCTGCCAGACAGATCTCCAACAGGGTCGGATCGGTCTAAAGGACGTCTCATTCTGTTCTGCAAATCTTTCTCCAGCTTCAGCAGATCTCCATTAATGCGGTCCAGCTGACTGTTGGTGGTGTCGTACTTTGAGTCTCGAGGAGCCGTTGATACAGATGCTGCACACAGACAACCATCAAACATCACTTGTCTTCACCTCTCTTCTTCTTTGCTTTCTGACGAAATTGTTTTACGAACCTGTTTTCACGACCCTCACAACCTCCACAGTTGACGTCTTCACTTGAGACTGCAGAGCAGATCTGGACCTCTTGAGATCCGAGAAATCTCTGCTCAGACTGAACAAACACAAGCACGGCCTTAATAAATCTGCCTCACACGTCATCTGAAACAGGAAGTAGATGGATGGGGACCGGCATTTTCCATGTCTCAGATTCTTACCTGTCCACCTTCTCGATGGCGACTGAATCAGGTGGAGGGATGAGAAAACAGACTCCTGGGATAGTCTTGGTCTTCCCTGTGCTGGTTTTCACCTCCCAGTTTTCCTCTTTGGGATCTGAGACCAGCGTGAGTTTATCGCCTCTGCTCACAGAGTCCTGCAGGGGGCGGTAGAGAGACAGAGAGGCGTCATTCTGAACTTAAGATCATTTGAAAGTGTCCTTTTGTGAAATAAATTGTGTGTGTGTGTTACCTTGTCAGTGGTCCAGTCGCACAGAGAGATGACGTTGACGGGTTTGCTGGTGGCGGTTCGTCTCAAATGTAGAGGAGCGAGTGTTTTACAGGTTTCTTTCAGATCGGCCAGTCTCTGCTCGTTTCTGGAGATATCTCTCTCTTCACTCTGAACACACACATGAACATGCAAACACTCAAATACTGTGGGTGTGTGTGTGTGTGTGTGTGCACGCTTTTGTGTGTGTGTGTACCTCCAGCTGCAGCAAGGTCTCGTAGTTGCTCATGTTTCTCAGTACTGACGGTTGTGTGGTGGATTTGATTCTCTTCAGAGACTCACCGAACGTCTCCACATCCAGTTGATACTGATTAAATATTTGATTAAAGTCATTTTAGATTTCGGTTTTTGTATGTTTTTGTGACTGACTGAACGTTTAATGTGTGCTCACTCACTTTTTTGTAGTCTTCTAGCTTATCCAGATGTGTTTCCTGACACACGCACAGATTCATGAATCGACTCCACTCCTGTTCGACTTTTTCACAGCACGACTGCAACGCACACATAACACAAATCACAATCACAGCTAGACTCACTCAGAATCAATCTGATTTAGTGTGTGTGTATCACTTAATTATGATGAATAAATGAGCTAACGAGTGAGTCAGTTAGTGAGCGAGCGAGCGAGTGAGAGATTGTGTGTGTGTGAGTCTGAACAAATTAATCAGTGAGTGAGCTAGTGAACAAATGAGCAAGTGTGTAAACAAATTAGTGAGTAAGTGAAAGAGAGTCAGAGAGAGAGAGAGAGATAGAGTGATAGAGAGAAAGAGTGAGAGTGATACATGAACAAATAAGTGAGTGAATAAAAGAGTGAGGGAGCGAGTGAGAGAGAGAGAGAGTGAGAGAGTGATGCATGAACAAATAAGTGAGTGAATAAAAGAGTGAGGGAGCGAGTGAGAGAGAGAGAGAGTGAGAGAGTGATGCATGAACAAATAAGTGAGTGAATAAAAGAGTGAGGGAGCGAGTGAGAGAGAGAGAGAGTGAGAGAGTGATGCATGAACAAATAAGTGAGTGAAAAAGAGTGAGCGAGCGAGCGAGAGGGAGAGAGAGAAAGAGAGAGAGAGTGAGAGTGATGATGAACAAATAAGTGAGTGAATAAAAGAGTGAGTGAGCGAGTGATTACCGCGACAGCAGGAGATCCGGGGTGTTTGCTCTGAAGGAGATTATCGGCGTCCCTCTGGATTCTGTCCACCTCTTTCTCATGACTCAGCAGACCGTTGTTCTTAAATCTCTGCACACACACACAGATGATAAACATTAGTACATGACTGCGTAATAAAGGAGAGATGAATGAATGTTGATGAGAATATGATCAGCTCACCTCATACTCCAATCGTACTTCACTGCTGTCATTCATCCGATCGCTCCAGTCTCTCTTCATGATCTTCTTCTGTTGATCAGCGAGAAACACCTGCTCTTTATTACACACCTGCAAGAAGTCATAGAGCGACGACAGATGCTTCTTACGCTTCCCAGACGCCTCCTAAACGCACAAACACACACATCAGAGTCTCGCAGACAACTTGTGCACATACATCATTTATATTTGTTAAGTTTTCTTATAGATTATTTTAATAAATTTGATCAGACATTACCAGCAGACTGTCATATTGCCTCTGAAGGGCAGGTGAGTTATCCTATTGAGAGAAAGATCATTTTTTAAATTGTGTTGTTATGACGTTTGTGTAAATGTATGTGTTGAAATGCATGTAGGTGTTTGTATAAATGTGTGTGTGTGTGTAGACTGACATCACTGGACTGCAGGGCCAAGCGATACGCCTCGATCTCTTTGTGCAGAATATTATGGGCTGCTGTCTGTTTCTCCACATCAGACAGAGACGGTCCATAACGTTCCCCCAGAACAAACGTCTGCAGGAAACACACAAACACACACAATATCACTACTGAAACAAACACTCATCCACGCTTTATAAAGACAGAGACGTACTTTCAGACGTTTTGTGTGATGTTTTGGCAATAGTGTTTTGTTGACTGTGGCGGTGGACGGAAGAGATTTTACCTGTTTGTCAGACAGAAGTTTGCTCCAGTCCACGCTGGGTGACAGAGAGAGCTCGAGAAGCTGACCGTAAAGATTTCTGTACAACCCGCAGGCTTTAGACCAGCGATCGTGAAGATTACTCACACTGAACCAGAGAAAATACAGTTATGTTTCATTTCACTATTTCACAAATATTTCTACAAAATTGAATGAAAGAGAATCGGACACAAATTGGTGGAGAGTGAAAACAAACATGAAGGCGAATGTGGACAGAAAATAATATTGAAAGTAAAAATGATAAGATCTCATTTAAATAGACAGGAAATGGGTCTCTCTTTAAACTTCAAAATGAATCTCAATCAACAATGTAGCAAATATGAGGAAATTCCTCAACAGAAGACTAATGCAAAGGTCTCCCTTCATTCTCATCGCTGTCTGACATATTCAAGAGATCTTATTTGTGATTAGTCTCTTCTGTGGGCGGGTTTGTGATGTCACTCACTCAAGCTCGATCTCATTGGCTTGCGGGTGTTTGAGTCTCTTAGCTCGGTCGACATCCAGAAAGAGATCCTTCAGTAACACCTCGGCTTGAGACAGATTATCTGCGGCCGGACGCTGTTGTCTGAGGGAATAGTTTTTCCTCTCATTGTCGTTGTCCTGAAACACAGAACGGTTTGAATTAAACATCGTTTCTCCGTTTGAAGACTTAAATATAAAAATTCCACACATGTCTCTATTTTTCCGTCCATCTGAATTTCAATACATTCAATACATGTTCACTTGCTTATGTAACATCAGAAACTCATCTAGAATTTGAGATACATTTTCAATTATTCAATTCATTCGTCTCTCTCCAAAGGATGAGTAACATTATTCAAATCTCAGGGTATTTCGTGACTATATTATGAGGAGGTAATTTATATGTGACCCTGTACAACAAATCAAGTCTTATGGGTCAAAATCTGAAAGCTGAATAAAAATGATTTCTATTGCTGTTAGAGTTGTTAGAATAAGACAATATCTGGAACTCTGAAATCTGAGACTGCAAGAAAATCAAAATATTGACAAAATGGCCTTTGAGGTTATTAATCAGAGGCACTGTGGCAGACCATCCACTCTAAAAAATAAAGTTTTTATATATTTAAGGTAGAAAATTAAAAAAATATCTTCATGGAACATGATCTTTACTTATTTACTAATGATTTTTGGCATAAAAGAAAAATAGATCATTTTGTCCCATACAATGTATTTTTGGCTTTTACTAAAAATGTTCCCGTGCTACTTAAGACTGGTTTCATGATCCAAGGCCACATATGAGTTTGTGTGAACTCATTTTGGTGATTTAGGCCACAAGCATTCAAAACTGTGGAGGACAAAACAAAAGTTTTTGCAAAGTTTTCAAGAAAGATTCTTGCAGCAACTTTAAATGCGCATTTATCAAACTTTTTTTTGTTCGCAAAATTTTATTAATTCTTAAACATTGGAACATTTAAAACATTCCGAAATAACATTTTCATTTTCATCTTCATGTGAATGTTAGAGAAGCAGAATGTTTTGGGGAAATATTTTTGTTGGCTAGGCAGCCACCTTGTGAAATAGTCAGGAATTCCAGTCAGACCAGACCAGTTTTTTAAAGCTTTTGTGTCAGGAGTGAACCTGTATTTGTGCCTTAATTACTGCCAAGGAAGGGCTCTAAATAGTACAAATCTTTATTAACTGTCTTTACGTGTAACGTGATGTTAAAACAAGTCTTCCTCGTCTGCATTTACATCTGCAACACATCATTTGCATATTTGCAATTCGTCTCGGAGACGTCTGCTGACAGACTATAAGATGTCTTTGAGATGTTTATGATTTAGAATGTAAAACTGCTCTTTCTAAGATGTTAAGCAAATGTCTTTACACAGCAGATGTTAACCAGATCTCCAGATCTTTAACAGACTTATTACAAACATTAAGACGTCTCCGAGACGTGTTGCAGATGTAAATGAAGACATCAAATAGACGTAAGCCAGATGGAGTGTGTTATCAGGATATATGTACATGTGTGTGTGTGTACATGCCTCTATGAGCAGTTTCTCAGCCTGTAGGATGTTCTTCTCCACATGGTCTGCGTTTTGCTGTAAGCGTGTGATGATGGACAGCATGTCAGTGGCCTGTGACCTGCATGAATAAAACATGAAAGATATCCATCGTTACATGTGAACACACATTCATCCATCGAGCAGACGCTCTTATCCGAAGCGATTTACAAACACTGGAGTTTTATTGGTTTCAGATCAGTGCTCTTACATATCTCAATTCTGTCATCATTTATTCTCTCTAAAACCTTAGGCGAGTCCTTCCTCAGTGGAACACAAAAGAAGATATTTTGAGAAACGTCTCAGTGATTTTCTGTTCATATAATGGAATTCAATTTTTTGAGTGATCTTTCCCTCACAGTAATACAGAACAAGAGCAGACTTTCTGTCTTCATGACTCAAGCGTCTGGCTTTGCGCCGTCATCACTCAACAGGCAGAACAAGAACTCGTTGTTTCAGAAAATGTTTTTGACCTCTGAAAGAGCAAAACCCGCCTGAATTCCTCAGCTGTCAATGGCTCTTCCCAACTCTTCTTACATCTCACTCTCTCTGTGTAATTTTCTTTTCTGTCAGTTCATTGTGCTGACATTCCTGCCGGCGTTACGCAAGCGACTTCGCCCCTGCTGACTGAGACAGGTGTAAAGGAGTGTCTTAAAGAATGCTCGGACTGGAATTCTCGGAATTCTGCCTTCTTTATTTCGGAATCCTTGCACTGCAGGAAGAGATTCCTCATCACTTATATACAGTCACGCCCTGGATGTGTGGGAGGACCACACACATCAAACGAAAGCACTTCATGCTATAGATTTCTAGTGTGATAAACGTCTGTAGGTCACTGAGCATTAAACAGAGATGTTCAGTACAGCGGTGGCCAAACGTGATGTCCCGAGGAAACATTTGTACTCGATTAAACCATCAAAATATGATGGTATGATGAGTATGAGTTTGATGATGAAAACACTAAACTTGATTTAGACTAGAAAAAGGTCAAACTACAGCATATTAGGAAATATGTGTTTTATTCGAACATATATAATGCGTACATTTACATCATTTACATTTAGTCATTTAGCAGACGCTTTTATACAAAGCGACTTACATGTGGGGTAGGCAATGGAAGCAATTGGGACAGCATAAGTACAACAAAAGCATAAGTGCAATCAAAAAGAAGACTGGTCTCATATAACCTAACACAGTATACAGAACCATTCATTCATTCATTTTTTTTTTTTTTTAGTAGAAACACAAGATGCTCAAAGTATATAAAGTCATTCATATTTTGTTGATTTTAACTCAAATAAACATTGCTCATGTGTTGTGTGTCCATTCTTGCCCTCCTATGCTTCAGTTTACACTCCAAGCACAACTACACAACACACATACATAATTAATACATCATTAAGCGCATATTTCAATAAAAGTCATGACATCATATTGTCAAAGTTGGACATCCCTTTTTGCCAATTCAAATGTTTACAGTGTCAAGACCAAATTAACACATCATTTTAACTATCCTTCTGCACTACATGTGTGTGTGTTCGGTTAGTTTCTGTGTGACTCACAGGGTTGTATGTGGAGCCGGATACAGGGAAACACACACACACCTCTTTGACCTGATCAGCTGGATTAACATTATTAAGAAATAATGGACGTGACTCATTCAATTATTGTGCGTAACAAGACTCGCAAAGGAAAAACAAATATCAAAAATGAGATTAAGGAGGAAATCTGAAGTGTTACTCTTTTCATCAGACACATATTAATGATTTTTAGCTTCATCCAAAGCGACACTTCATGCAAAAATACATCATTTATTTATGTTTTTCTAAACCTGCATGAGTTTATTTCTTCTTCAGAACACAAAAGAAGATATTTTGAAGAGTGCTGATATCTAAACAAAACTGAACTCCTTTGACTTTCACTGTGTGAACACATTTCTCAAAATATCCTCTTTTGTGTTCCACTGAAGGAAGACTCGCATACAGGTTTGCAACCACATGAGAGAGAATAAATGATGATAGAAATGTCTGTTTTTCAGTGAACTATCCCTTGAAGATCTGCACTCTTAAATCACGACAGCAAGACGTCTTCACACCTCCCGAGACACAATAAATGTATATTTCAGATGATTTTTCGCTACGTCTTTTAGTTTATTGGTCAGTTTAGACAGTTCTGTGGTGTAACAAACATGTCTGATGTTAACAGAATACTGAATATACTGTCACACATCTATAGTCTGTTTGTAAGCATTGTCTATTGTTTATCTGTACTTCAATTTCAAGTCATCATTTGAAGGCCACGGCACATGCTGTTAAACTATCAATCCGGTGAGACGGCCAAAATCATAAACCTTTAGTTTTCTAGATGCTAACCTTTTGTTTCTAAGAACGCATCTGTGCGAAATCATCTCAAACTTAAGTTTTTGCTGAGTAATGATGTAATACACAGAATAATGTTCAGTCAGCAAGTCGTTATAGCAAAATAAAGCCCTTCAGGGTGACACAAGAGCTGTTGGGATTTATTTTGCAATACATTCTCCTCGGCATAATAAAACCACCCATGTGGGTGTGGGTGTGTGTCAGATAAAGCCCTGCCCGGCCGTAAAGATAAATCACATCAAGCACTGAACATTACCAAACACACACTCACACAAGTCACAAAAACTGTATAGAGTAAAAGATACAATTTCTACATTAAAAGCACATTAAAATGAACTTAAAGAGATTTAAAGGGACAGTCGTCTCATGTCATGAGTTTCTTTCTTCTACAGGACACAAAAGAATAACGTCGATACCCAGACTTCCATTATATGAACACAAAACCCAGGGGAGGTTTCTCAAAATATCTTCTTTTGTGTTCCACTGAAGAGGGGCATAATTGATTTCTGGGTGAACTGTCCCTTTAAGAAGCATGCGGTAGATGTACTTTTTATAATTACCCATGAGGCGTTATAGCTACAGGCGAGTGTTGAAGGTAAACATCAAGGAAAGTCAACAGACACCATATGAATAGATTCTTTTGGAAAGTGTAGAAGAAATAAGAAGAGGTTATAACTCACTGCGAGGCCTTCACAGGGCTGTACTCCTTTTTCTTACTCATGTCTGCGTCTGTCAGCAGTCCCTCACTCTCTCAGATTGCCGTCCGGCTCTCTCGTGTCCTCTGTTATGACAGGACTGTCACCTCCTGTAGCTCCGCCCACTGAAACAGGTGTGTCACATTCATTCAACACAGGACGACTGGCCATACCTGTTTACTCGCTCTCACTCACCGATTCCTCTTTCAAGCCCTTTCTGTCACACAATGTCTTTCGTGATGGATCACTGAAAGCTGTCAAAATGAGTCAAGTATCATATCTGTGTATAGATGAAATGTCTGGCCTCACTTCCGGGCTACAAGCGTTAATTTTATTTAAGAGAATTAATGTGCGGCGTCTCCTGACGGACATCAGACAGAATAACATAAAATAAAAACACACACATGCGTACAGACAAACAGGGAGAAAGGGTTGATTTTATCGCCTGATGTCTCAAACTAAAGCAGTTAATGTGAATAGTGAGTGTCTGCAGCTGTGTTTAAAGCATCTCTCTGTGTGTTTAAATGCATTTGTGTGATAATCTGTGCTGTGGGTTTGTGTGGTGGACAGGAATGTTGTGTATCCGGTCTCTCTCTTTCTACTCGTGTCATTATAGTTTTCAAATGAGCACCCACAGTCTTAAAAACGTTGTTTCACAAAGAGCCTTTAACATGGAAAGGTTCTTTTGTGGCAAAAATTGTTTAAAAAGTTATAAAGAGACGGTTCTTTTAAGAACCTGTGACTGAATGTCCTTGTGGAACCAAACATGGTTCTTCTATGGCATCTCTGTGAGAACCTTTTAAGCACCTTTATTATTAAGAGTGTATCCTCCCACTCATCACATACTAACACTACATAATTACAAAATTAACATGTTATAAATGTTCCCAAAGGCCATGACCTCTTACGTGAGACACTTGATCAACAGAGATACATCGCTCGAAATACCACAGGGTCATATTCATGTCTGAGTGCGCTCTTGTGTAGGGTGCATCCAATCCCAATAAAACGCAAAACAATCTAACTCTTTGCATTTCAATTAAACTAAAACACAAGAAATTTTACAATACTGGATGCAATGATGAATATACACTGTATAATGCAAAGATACAAGTCGTAGCCAAAAGTATTGGAGGTGACATAAATGCTGTGGTTCTGTTGTCATGGTGTTCATTCACATCGTTTATAGATCACTGTACACAGTGATCAAAGGCAAAAAAAGCATCTCATCAGATGTCAATCCCATACAGAGGACCAGTGGTCAATCCTCAATCTAAATTTTGCAAAACACAAACTTTACGTTATGACTGTATTAGAGAAGTCGTTCTTCCTAATTAAAACAAATGCAATATTACACCTGAATAAATATTTTTGATGAAACATTAAATTCTGATAGTTGGTAGCCCTATTTCTCCTCTTAGACAGAATTCAATTCATCAATTCTATATCTCATATTATAAAACTGTCCCACCCGGAGTTAAAGATCTTCTGGTTGAATTTTATAGTAGAAATGATTGAATAAATATGAAAAAAGATTTTGTGATGTGTCCAAGAACAATGGTCGTACTTAACATGTCACATGACAATTCATTTAATCAATCAAAGTTCAGTTGATTCGTGAACATTTTCACTCTTTCTTCTTGTGTGTTTTTCTGCCCACTAACACAGTTTATGACGTGAACGGTAGCAGACAGACCACCTGTGTTTGCTTCCTAAGTTTTATTTGTCTTGGCTTATTTCATAAGGTGTGTTTTCTGTTCTCATGGTGACAAACTACTGGCCTGTTTGACCAAAACAAAAGTTCAATGTGAATAAATCACCCGTCTTGTACCATTTTTCATGCCGTGCTATGATGTTTGTTTCTATACAGTTGATGTGTTTTAAATTAGATTTATTTCTAAGTCGAACAACATTGGATCCACTCCAGCACAGCATCCACCCTACAAGCAAACACAGAAAACACACACAGAACTAACATTAAGAGAGAGAGAGAGAGAGAGAGAAAGAGAGAGAGAGAGAGAGAGACTGTGTGTAATTGCACTGTGAATATTAATGACATTCTTTGTATCATTTTGAAATGTCATCACATCAAAACACGAAATATCAAATCAAGCATCATCTACACAGACAACAAACTTCACTTTTAAGATGTTAAAAAGGCTCAGCTGTGCATCATCACATTGACATTAGAATCTATTTTGTCATAAAGTCTTTCCATAAAAAATATATCTAATTAAATTTTTTAGAAATGTTTAACTTTGTAACGCAAGAGCTCAAACAGTCCAACGGTCACTGTGGTTTTGTGTAGAACAAAGTGTAAACTTTATCAAGACCACCACCCGGCCGTAAAAACATAAACACTTAAACGCTCAGAACTGTCGTCTCTGTCTCAATCCAGATTTAATGAACAGTTTTGTGTAATACTCCTGCGGCTGACAATTACATCACAGTTGACTATGTTCACTAGCAGTGTGATGTTTCAGGAATGTGTATGATCTATACGGTAATGTGGTCATTTGCATGTTGGTGCCCTGACACCTGAGGCATCTGTAGAGCAAAAAGTGCAGCGCGTGTGACAGAAGCAGAGTGGAAAAGATTGTGAGATTCTGTTGAAACAGGTGTGTCTCCATCACACCCTGCACAGGCACTTATCACTACACACACACAAATCCTGAACAAACACACAGAATGCTGTGGTCATACAACCTTGTCATATGTGTCATTCCAAACACGTCCCACACGCTCTCACTCCCCTGTGTTCAGCCTTCACAGTATCACCATCTCACCAGAGTCTGTTAAACCTGGAAGCACATACTGCGCATGTAACCCGCTGTAAAGCGCTGTTTGGTAGTCGAGTACAAAAATGTTCCAGTTTGTTACTTTTAGGGATGCACATATAGGATTTTTTGGACCAATACCGAACAACTTTCGTCTGATATTGGTCAATTGCATAGTATTTTAATAGTAGTTTAAAGTAGCATTCAATTAATTTGACTGAACATGAATTGTATCCATTCAATATTTTAAGACAGGCACAAGTTAAGATAAAAATACAATAAGACAACACGACAATATTCAAAGGTGATTTTTGCTATCCAATATTTTGTTATAGACAACATTAACTCGTATTTAACATTGAACATTTCTTTTACTACTTAAAGTCTGTGCTGTTTATGTTGAATTATTTTGCTAATCATTGAAATTATTTTGCAGTTAATTAATAAACCATTGGCATCGGCCTTCATGGTATTTTCGATATTGAGATTGTGTTAAATTGTTCCAATATCGGCCGACGAATATCGGTGGTAGATGCATCAGTGCATCCCTTGTTACTGTCATGATCTCACAATCATCATCATCAGCAGTTTTTCCAGTAGCTTATTTGACACTCTTGTTCCACATGTACTGTGTAATTGTGTTCCAACTGCAGTTATCAGCAGCTTTCCTGTAGCTCACTGATTAGAGCATTTTGTGGGTTCGATCCCAGGGGCTGGCATATACCTGAGTATATATGTGTAATGGGGTAGAAGTTATAGGGACTACAAATGAGATGGACTACAAATCCCACAGGTCAGATTGCACCATGTGGTGTGGGAACTTAAGGCTGTGTAAGAGCTGATGATAAGACCATCAATTAACAGAACTGAATTGGTGAGTGCCCCGTCAGAAAATGTTGTTTGTTGCTTCAAAGAATAAAGTAGACCTAGTTTAGAGCATCAATGGTAATTTTAGTAAAATCCTTTGTGCTATTGCGAGTTCGCTTGATTTTAATATTTATATCTGCCTTGTGTTTTAGTGCCTGTTTGGATCAACATACTTTGGGTGTCTCAGAGATTTAAGCATGTAAATGCAGGTATTAATCCGTACTAAATTCTTGGATTGAGTTTAAATGTTTGATATTTTAATTTGTTTTATACTTGATTGTAAATGTTTTAATTATAGTAACTTTTTATATGGCGATTATACATTGTGTTTCTTCTTTTGCAGAGAATGCATGATTGCCGTTTACTTTTCTTGTTTTCTTTACCAGAAATTATGGTGGCTTAATGGGTATTTTGGTATGATCCAAATGTTAAACCGGGTCCTTTATGGCAACGTGATTTGAGTTATTTTTGTATCTTTACTTTCATACTTTGTTTGTTTTGTTTGTTTGTTTGTTTTCTATCCATTGTGGACCCACGAACTGTGGGGTTCTCGCTTGTATATGCCATGTGAATTACTCCGCCAAGGTGAAGGTATATAGGTGTAGTGATTTTGATTTTGGGTGATTATCGTTGTCTGGAATTTGAAGTGAACTTTTGCTTTCTCTTGTGATGTAGTGTGAGTGTGCACTTATTGGTGGAGTATTCTCTATGTGTTATAACCGGTGGGCCCCATGCTCTGTAGTGTTCAAAAGTGTCTTGTCGTTTTTGTTTAACTCAGTATCTTTGCCCATTCCATTATCCGTGAGTTATTCTTATTATTGTTGAATAATTACATTTGTGCAGAGAAACAGACTGTGGTTTGTGCTTGGTTGAGTCCTCTTCATCCCTAATAAGATGTCGGGGTTACATATGTATAGGTTAATCAAATGTAAGTTGCTTTGGATAAAACCGTCTGGCAAATGCATAAATGTAAATGTAAGTTATCAGTTCTGAACCAACCCCTAAATTACACTGAAAATGTGTTTAAAACACTCTCCTGGTACATTGTTTTACATGTTTCTTTTGGCAAATCTCTGATGTATGAAATAAGATCTGTAAGAAGTGGAATAGCCAACATGAACTGACAATGGGTATTTATTAATCTTGTTAATAATGCAAATGTCAATACAATTGTTCATGTTAGTTTATGGGGGATTAACAGACATAACTTTGATTTTGAAAAACATGTAAATGCATAAAAATGAACCAAGATGACTAAACGCTGTACAGCCATATAACATACACAACCATATAGTGTTACCTGGTCACTTAAAAAAATGTCATAATTAATAATAGTAATTAAATTATCAAATTAACAAATGAAATGATCAACATTGAATTATTATTAGTATTTAATTTCTGTTTCTACCTGAATGGAAGAATTAAGCATATACATTTATATATATGCCTGTATATATAAATATACATATACTATTATATACTCCTGATGATGCTTGTTTAATAAAATCTAAATCTGATAGCAGTGAAAATTGTTATAATATTTAATACAAAGATTGATTAAATGAATCTATTAAAAGAAAATGTTCAACCTCACATAATTCTTGTGTGAAGTTTGCAAACTTTCTTTTCACAATGGAATATTTCTGAGCGTTGATGATTATTCTGCTGTGACGCCTTGCCCTGTTAAGCTTTCATCATCTTTTATCTCAACATCAGTGACATTTATAAGCCATAAATACCGCGGTAAAAGGAATGCGGAGCTACTTGATGTGTGTGTATGAGGTGAAAGTGGGTAATAATGTCAACAATAAAAACTCTCTCGGTACGTTTATCAGCTCGGAATGAATTGAGAAATAGTCTTTTGGAGGCTGGGTGATCTTTCACCAGCTCTCAAACACTCCTGAGATTGATCACCGGCCAACCTAGTGAGAAACACACCTACTGTACGGCGGCAGGTCTCATGCAAACACACATGACCCCTGAACATGAATGTGAGACTGAAGATGCCTGTCATTCCAGTCATACCTGATGATGTTCTTGTACTACCGCAGAACCTCACCCTGAACTTCTGCAGAACATCACACACCACCTAAACATAGTTCTATACACAAATTTCATATGTAATTGGTTTGTAACGATTTATTTTCATCTGAAATATTTTCATGACAATTGAACACACGAGACCCAAACAGTTTCATGATTTTGGTCACGCATGACCTTCTCTACATAACAACGCCTTACAATCTTTTCACAAGCGCATGTTGGAGTTCTGACCTTTAAATTACGCTGACATGAAGTGTTGAGGGATGATCTACTATCAAGAGCTTTCAATCTGAAACAAAAGATCATGCTATCTCTCTCTCTCTCTCTCTCTCTCTCTCTCTCTCTCTCTCCTTAGATTTGTTGATAAAAGCACAGTGTTCGTGAGATTATTAAACAAAGCTGTAAGGTTCCATGTTTGATTTGCATACAAGCAGGCTTACATGTATTTCTCAAACAAAAAAAGACAAAGAGGCATCATTCTTAAATTCGTGGAGAAGCTCAACCCTTCTCACACACACCACTAGAGAGCGCCACTGACAAACATCTCACACAACTTCATTCTGCAGAATACAGCACAGTAATGTTCATAAAGACACAAAGTTTCATCTCCGTAGCTGAAGTACCCCGTCTGTTTCTTTCATCATTCATTCATTCTGAGATCATTTCATTCTCATTCATAACACATAAGAACATTTTTTGAACAAACAACACTATAACACAACCGCAATTACTTTTTGATAACTTATCATTCCTACATGCAACATTAGGCCAACGATAAATACAATGTCTTTACACAACCATTGACATTCCACCAGGGGCGGACTGGGAAGCAAAAACGGTAATGGAATATTCGGCCCACATCGGCCCTCCACCATTTCTGCATGGGGTGGGGGGTTGTATATAACTTGACATTGCGTTACATGCATACTTGTCCAACTTGCTAATGCCTTCGTGTTGCATGCATTCACATTTATAATATGTCCGTCTGTCTGGTCCAAGCGTCCATTCCGGCCCCAAACGTTAGCGTTTCACCGGGAAAAGATCCGGTATTCCAGATACCTAAAACAGATAGCCAGACCGCCCCTTGTCACGGCCGTGGGTCGTCGGTGGGACGGCAGTTATGGACTTTGACAGAATCGCCTACCATTATGTCAACCCTGCATTCCAGTGCAGAAGAGTTTGAGATCGAGTTCTCTGATCGAAATCGAGATCTGAATTATACATTAGAAAAACCTTGTCCAATAAGTTGAGTCATTTTTCAAGTGCACTTTACCCTGTCATTGCTTAAGGAAAAGTTATATCATTTTAACATTTTTTTTGACATATTAAGCTTGCTCTGAACAACATCTTCTGTTGGCTGGGTTGTCAAAACGTGTCAAGACCTGCTTCATCTATTATTGTAATTCAATTGTTTGACCCATGGGTTCTGCTGTGCCGTCGGTCTGTGAAGAACTGTCTCTGCTGTAGTAGCGTTGTGTGAAGGAAGGCTATGAAAAAAATAAGATATACAACATTGTGTGCATTACATTTTTCTTTCAAAAATTGCCTTGTATTGCAGTTGGATATAAATCTCACGTAAGGCACCCACCTTACGGCGAAGCTGAGTCTCTGATTGCTTATATTCTTCAGATACTGTAAAGATTGAAAAATCGTTCACAGATGAAATGCAGTAAAATCATCCAATGATCATTAAAAACGTAGAGGGTAAAGGTACACAATAGTACCCTTCTATGTTGTATACCCTTAAAGCCACCAGCAACTGTAAAAGCTACAGTTTTGTACGGTTTTCACAAGTCAATGTTGCAGGTTTTAAAATGATGAAAAAGTTAGCTAACAGCTTTATCTTGTTGTTGTGTGCTAGTTTATCAATATATGTTATGCCATGGTCTGTTTGAATAATCAATTCTGATTGGCTGGAGGGTGTGCATTAAAACGCTTTAAAGCAGGGGTAGCTCCAGTCAGTTTGATAAAATTTGAAATTACCTTACAAAATAACTTCCTTTGACAAACATCTGTAAACTTTAAACATCAATACAAGCTTTAGCTTGGCAAATGACCATGGTAAAAGCCACAGCTAGCCTGCGTTAAGATATGGATTATCCCTTACTTATACAATGTTTGTTTACACAACACAATATTCATATATGCATAACTACAGTGCTATCAACTTGTTTCAGTTCACACACTACCTTTGACTGTTCCAATATGATGCTTATGAAGAATCTTTGTATCTATGATTGTAATGAAATACATAAACAATAGCTACACCACACCTACATTCAAGAAATAAAAGATTTTTTGCTGTAGTTATGCAGCTACTTGCCACTAACTTACTGTAGATTTATATCCATCCAATTTATTGGCAACAGTTTGTTCAAAGATAAATGAACCTTAAACATTAGCATGTCTTATCCTAAAAGAAAAAAAATAGATAAAATAACAGTCTAATGCAAAGCATAATGGGAACAGAGATAATCCTCATCAACCTTTTGCTGTTTTTTTCTAATCTTGGTCGCCAGAATGCTTTGCATGAGGCCATTATTTTTTATTTTTTATCTATAAAGATGGTTTTTGTTTTATGTTCATTTATATTTGAACAAACTGTTGCCAGTTTATTATATAAATGAAAATCTCCTGAAAGTTACTGGAAAACTGCTGCCAGTATTTCCGTCATTTCTACAGACATTTTTTACAGTGTACCCCAAAGAAGAATTTTTTTAGGCAGACATTTAAACTTACCATCATAAATTTGTAGAATCAACAGACATACAGCAAACAGGCTTTCAGAGGTGAAGACAGGGATTCTCAAATCCCGCAGTGAATGTTCACCATTAACTGACAAAAAGCATTCACATATAATTTCATTGTTCTGCTTAAAGCTCAAACACTTTGTGCAAATATTATCAAGCTTTATATGGTATCTATATGTTGACCCAACATGATATTAAAAAGGAAGCACTCAGTCGAAAGGCTATGGATAAAGATATTTATCGGAACATATAAACATTTATTTTGTTCATGTATGTTCTGTTAAACTGGCAAGTACTGTATTTGAAAAATATTGTTTGTGATTTTGATATTAAACATAAAGTTGTGTTGTGTTTTCTCACCTTTTTTCATGATCAATGTAGTCATCAAAGCAACAGCGTTAATTAAAACAACACCAGCTGATCCAAACAAATATACAGCGCCATTGACCTTGACACCTGTAATGCAGTCAAACAAATTACCTGCACAAATTTCTTTTGCAAAGACAAAAGTTGATTTTTGATTAAGCTCATTTACGCAAAAAAAGATTTTAAGATATTGTACCCCAATGATTAAAGGAACGCCTGAAGTTAAGAAAGCTCCATAGAACTTGAAGAAACATGATCAAACAAGCCCATCCTGCAAAATCTTTTATTGTAAAAAAATTTAATTCTGTGAATTTGTCGAGACAAATAAATAAATAATGAGCAATCTTTAAGAGTTTTTAACCTTCCAATCGCAATACCTTCCTCGTTTTCCAGAGCCATGAGGTAAAAGGAGCCTATCATTACATTCATCACCAATGTGAATATAAACCACACTGTTCTCGTTACCAAAGGAAGACCTAAAATAGATGACAGCGATAAACATTGATAGAAAAAAGCTTCCCAGACAGATTAAACCAAAAATATGTTTGTCAACAAGTTAATAAAGCCTTTTTATTGTCAGGACAGACTTTGTTTTTAAAATGAACAAACGACCGGAATCGAGACAGTATTCAGCACACACTTACATTTGAGTCCTTCTCTTCCACATATATAGCTCCAGTTAAATCTTGCCACGATTACAATCACTGGTAAAACTCCAGCAATGAGAAATGCTAAATATGAAATATAGTATATAATAGTGAGAAATGTTCCAAATACTGAACTTGAAAATTCATAAAAATGAACTTACTTCCTCTGGCAACACCGAAGGCGTAGAATAAAAGTATAAGTTGTAATGGTGGCAGAATATCCAAGCTTATAAAAGACACAATGTTGAGTATTAATGGATGTGTCTCTGAGGCAACAGTGAATACTACTGTAAGGAAAAAGTAAACAGTGATAGAACAGAATCCATATTAAAATCTTGTTTTACATCAGAAATACAAATCAAACAATGTATCATATGTTCGCTAAAAATAACATTTATTTATCAAGTTGCCTCCTTTTTATCATATTATGTGGGAATACCTACTGTAAAAAATGATGATGAGACACAAGACAGGCACCATTCCAAACAAGACTGTTATCAAGCTTCTTTCAAAGACTGAATAATGCAGAAGTCTATTCCCAACATTTTTATAAAGAACTGAGATGGAGGAAAAGATCATTACAAATCAACATTAATTTAAGAAAATACACAAACAAATTCAGATGAACCTGATGGATTTACTGTTTACTGAAAAAAGAACTAAACTGAAGCACAATGCAACATAATAAAACACAATATACTCTTACAACACATCACACGCATTATATAAATCAAGTTTAAATCTGTTTACATTCATTTAACACTTGAAAAATGTTTGATGTGTTTGTTTTTTGACTGCTGCAAAATATTCAGACGTTTTGTATACATGAATATGCATTTGTATAGTACCGTAAAGTGAAAGTGTGTGTTTACCAACCTGAAAAGACCACACTTGTGAAAAGAATAAATTCCAGGCAAAAGCTGTAACACGCAAAATACCTCAACTTTTCTGCAAAGAATAAAGCTTTACATTACACAGTCTTTTAATGATATTGTCACGTAGAACTGAAATAGCATGAAAAAAATCTAACATCTGACAGATATTATTCAAGTACATCAAACTGAAAACAAACAGATGTTATGACTTTTCACTGTGTTGTCTCAAGGAATATCTGCGTAATCACGAAACGATATAGTACACATGCCAAATCAGTATGCGGCTCTGAAATTATAATAAATCTCAGCATTATTCACACCTCTCTGCGACTCTGGTAAACGTTATTGTTTTAAATAAACAAAGATGTAAAACTTGAGTTGAGTTGAAAATAAATAATTTTTTAAAAGTATTAAAAGTAGATATTTCATGATCTTTGTTAATATGTTATCGCCCAATACCTGGAAAGTTGTTGGCTTGAGGTGCAGACCAAAGCAATATTAGTGGTCGTAGAAAAAACAGAGCACAGCAAGTGACCGTCTCATTCAGAAATCCTAGAATATCATAACCCCACATTAAACATGAGAATGAACTGCAAAAGACAAACGAGTTATATTGAAACAGATAAAATATGTGATTTTATAAGTAAAAACACTGACCTTCAGAAACACCCCAGAAGACAAAAGCAAAGAACATGAGGATATTTGGACAGAAGACCAGACACATCTGGACATATAACACTGAAAAAAAAATTCAATACAAATAAATCTCCCTTTCATTCAGAAGAAGATAAAGTTGATATTTGTGACTTCAGAATCGCATGCCCTATTCAAAGGACATTAAACACATATTTAAATAATGTTGTGCAACTGTACACTTCATTCAACATTATTTTTCACATTGTTTTCGTCATAACATAAATGGCTTCTGCTTAATCATGATTTTTTTTTGTACATTGTACAACGACAAGAACAATACATGAGAAGAATTTTTATTTGTAAACAAACCACTGTGTTGTGCTCTCCAGATTAGCCAGCAGATCAGAAGAACAGATCCACATGAAGTAACACAGAGAATCAACACCATTATGTGTAAACCAGAGAAACCTGTAACACACACACACACACACACACACATAAATTAAGTTGTTATTCTGTGTTATGGACTACACTTTAAGAAGGTTAAGGTTAAAAGGTTAAGGGCGAACTTAAAGGACTCATCGTAAGAGCCCTTTCAACAAGTTGGTATGATTTATTAGGGTCTTCGGGTCTGTGTAAACAAGAACCGTTTTGGTGCATGTCTCTTTAAATGATAATGAGTTAAACCCCACCCCACCCCCTTCCATTCAGTGTGTCAACACAACACACTCGTAGTACTTCCATGGCAATGGTTTAGCTAAATTATGTTTCCTGAACCTCTCTGCTGTTAGCTTCGTCTTAAACATCTCAAATCATGGAGTCTTAAAAATCTGTCACAGCAAACAGTGCATCCTAACGCGCTCACGTTGCGCTTGTATTCTTGCCTAAAATCCACGGAATGCGCACCTGCAGATTTCAGCGCTTGTCGTTGACAGGTTATAACGTTACACACAAGGGAACATATGCTGTGACAGATTCTTCAGCCTAAGGACGAATAATTGAGACGTTTTAAACAAATCTAATCGCAGTGTCAGCAGCTTGCCGCAGCTAAACATATTAACGCTCATAATGTATTAAAATACATATAGATAAACTCCAAGTGCCCATTTGCTAAATAACATAAATACAAGAAAGTTTAACATTGGTGTGAATGTTCTGCTTTTGCCAGAGGGGAACTGGAATCCCCCGGTCGGGCCTGGGTTCCCCTGAGGTTTTTTTTCTCGATTAGAGTTTTGGGTTCCTCGCCACCGTTTGCATATTGTTTTGCACTATCTGCCTGGCCCGGGGGGCTGCTTTAGAATTCAGAAATTAGAAATAATTAATATATAAGAATTTATAGTCCGTTTAATATTTGACCTGTGGTTCTCTCTCTCCTTTATCTCAAATGTGTCCTTTCACTGTCCTTTTGTGCGAGTGTGTTTGTGTGTGTGTGTGTGTGTGTTGTGTGTTGTGTGTGTGCGTCTATGTCAATGTGTGTAAGTATGTATGCATATTGTGTGTGTGGAGCATTTGTATGTCTGTCTTTTGTTGTTTTCCACCTTTTTCTTGTTTTTACAGGTATATGCCTTTAGTTGTTTTACTTGTTATCTATTGTGTCTCATGTACAGCTGCTTTGTAACAATGAAAATTGTAAAAAGCGCTATATAAATAAAGTTGAGTTGAGTTGAGTTCTATTTAGTTACTGACGAAGCTCCCTTCGCTATCATATGCTAACGTTATCCTCCTATATATGTGGTACATGTAAGTCATTTCAGACTGTTGATATATATTACTCACATCGGCAGCTTGGTCTCGTTCAGTTGGTCTCGATCCCTCTTGAGGAACAACTTTTAAGATAATCCTGCTTGTGCTGTACCAGGTTGATAAAGCAATCCAGCTTGAAGTGATTCAAGCAAACAAGCAGGTTTTTACTAATGGTTTCTGAGGGATTTCCACTAAAAATAAACCTTCCGAGGTTAGGACTCTGTGCACCGACTACATTGCATGTCTTCCACAAACTTTTGCTATGGCATCACGGTGGAATTGTGTACGTTAAGGGGCGTTAATATTATTATAAGATCCTGCTTTTACATCACAACAGGAGTGAAATCTGAATGGCTCGATTTATCACATGTTTGCAGGGAAAGGCTCATCAAAACAAATGTACTGGGATTTTATTTTTCACTTTTTCTGGGTTGCTAGATGCATCAGGGACCCGATTATAGCACTTAAACACTGAAAATTTTGGATTTTCATCCGAGGACTCCTTTAAAGCTAATTTTTTAAAAAGGTTTCAAGTGGAACACTCTCTTAAAGGTGCATTAAAGAACCAGCAGAGTTCTTTTGGGAACCCTTTTAGTCACTATTTCAGTAGTATTAGTACGCATTATTATACATTACTTTAACACCATTTCATAACACTGAATCAACACCATGATTCTCCATTAAATATTTATTGGGAACATTAAACAATTTCCGACAAAACAAAATTACAACATATTTCATATCGGATTTTGATTTATATAACATTAACTAAGTAAATAATGATGAAAATAAAGTAACCCCACCTCACTGTTTTTACATTTATTTAAAACAAAAATGCCAATTTTAATCTGTAATATGTGATCATTTATTTACTCACCATCATATTGCAAAAACTCCTGACTTTCTTGCCTTAGCAGAGCACAAGAGAAAACTTGTTTGCTATTTTACATTTTTGATGTAAGTAAATGATGACTTTGTCTGTCAGCGACATTCCTAACATCAGCCATAGACAGAGAAAGTCCACAAACTGATGTATGCTGTGCAGAGCCATGTAAATCCCAGTTGTAGGATCCTTCAACACTGCAGCGTGACAATTCAGGAAAACAAGTAATACAAAACTATAAAACATCTAAAGTTTCCTTATGTCTATCAGCTGCCACGTCGCACTGATGTAGGCTTCCCTGAAACATGAATGAATGAATTCATGAAAAAAATACAAATTCATAAAATAACAATTAACTTTAACATCTTCAACTCTGTCATTTTAGATTTAGAGCTTCATGACATCTAACACAGTAGAGATGCCACAGCCTGAGGTAATGATAAGGATCATTATTTCATGTTCATTTTATTATTTATATTATTATTTTATTATGTATTCTCCAAATTTTAATTTTATGTTTAAGCATCATTGTTTCAAGAAACTATAATGAATAAAATCCCCTTAGAACTGATCAAAATTACTGAACAGGGAGAAAGGCAAGAAACCTGAAATAAATAATATGTTATTTACCTGTGATGGTAATCCAGATCATTTCGGAAAATTGCTCAGCGTCTTGAACAGACAAATTCTGCAGAACAGCCAATATATACACCATGTATGATTGCCTATTAAGTGAAAAAGGTTCATTTAAATAAACCTACTAATACAGAAAATCAAACCACTTTACTCAGATCTCTACATCAGATCACCATTGTAGACATGATGTTTACATACCGTACAGTGGGCTTTAAAAGTGCAGAGCAGGAAAAGGCACAAATGCATAACATGGGTGGACCACTCTGGAAACAGATCAGTGTTGTGTCCTCTGCAGTACTTCTTCAGGCCATAAACCGGTCTCAATAAAATATATTATTCACAGATTATGCCTTTATCAATTTAGATCAAACATTACCTGCAACATTTTCCTTGTGGTCAAGCATAAATTGAGATCAAGGCTCTTCCGTTCATTAAAATTATGTAGGCTTTTGACTCTTTGTACCGGTTGTGGGTTTCACATTAATGGCAACATGACATTACAGAGAAAATCTGGAAAACCACAAATTCAACAAAACACATGGAATGAGTATAAGGTATTCAGTAATCTATCATAGGCAATTTGAAAAAGAAATCAACAGATTAGTTCCATTTAAATATTCAGTCTTGTCATGTAAATAATCTTAATAAAGATTAAACAAACTTCTTATAATACATTTAATATTGTTATACATCCATGTACTTCTTTTGATTAAATTTTTGAAATAACAAAAGGCTGTGAACCTCATGGGCTGCTTAACCAGCAATATCATTGAGCATATATGCATAGCAGCACGTAAAGCACATACATGTTGAGAACATTGTCATAAAACACTGGTGTGTTTAGTTTTGTTGCTATGGACAATATTACCTTTTTGGGTAGCATTATATGTACCTTATCATGAACTCATAGGTAAAAAAACAAAAATGGTATAGAACTTGGTATACATCGACTTACATGAGATCTCTTCAGGAGAACTCTGAACTCTAATGATGCTTGCTTGAGCACATAAAGATTGAAACTCTCGAAACCTGGCTCCTCTGTCTTCGCGGTTTCTTTCTACATCGGGTGATCGATTTCGTTACGACATTACACGAGCCGTTTCAGTCAGGTCTTGGTGAGCATTCGCTTTTAGATAGAATGCATATTTTGTTCAGACACTTTAATTTTTGCAATTTTACCTGCATGTCTTATACATGCATGGACAATTTATAACACACTTAAGACACAGAAAAACACGTATTTGCGCCATATGATCCCTTTAACATGCTAATATGTTATCATGTTTAGTTCATGTACTGTGCCGAATCAAACTAAATCTCTAAATCTACCCATCCATCCATTCTCTACCGCTTATCCGAACTACCTCGGGTCACGGGGAGCCTGCGCCTATCTCAGGAGTCATCGGGCATCAAGGCAGGATACACTCTGGATGGAGTGCCAACCCATCGCAGGGCACACACACTCACTCATTCATTCACTCACTCACGCACTCACACACTCACACCCTACGGACAATTTTTCCAGAGATGCCAATCAACCTACCATGCATGTCTTTGGACCAGGGGAGGAAACCGGAGTACCCGGAGGAAACCCCCGAGGCACGGGGAGAACATGCAAACTCCACACACACAAGTCAGAAGCGGGAATCGAACCCCCAACCCTGGAGGTGTGAGGCGAACATGCTAACCACTAAGCCACCGTGCCCCCCAAATCTACCCATAGTTTACCTAAATAAACAAATTGTTTATTTCTGCTAGAACATGTTTGTTGTCGTTGAAGACTGCCGTTTGCCAGCTGCTGTTCAATAAGTAAGAACAATGTTTTTAATGTGAATCAGATAAATCTTCATTTACATTCAGTACTTACGTTCTGATTGTTGTCCTTATTGTGTTGCTAGAAATGCGGTTCATCCATTTGTCAGGTGCGTTGTCACGCATGCTTAGCATCGTCTCACTTTCAGTGGTATTTGTTTACCGTTTTCTCTATTTAAAAGAAATAGAGTGGGTGAAATCATTAACAAAAATGTTGCCTTTGTGGCCCTATACATTTATTTTTCTCATATCTTATTATTTCTCTTATCTCTAAACTTTAATCTTACATTTCATTTGTTTTTATTTTCCTATTTTCATAAAGGTCATAGTAATTTTAAGTCTTACCTCAGATATTCATGCATTTCCTCCCAGGGTCTGCGCTCACGCAGCAGAGTTTGTAACAGTTTTGAGCTGTGCAGCGAGCAAAAGAGACATCGGAACACAAGTCTTCGTTCAAGGCAAAGTCGACTTGAGAGTCTGGATTGATCTGACCTGAGTTCATAGGTCGTATTTCCCACTTAATGAGCGCAGTTTCCGATGTTATTCGCAAGCAGTATATGGGAAGAAGCATTCCGAGTTTGTTTGAACATATAGCACTGGCTCTTGAAATCATCAAGTCTATGTGATTTTAGACTCAATACGTGTTGTTTGAAATAAATTAAAATTATTGGAGATATTTTTTTTGTGTTCTTCATTTGGACATGTTTTATTGTTTGAAATGGCGGTGCCCCAAAGGGCTACTTATAGAACTTATAAATTCCATTTTGAACCTTTTTGATTATTACAAGTACATATTTTAACTTTAAATTTCCTTTTCTAACTCTAAATGTTCAATCTCTTCTAAGAGTGTATGTAACCATTTTTACATTTTCCACATTCTGCAATGAGAATGGTGAGAATGACTACCATATATATAACTATGACATAGTGGTGGGCATAGAATTTTTTTTTTTAATCTAGATTAATCTAGATTAAAATGGCTCATTTGAACTCTGCCAAAGGCATTCATAATATGTGTGCTACCCAAATAATGACTAAAAGTAAGTCTTTGAGAACGCGTTTCTCAAGCCAGGTGGCGCATTAGATCAGGGGCTCATCTCCTGTTTCCAAAATGCATCACAAACTGCTTGAGAAAGCTGATCTACTATGATAATTTGTGATGAAAATTAAATGATGTTCAATAAGATGTACTTGTGTTTACTTCCGCATTAGCTAAGGGATGCTTTGCGTTTAGGTGGTACTTGAGACTGGAAGAGCTCCTACACTACATTTACATTTAAATTTAGTCATTTAGCAGATGCTTTTATCCAAAGCGACTTACAAAGAGTTAGGGAGCAACAAGCGATATGTCATACAGGAGCCATAATAGATTAGGTGCCAATACAAAGTTACTAGTTTCAACTAAAGCTAGACCACTACCTGTTGAGAGAGTTTTTTTTATAAACTAACTGCATGTAAACCAATTTCGTAGAGTAAACCAATTCCACATTGCACAATGTGCAAACAACCTTAGTCTTGTCAAGGTTTCCAGTGTGAAGCGTCTTAAAAATAGCGGCTTCATAGCTGCATCCATGTTAGCACGTCACGTTTGATGTTGTAATATCACAGTAACGTTATGTTGTGTTCAGACCAAACGCAAATGGCGCGTCAAGCGCGAGTGATTTACATGTTTAGTCAATGCAAAGATGCGATGGACCTACTTGCGGCGCGAATCGCGCGAATGAAGCCCTGATTATGAGATGATGAGGCGGCGCGAATGACGCGGATCACGCGAGTTGAAAACTCTCGTTCTCTTCCCCTACTGTGTAATTAATCTATGTATACATCCGCGCTAAAATATCAAGGTGAAAGTCATCATAGCTTGCGTAGTATAGACCCAGCTCCCAACCCAACTTTGAGAACAGATTAACGGTGACATTACGCCGTTAACGGCCCACCACTACTATGACATTATATAATAGTGTAACACAATTGACAAGTTGGTTGGAATTGATTCCAAGAACAACATTCATGGGGCTGCATGACCAATAAAAGGCTGAGAACCACTGTATTAACACATTACTGGTGTTAGAGGTATTCTCTTCTGTAACTTAATTATTGACTTTCAATGTACTTACATTACACAGTGTACATTCTTTCAACAATTCCTTTTGTATAGTATTGATAGATTTAAAATCTAAATTTGGATTAGTTTGCATGAGAAATTAGTTCCTTTTTTAGTTTTACATGTAGCTCTTACATGTAGGTTGTTAAAGCATTAAACTGTAAGTGTTGGAAATGGTCTCTACCCTGATTCACAACAGCTTTTGATGTATAATTCTAGCTGTCTGGTCAGACTTCATGGCAAATGCGAGTTGTTTTTCAACACATCTAAAGTAAGTGAAGTAATCTGCAATTTGATGTTTTAAACAGAGATGTGTCGAGGGGGAGCCAAGAAGGAGAACCAAAGAGCAGGTGGCATGTACAAAACTCAACCCTTTATTAACAAAGTAAAGACCCACGATGGGGCGAAATGATGCCAGAAAAATCCAAACTACAAAACAAGATAGACCAGGATTAACAAAATTTAAACTTGGAACCTTGACAGGAGTTTGTCAGGACAGCATAAAGTACGCAGGACAGAAAGTAAGAATATAAACATTGCAAAAGGATATAGCACAGGACAGCAAACATAAGGGCTTTAAATAGGGGAGCTATCAAGGGATAATAACAATAGGCAGGTGCAGGGGATAATTTCAGGCGGGAATCTAGACGAGGAAACGAGACATGATGAGAGAGCACATGGCGTTCATAACAAACAATGGCCATGTGCTTCCACATAAAACACCTGGGACTGTCATGATCCTGCCGCAAGACTAGAAGAGAATGACAAGGTGAGGCAGGATCATGACAGAGATGGTCATAGAGAGGCAATAGTTGCGGATTACATCTTTAAGATCACATCATTAGGTTGTTATTTTATTTTAATGTATTAATAGCACTATGCTAAATTTGGATATACTATTGCTTTTTTAACTTTAAGAAAATGTCAAAATATTATGAGTTTCATATTGTTCAAACAGATTTGGAGAAGCAATTTGAATCTTTACAATGTCAACCCATGCATAAATTGAGACTTCATGTATCATTTTTATTATTGGTTCGGTGGTCCTACCCAGTTGTTGTAGTGTTACAGTTGTGTTGGCTGTAAGTGGACCAGCAAACACTTGACACATGTAAACTCCTTTATCTTCGGTTCGGACTCTCTTCAGTATGAGAGAGAAGTTTCCTCTGTGGATTTCATCAGTGAAGAACTCAACTCTGTCTCTGTATCGATCATCTAACGATTCCGGGTGGATCTTGTTGTTTTGATAGAGCAGAACCAGGATGTTTCCATGCTTATCTATTTTCTTCCATGAAACTTCTTCAGGTGGGATGTGAGAGTCCACAGAGCAGTTCAAAGTCACGTCCTGACCAACGTACGAAGATAAAGAACGATTTGATCCTGACACTATCAAACGTTCTGAAAAAAACAAAATATAGTCATCCCATCATTCAACCATTTAATTCTGTTCTTCATTGTTACAAGGTTTTTGAAACATTCAGACGAAAGCCCGGAGTAAATGATTTCAAAATATATATATATATTATATATAGTAAATTCTTAAAATACATGTGATTAATTTAGAACACAATGTTAAAAAAGGACAATTTTCGGTTCTACAAAGAATCATTCAGACAAAGGATCTTTAAAGAACCATCTCTTTCTTACGTTTATGTGATCTTTTTAATTCATAATTTTGTATGATTTTCTCTCGTCCGCATGAACACAAAAGAAGATATTTTTAAGAATGTTATAACAGCCCCCCCCCCCATTTACTTGCATTGGTTAAAATAGAAATGAATGGGGGTGCTGTTCTTCCTTTGTCTTTGCAAGGTTTCTAATGACAAGACAGCATGTAAATGATGACAGAATTTTTATTTTGAGGGTGAACTAAAGTACTCCTTTGAAGAACCTTTTTTTTTAAATGTACTATTCAAAAGTATACTTACTCATTCTTTACATCTTTCCACACATAAGAATAATAGTAAAATTATTAAAACTACGGAAAAAAAGAATGGTAACTATATGAAAAAAAATCAAAACTATAGTCTAAGCACAGTGGTTCTCAAACTTTTCAGATCAAGTACCAACTTTAATAAAATTTGATGTTCCAAGTTCCACAAAATAACCACCATAGAAAACCACTTGAATAAACATTCAACTGAACAGTAGAGCTATTAGTCTTCGCTTGCCTACTGATTAGATACATCTCGTCCTCCAATTGTCATGAATCATTAATAATACAAATACTTTTTTTATTTACAAGCTGTGTTAAAATACTAAAGAACATGTAGCAGTAACAGTTGACACAACACTTTTCTGTAGTCCACTGTACAAACTGTAAACCCGGATAAGTAGAATCTACTTAAAAAAACCAAGGTAACTCGTTGCCTTAAAATTTTTAAGTAATGATGCATTAGTTGAATAAGTGAAGTGGACTACGTTCAATGAACTTGAGGCCATAATGGAATGTAATAGAACATTTAAGTTGAAAGTACTAATAACCGAGTTACAGTTACTGAAGATACTTAGTTTAAACAATCATTTCCCACCCATTTATTTAACTCAGCATGTTAAGTAAGCGTTATTCCATTACCGATTCAACTAAATTGTATATTCTAACTGACCCAACTTAACTTTTTTAGTTCCTGAAACTCAAAATATGTATTTCAATGAGTAGAGCCGTGTAAAATACAGACATACAACTGCAACTGTACACTGATCAAATTTGTTTATTGAACATGTCTTTTTTCAGCAAAAAAAGAAACAAAGCCATGGCCTAATAGGCTTCTAGTGAGTAGTTTCCTCAATGACGGAATGAAAAGAAAAAAATATCTTCCTCTTTACCTCCAATCATTACAATATTGTACTGCGGCACTTCAAAGTTGTTTGACAAACTGGCCACATAAAACTCAGCCCTGCTAAACACTGGCATCTTAACATTTATACTTCAACAGTTAACATTTACTCTTCAAATTTGGTGGACAATCTTGCAAGATAAAACTCAGCCCCGCTGAACACTGGCATTTGAACATTTACAAATAACAAATAACAATAAATAAAATTAAATAAAAGAGAACATAGGGTGAAAAAATAACAGAGTAAATACCTGTATGGAGAGCCCATACTCTCCCCTCCCCCTCTACCTCCCTTTCTCTCTTCCCCCCTCCTCTCTCTACCCCACTCCTCCATCTTGACAATTGTGAGACAGAATAATGGTGAAAAATAAAATTGACAAAAGATACCCACCTAGAGCCCATACTGTCCCCTCCTCCTCCCTCTGTCTCCCCTCCTCACGACCCCCATGCTTTCTATATCCCCCATGTAACACTCTCTTCACTTTACTTTACTTTTAATGCCAATTAATAAAAACAACTCTTATATTGCAAGCTGATTCTTGAGTGTTTGAAGTTTAGGTTTCAGATCTGTCTTACCCAAATTCAGAAGTACCTGTTGAAAAAAATCAAAAGTGTTCTTCATGTAGTTTGGGTAGTTGAGATGCAGTGCATATGTAAGTCCGAAGACAATGTACATGGCCTGGGGCAGGCTCTCAACATCCATCACAATGTTTCCCCCCAAGATGATTCCCACTGAGGATGCATTGTGGTGAAGGGACTGCGTGTGTGGAGTGATGTTTTCATGTTCATGGCAGAGGATCCCAACTGGCACAGAATTGTACAAACCTTCCTCATCAGCAACGTCCTGAAAAAGGAATAGAGCATGATCACATCAACATGACAAGATAATGCTAAAAACACCCTCTATAGGTACACAGCCCCCATGTCTGCCCTATCCAGTGTCCACCCCCTTCCCAGTGCAGCGAAAGCTACAGAAAATCACTCAGGACAGGTGCAAGAAGCATCCACAAATGATCTGGGGTGAATACAGTATGCCTCCTCCAGAGAAGTTTTTTCAAACAACAATAACAACAAAAAAGAAAATAATTAATTAAAAAAGCAAACGGTTAAAGGTAAAGGGTGGTAAAGAAAAAACAAAGTTGCTTACAAAGCAGGCCTTGAAGAAGGTGGATGGATCATCGCCAAGAATGATAGGAAGCCCCCTTAGGACAAGGCACCTGACTTCTATCACATCCGAAGCCTGGTGGATTGAGGGAGCAGAGAGGACATCAGACATGTAACTATGTTAGCCTGAACACTATGTTCACACACATAATCAATAATACACAGCAGAGCCATTTACGTATTTGACCCCACCTGTTAACTCACACACAGTGGTCTTGACATTATTCTTACAGGTAGTTATTTGCATACCTCATTTACAGATCAACTAGCAAAACCTGGCAAACTAATATAATGGGTGGAAAGTAATAAGGCTGAGGTGTTTGTTACGCCAATTCAACTCCATTACAAATAGGCTACCCAAAGTTAAAGTGAAGAAAGCATCTACCAACAGGATAGCTCACATTACCAGTACATTTATTTACACCACATGTGTGTTCTTTCAAGCAAGAGTACAAAATCAACTAACCTTTGTTTGACGCATCAAGTCAGCCAAGACCTGCCCTGTGAGGCCCCTCTTTGCCTTGAAGATTTCCATGAGCCTGGGACTGTTATGGTCTAGGGCCTCGTAGAACTCTTGTCTCAGGCTCTTACCAACCAGCCTGCTGAACTCCAGACAGACCTGAAACAAGTAAAAAAAAAAAAGTTTGTTCAAATTAGTTGACACCATGATGTGATTTTTTATGCAACAACCCAGTCTGCATGTATTACTCTTTAATCCAAGTACTAAAGCCCCATTGGGGACAGCAGAGGGGTTTCGTAGAATACACCATATGAGACAAATCTACAGGCCTACCTGTTGTTCAGTAAAGAGAGCTGGCCAACGTTGACATATCAGGGTGATGGCAGGCTTGTCCTTCACAACTTCATTCCTTCGAAGAGCGAATGTCAAATTCATCTTCTGCTTGATGAGGGCTCCATTTGGGGTTTTCTTTTTCATTTCGTCCACCATGAGCTGTCGAGCATCTTCAAGGCTGGAGTCATCCTGTCCATCTGGATAATCTGGTAAGTAATTGACTTCTCCTCGCTTTGGCTTCTTGATTCTCTTGTTAGGTGGGTCTCCATAAGAAGAGTGCTTTCCATGTTTACTGCCGTTCACGGTGACATCACGGTGACCCCGCTGACGCATTTTTGTTCGATAATTCCCCATCTTGAATTTCAAGCTGTTTTTCCAACCGCTCCAGCCGGACACTGATCCTTGTTCTTTGAGACATGGGTGTACTCGCACCAGTGCTGAGGCAACAGCTTCAAATTCCGCATTTGTTGGATATGCTTTCAAGGCATATATGGTCTCGGCCAGCCTTTCGAGGATGTCGTGCTTGAGCTCCTTTGACAGAATTAGGTGTTTTCCATCCCTGAGATGGAGCAGGTTTGCTTGACGCAGTCTATATTCCACATCGACAGAGAATTTCGGTATGTGCATATCAAATACCTCTGGCCACTGGTGTTTTCCTTCCTCAGATGAGTTGGAGAAGATGTCCGTGTCTGCCTGGCTGGATGTGTTGCTTAGTTCTTCACTTGATGTTGACTGTGGGACGGGCACCTCCACAAGAGAAAGCAGTGGAATAATTTTAAGGGTGGGTCGCTCAGGCAGCTCTGAAATCTCTGTTAGATTGCACAGTTCGTTGTCGAAGTTGGGATCTTTAAACTGTAAGCTGAAGTCATAGTTTATTTGAAGAACATCTTTAAGGGAGTCAATTAAAAGGTCAACTGTATCAGGCTTTGTCGTCAGTTCCACCTTCCTTATGTCTGCTTCAGTGAAAATAACTCTCACAAGCATTCTCTGTTGCACTGCCAACTGGGGAGAAAGAGAGAGATTGTTCAGCACAGAATATAACGTTTGAGAGTCACCATTAGTTTCCCACCTATTATGTATGCTGAAAGGGGAAAAACATCATTTAGCTCCGATAGCGGAACCACACACAGGGGCGGGGTAACATCAGAGTAGCAAACTTCATACGATCTTAGGTGCTCATGGTACCATGCACTCATTGCTCTGCACACAAACATGATTTCTGTTTGAACTACAACAATCTGTGTGATCTGCCTAAACTCAGGGAGTCCTGATCAGGATCCAGGAGAGACTCCCATATCTGCCTTGTATGTAACTCCATCTAGACATACGGATGATGCTACAAGAACTGTTGCTGGATTGAGGATTTTCTGACTGAGTACTCTCTGGACGTTATCAGGGAAAGATGATACCGAAACTGTAGTGATCTTCTCCATCTCAACTGAAGGTTTGAAAAATGAGCTTGAGTCCAAATGATAGCTGACTGCTTTCTGGTGTTTCACAGCAAGTGTAAGGGCTACATTCCTGTAGTTCTGAGCGTCACGGATAACCTTTTTGAAAAATTTGTGCTTGCCCTCAAAGCGCATAGTCCAGACATCACACAGTGGACCAAATGCCTTAATAAGTTGAGGGTAATGTTCAATGTAGTGGTGTTTTGGTCGTAATCTTAACTCTGGGAATGTAGACTGCAGTTGTTCTCTGTGTTCTGCTAACTTGCACTCCAGGAAGTAGAGTGTCTCTTCAGTAAACCTAGGGGCAACTACTAACTCCACAATGTCTTTGACAAGCATGAGAACTTCCCATGCCTTTTCCCCCGGAGGCACATACTGACCAACAAGAAATGGAAGGAGCCTAATTAGGCACCAGTTCTCATGTGCATTTCCCCCGATTGTGCCTTTTGTGGAGAAGCCTTTTGTAATAGGCTGTGGCTGGTCAGTTTTGTCAGTAAAGGTGTATGTAAAGGACCTGATAGCCTGATTCAGTGTTTCTAGATTAAAATATCCCTTGGAAATCAGAACTGAAAGGCACAAAGACAACTCTACAGGGACTATGCCCTCCAGAAGATCATGCATGAGGTCAGGAGGGTAACCTTTAACAACATGAAAGTGCTCCAGGTTTGCAGTCAAAGGGCACTCTTTTTTCACACTGTATGTTCTACCCAGTTCTGGGTGTTCCATCACTTCCTGCACTTGTTTGTCATGCCTGTCTTTGTCTCTGAGCTCAAAGGCACCAGAGCGTACCACTTTTTCCTGCGTGTCACTTCTACTTGCCATGCAGAACCTGCAGAACTTATCAACAGAGAAGCTCTCGTAGAATCCTGCCAGTGCATGAGCACCTAGGTTGTCAGCAGCTACATACAAAACAGTTCCTTTCACACTTGCACCTAAGGCCTCTACGTAAACACCATCTCTTTCTAGTGACATCAGATCATGTATAAGTGGGTTCAGCACTTTAGCATAACCACATTCTTTTACAGTGGTTGTGTTGCATATAAGACCAAGTTGGATAGAGTTGAGTGATGCTCTATACTTTGCTGGTATATTGGCAATTACCCAGTACACAGCACACATCTTATGCTTCTTCTTCGATGTTCCTAACGGATTGGCGACTTCAAAGTCATCGATGTACAGTCCAATGGCAATTGTGAATTCATCACTAGTAAGAAGCCCATTTTCTCTGAAGTATACACCATCTACATGACTTTTGTATTCATTTGGAACATGTATTTCTTCAGACATTGCTTTATCTAACACATCTGTTCTGCTCAGCAACTTCTGCAGCATTTGCAGTACAGGAACATATACAACCGATTTCTTATCTTTGTCAACTACATACTCTACAGGCATAACCAGCGGAAATTTTTTAGACCCATACGATGCTCTCTTTTTTGTGGTTGCTAAGGAACCAACTTTGCCGCAAAATGTTGTCATTACGTTTGTCTCTGAAACAGCACTGCTCACCTTTTTCACAATGGACTCATCTATCTTGGAATCATACTCTTTAAGAATCATCTTCACCTTATGATGCAGAAGTGGCTCTGCCAAATAATGTATATCACAAAGCTGTTTGATAACTTCCTGTACAGAGCGCTCAGGTATGTGGAGGATAGTCTGCATCTTTAAAAAAAGCGCTGCCAAGTTGTGCTCTAACTGCTTTTCCAAATCATGAAGATCTATCTCACAAGCTTCTTCACTGACATCATCTATCTCCCCCGTGTCTTCAGTCAGCATTTGCTCATCTACAACATCAGTGTCTTCATTTTCATCAGTTATATGAACAGTAACTATTTCATTCTTGAACATCTTCCAGTTGTCTTCTCTATGTGCTTTACTTTTATGTGCATTAAAAGTGGAATACACACTGCTCTCAAATCTACAGCCTGCATATGGACACTGAACCTTTTGGTTTACTTTCAAGTGTCTGCTTCGGAGGTGGGTGAAAAATTCAGTTTCAGAGCAGGGCTCAATGAATTCACACAACTGACAGCAGAATTTGACAGCTTCATTTTCTCCTGGTTGTTCCTCATGAGTTTTAGAGTGAAAACGAGATATGTGTGCTTTAAGGCTGTTTAAGGACTTGAATGTGCATAAACAGTCCTGGTGCAAACAAGGAAATGGTACTGTCCTTGTGTAACTTCCATGTTTTAACCTGTAGTGTTTAAATAGCTGTGCCCTCTTCCCACTTATAAAGCCACAATATTTACACTTCCACTCCATCTTCAGCTGGCTAAAGTTACATGAACTAAGGAAAAATTACCGTTAGCTAACAATGAAAAGCTTTTGAAAATAATTATTTGAAATTGGCTTCGACACAATAGCCAACAAGCTAACATTATCTAAATAACACAAACTTGAAGAGGCATGACAGCAAAGTGTGGGACAAATCATAAAGAATAAAAATAAGAAAAAAATCAAGAAATTAATGCAAATTAGCTAACTAATAATGTGAGCTAGTGTGCACCAACTTACCATGATGTTTGCAGTTCTGTGGCTAGCTGCTTCACCGTCTCAGCTAAACGTTAGCTGCCCGGAAGAGTAAAATAGTTTAGAGTCGAGCGGACATATCAATTCGGTATCACATTAAAGCATGAATACGTTAAGATTGCCTGCCAAGCAGTCTATTGTGTGACCGAGTACCGTACCCGGACACCGTGGCGGACTCAAAGCTCAATTTCTATAACCAGGCGGACTCCGCGTACTCGTACTATGTGTCACACAATAGAATTCGCTTTAACAAGTTAATTCGGATCAGCGCCAACTTACCGGGACGTTCGCTGGTCCGTGGTTTGTGGCTGAGCAAACGATCAGTAGCTGCTTCAGGTGTCAGGCTCAGCTCAACTTTAATTAGCTGTCTGCGAGCGACATAGGATTTCCGTTACTGGCGCTAGCTAACGTTACCAGTAAACACATGTTCACACATACAGATACAAAGTTAGCTAACACAGACTTAGCTGGTTAGCGTCCTTCCTAGCCTGTTAATAACTGGCTAAGTTTGTTTTTTTATATCAAAGTTTCATTTCTATAGTGTTGTCCCCATGAAAAGATATAATAAAATATTTGTAAAAATGTGAGGGTTGTAGTCATATACTGCTAGCCAAGTTACCTCAGTTAAAATTCGGGACTGCAACGGTATGCAACCAGTGGGTTCCAATTTAACGTTTTGTGTCGGTTCATTCACCGAAGGCTTCCAACTTGGGTCGAACTACTTACTTGCTAGAACGTCAGTTGTCGAAAATTTCAATATAGCAGAATTCTTTGTCTTTGTTCTGTTCCGTCTATGTTCTGTCTCAAAAGTTCAGAGTCATCAATTTCACAAAAGGCGGTTGCATGGGTGACGTCAATGCTTTGCTATTGGTAACCGGCAAAACTGGAAGATATTAAGTTGCTTGAGCTCAAACACATAATTACAATAAGATAGGCCATTAAAAAGTACAGTTCACTCAGAAATCATAATTAATGTAAAGAAATGATACATGTTTAATTAATACAAACTCAGTTTGTTTGAGTAGAAACTACTGATTGGACTTAAAAACACTATTACAATAATAAAGGACATACAAAAGTTCAGCTTAATCAGAATTAACAAGTAATGTCAATAATTTAGACACATTTAAGTAATATGAACTCAATCTGTTTAGTTAAATAAAAATCTGGGTTTACAGTGCAGGGCTCTGTAAATGAGTTTTACTGGGGATTTATTAACTTTACGGTGATTGCAGGTAGAAACCTGTAGAAAGAATATTTTACAAAGAAGAATAAATATGTGCATGAGGCTATATAATAAACAGATATCTCGAGATCAGATAAATGGGACGGGTGTGTTATGGTGATTATAGGGTCTGTTTTAAGTCTGTCTGTCTCGTTTCACTTTCTATTAGACTCGCTCTTATCAAAGCACCGCATAATAACTACATCGCAACGCGCGATTCAGGGCCGGCCCGAGGCATAAGCGAACTAAGCGGCTGCTTGGGGCCCCCTGGCCACCAGGGGGCCCCCAAATCGTTTTGACAATTAAATAACTTAAAAAAAGTTATATAAATGAATTAATAAATTAATTAATGAATATGAACTTATAAATGAAATGAATAATTCAAGATAAGAAAATTCTGATTTGCCGACAACTGCTGCTGTGACTGCCAAGGGTTGAGTCATGCGCAATTGCGCTTAGACACATTTCGCGTGCATTGACAATTCGCGCCTGCGCGCAAGTGCGTGTCACTGTAATTGATAAATGACAAGCCATGTCACAAAAAAGGATGTATCCCTCTGGTGCCGAAAAGAGAAAAAAGAAAAGGACAGAGGAGTAGAAAAAAGAGCAGGATAAAGGTATGTTTGCATGATTAGTGACAAATTGTGCTCACGTCACTTTAGGTATCTGCGAGCCATGACTCGTGATCTTATAAGCCATCGCCAGAGCTAACGTTAAATCCCCGCCATCAACAGTTAAATGTCTCGCATTATTAATATACATTTCTCCAGGTGTATTTCACATATTGATTATAGATATCAGTTTAAGTTGGAGAAAACAGCCGAAGGGGAACTTAACCTTCTAAGTTAAAGGGATGCCCGCTAGCATTGCTATGTGTGTTGAAGTAAATGTTAAAATATACTAAGACTAAGTGGACTTGCATTCATTAGTATTGATAACAAAGTTGGCCAAGCAATACCATACAATGATGTCATCAGTGACTTTGCCTCCAGAAAAGCTAGCAAGGAACGATTTTAAGGTCATTGTTGTACAATTGTCATTGTTGAACCCTTGCTGTTCTTATGTTTGCTTTCATTATTTAAGTATCTATTTTTTTGTAACATTCTATTTTTTATTATATGAATGTTTGTCTATTTTGGTTTTATTTAAAAGATTGCACATTTCATTTACATTTGCATTTGCACATTTGCAAATTATTTATTTCTTGTTTTGTGACAGTTTGTATTCAGAAGTTTAAGAGTTAATTCTTTTATTTAAGTATCTATTGAGTATTTTATTCATTTATTTTGTATTAATACATAACCTCACTCTATTCATTTATAATGTAACATTATAGCATGACATTTGTGTAATAATCTTAAATCAGGTGACTCCGCTTGCTGGGAGTGGGCCCCCCAAATCAAATTCTGCTTAGGGCCCCCAAGCGGCTCGGGCCGGCACTGGCGCGATTCATTGATTTTAAATCGAGTAGATGCAGACGTGTGTTGAATTTACTATGATTTACGATTTACCATGGCAAGCCTAATGTTGTCACAATTACGCTACATATAAAAAGTGTTTATATCCCAACGCCGTATTTGACAGCGTTTTCGGCGCGATTACAAACGGCCTAAAAAACGTGGGAAAGCCGTCTATAGCACCATATTTAACTGCGTTTTCAGGAGCCCGAAAAGCACCGCCTTTTGCGCCGCTGGCTTGCCATACGACGGCGTCAAAAACGCAGTTTTGGTTGCACAGAGCGCGAGTTATTTACAACCCGTGTTAACTCCATGGCTCACTGGTTAGGTTTGCTTACGTTGACATTTTGCGACATTTGCTGATTCGAATCCTGCTCGAACCTCGGGTCTATTTCGGCATCATTTCTTTTGTTATATTTATCTGTGTCGCTGGGTATTTTTTATATTTATATCTCAGCATGTATTGCGTGGTCAATATATAAAGAAATTCAGGAATAAGAGCTCTTTTTAATTGACGGAAATTTCCACAACCATATCAATATTCAATTAAAGACTTGCACTCTACTTCTGCTGCTAAAGCCTACTGAACTCACACATCACTGGACGTTCTTGCTATAAAGAGGACTAACGAACAGGAATCGACCTTACGCATTTGGCAGACGCTTATCCAAAGCAACTAACAGTGCATTTTCGTCTCTGTTTTCTTCAGTATGTGATTTTAGTTTCCATGTTACAGAAATTGATTGACTAAAAGGATAAATGTTGCCCAATGCTTGTAATGTAATAAGCATCAACTTATTAACTATTATAACACAGCCAAAGTTATTGCCAAATGCTTTACCATTTACCTCCGTAAAGAGACTGACGCTATGTAATGTTTGGAAATGCAAAGAGGCTTCTGTTACTAAAATAAACAGCCACATTTCCATTTGAAATACAAAATATATAATGCATTCTTTCCTTTTATTCAGCACATGGAAATATATGTGGGTTTCAGGGCGTAGCCTCTATTTTAAAAACATAATTTAAAAGCCTGCTATTTTAATATACAGATTTAGGCTATTGTAGGCCCCCAGCCGGCACATGACCGACCTTCAACGTTGAAATATGGTTGAAATAATGACAGTTGTTGTTTCAACGTTGAAACAACGTTGATATAACGTTTAATGCTAAATGGTTGAAAACCAACCAGTACATTACCAACCTTCAACGTTGAAATATGGTTGAAATAATGACAGTTGTTGTTTCAACGTTGAAACAACGTTGATATAACGTTTAATGCTAAATGGTTGAAAACCAACTGGTACATTACCAACCTTCAACGTTGAAATATGGTTGAAATAATGACAGCTGTTGTTTCAATTTTGATTGAAATGCTAAATGGTTGAAAAAGGGTAATAAAAACACTTATAAATCAACTTTCTTTTTTTACAAGATCCATATGTTGAATCAATTAATGTATGCACAGAATAAATAATTTCTGCCTTTTAAATTATTAAGATCATTATTATTATTATTTTATTATTTTATTATCCATTTACATTTTTATCATGAACCTTCTGGTATAAATATTATCAACAGCACTAAAAGATTGCGCTGCTTTACCACACTGAAACAATTCCTATTGGTTATTTAACCTTATTTGCTTTGATTATGATTGGTTAATCTGTCTGTCATTCATGAAACTGGCCAATGAAACTGTGCGCGCTATTTTATGTTTGAAAATATGACCGTTATCCTGACCGTCTTTCTGATCGAGGACGTAATTTGAAGCGAGACTGGTCTGGCCAAGGGAAGAGCACGATAGAAAGTGGTCTGCGAGGGTCAAAAAGGTAAGTCTGATTTCACAAATATACGCAAGTTCATGAGTTAAACGCATTATGTCAGTTCTTGGGAAATTGTAAATGCACAGTTTGTTCAATGAATTTACTAACTCGATATTCAGGGAATGCTTTTCCACATTTGTGTCGCGGAGGGCTAACGTTACTTTTACAGATGTCGATTGAGGCCTAACGTTACTCGTGCCGCTTCAGTGTCGTTTTGTGCTTTTGCGGTTGCTACGTCGATTTTAAGGGCTAAGACATTATACGTGTGCACACAGATACAAAATTTCAGGAAAAAAAGTGTAATGTTACATAAGCTAAATTTTCCGTTTGTCGTCGTCATTACTGTCCATTCACGGTAATATCGCGAGATTGGAAGCGAGACTGGCCAAAGGAAAGAGCATGAAAGAGATGGGCGATATGGAAAACAATCCAATCGAGTTTATTTTATTTTATGTGTTAAATATGATTCACAATATTATCACGATTCTTTTTCATGTTAGTTTTACTGTTTTGCAAGTTGTCTGAGCAAATAATAGTAACGTTACTGCAATATGCTACTGCAGATGTTTGAATTGAAGCAGACATATATGATGTATAATGTGCGAGAATGACTGAGCTGGCTTATCGAAAACAGGGAAGCTACTGTGCATAAGGTCAATTGTGATCCTAATAACTTTGACATCCTTAAAAGCTTTTCCATAAATTTATAGCAATTTTGTTGATCTTGGCTGTTTTGATTTTTCCCTTTAGATGCAGTCGTCAATGCACACAACACAACCAGTACAAAAGTAATGGAGACCATGTCCAAATATTTAAAATATGCACCAGAGAGGATGGGTGCTGGTGGGCATAAGAAGACTCTTCCTTGAAGACACCTTTTTTCCTTCTTCTTTTTTAATGACTGTTGCTAGTAAAATGTTAAGTTTTACTAAAGACTTCTTGTTCTACAAACTTTCCTTACTTTTACTTTGATTCTTTTTCACTTAATTGTTGAGATTTTAGAATGTTATGAAATGAGTACATATGTTGGTCACGAAATGAGTACATATGTTTGTTAATATTTAAATATAGGCTATTGTGTATATTTGCAGTGTGTATGAAATTAGAATTAAAAGCTTTTCCCCTCTGCATTCTGATATCATTAAACCCTTAAGAAAGTGCTTTGTTGTTGAATGAGAATTTTTTTCAATAAATTATGTGAAAGTGTAAATGTAGAATATAGATGTATATTTAAATTCTAAGAAAATTATTTTTCCACTTGGTGTAATTGTTCAAAACTTTTTCTTTAGAAAATGAAGCATCTCATCCCTTCACTGCAGATTAATGAACATCTAATTGTTAGAAAGATAATTTTTTTTTTATGCCGTCCAATTGCAAATCATGTACAGCAAGTTTTATTAGTTGCTGAAAACACTATGTGTACCGAAAATCATAGTTTACATCTCAGTGTTGACAGGTACGCCGGTGAAACAGGGTTACAAAATCAACGTTGATTCCATCCATCCATCCATTTTCTACCGCTTATCCGAACTACCTCGGGTCACGGGGAGCCTGCGCCTATCTCAGGAGTCATCGGGCATCAAGGCAGGATACACCCTGGATGGAGTGCCAACCCATCGCAGGGCCAACGTTGATTCAATTTGCAAAATCGAAAGGTGATTCAACGTCGACAGAAGACCATAACCCGAAAGGCAAGAGTGAAACGACGTCGCGATTTCAACGGTGAATCAACGTTGTTTCTTCCGCGGTGAAACGACGTCACAATATCAACGTTGATCCGTTTTGCAAAATCGAAAGGTAATTCACCGTTGATTCAACCATGGTACCTGACGTTGTTTCAACGGTGAATCAACGTTGAAATGCCGGCTGGGTCAGTTTCGTTCCGCTTACATTGCGTTTGCCAGTCGATGTTGTGGTCGCTCCAGCATCTCTAACTTTATGAGTGCGCTTACATTCGAAGTAACAACATTTTGGTCAGCAGGTAAAATGGTTTGAAAATCCTTACTGAAAACCAGACCGAAAGCCTCATACCGAACAGTTTAATACATGTATCGTTACATCCCTAATATATGTGTATGTGTGTGTATATTTATAATTAGAGCATCACCATTATGCAGGCAAAATGTATTAATAATATTGATATAAATCATATAGCTCAATCTATATTCCATTGGAAATCAAATACATGTATCTTAACTCTATATTGGCCAGCTAGTGTGCATGCAAGCAAAAGTGAAAGACTGTCACAATTACTGTAATTATCTAAAAAAATTATTGTCAACAACGCTTTTCTTGTGCATTTTTTTTCTTTTTCTCGTTTGGCAGACGCAGTGATGACCAATTTTTCCATCGGCAACCGAATTTGAAATAAACAATGCCATTTCTGGCCATTTTAAACAGGCACCGGGGAGAGCAGGGTGTGGTGGGTATGGGAGTAAAGGCAACTATTGATTTGTTTAATAAAATAAAATAATTTATATTTTTATTATCTTGAGTTGTTTTCCCATATTGTCTAATATTTAATTTGCTCATTTTTATGTTTGTATGTTGTCTAAGTTGTTATGCCACGCAGCTGAAGAGACGCGCGGGTTAGGTCCGCTACAGATTTAACAAAATATCTTAAAATATATGCTTTCAAAGATGTCGCCTAAACAAGTAAAGCAGAAGCTGAAAAAACCTGAAAACACAGAGATCACATCTGACTCTGAAGGCCCGGAGGTACTGCCGCGAGATGCACATGGTGGAGATAACCTTCCGACGAGTGGAGACCAAGCAAGTGATCTACACGGTGACACAAATGATATTCTTCAAGCAATACATTCAGTGAAAGTTGATATGGCTTCTCAATTTAAAACCGTTCTTTTGGCGGTACAAGATATCAAGAATCAAGTAGCTGAATGTACCGGAAGGCTAACACAAGCAGAGGAGTGCATTTCACAGACCGAAGATGCAGTCACTACACTTAAGTCGATGAACAAAACTCTCGAAAAGAATGTGAATGGTCTTCTTTGGAAAGTAGATGATCTGGAGAATCGTAGTCGACGCTCAAATCTGAGGCTCCTTGGCCTACCGGAAAAGTCGGAGGGTACGGATGCATGTGCATTCTTAGAAAGCTGGTTACCTGAGGCGCTGGATATGGAACCGCTACGAAAACCATTGTCCATAGAGAGAGCACATAGAATCAACGGGATGCGAAAGCCCGGTATGGACACAAGCTCATTCCCGAGAGTGATGATCGCAAAGTTTCTGGATTATAGAGACAAGGAGCGAGTGATGCGTGCTGCCAGAGAGAAGAAAGATGTACTGTTTAAAAACCATCGGATTATGCTTTTTCCAGATCTCTCTGCTGATGTAAATAAACAACGGAGGCACTTCGACGAAGTCAAGAAAAAACTGCGTGCTAAAGGACTAGCTTATGGATTCATCTTTCCAGCGCGTCTTCGGGTGACTGTCAGTGGCAAGTCCCACTTTTTTCAAAATCCTTCGGATATTGAAGAATTTCTAAAGAATTTGTAGGTTGGTGACATTATTCTAACAAGTGCAATTTGACACTATATAATTAAGTGGAACAAGTTTCACTTTTCACTATGAAATTAATTAAATCATGTAGCAGGATTGAAACCGTAACGCGATTTACAATAAGTTTTTTTTTTAGTTTTGTTTGTTTTCTTAACCTAAGCTGTGGTGGCTAACCTAATAGAGGAAGTGGGTAGTAGAGACAGGTTTAGATCTGCTGGTGGTTATCGGCAGGTCGTAATGAGGATGATTAAAAGTTTTTGTGTTTATAGGTTGATGGTTGTTGTAACCAAATTAATATTTTTTTTTTATTTTATTTTTTTTAGTTTTTCTTTCTTGCACAAGGTATATATGACTTCTGGTTTAGTAAGAAGTGAGAATATTGGTTTATCTTACGATATAACACTCTATGGCAAAGACTATTGATGTTAAATTTACTTCATGGAACTGTAGGGGGTTGAACACACTCACTAAAATTAAACAAGTAATGACTAGATTAAAACAACTTAAATGTAAAATTGTTTTCCTTCAAGAAACGCACCTAATGCCTAAGAATATGCACCGAATACGTAACAGATGGCAGGGCCAGGTATTTTCAGCCTCATTTAGTTCCCAAGCAAGGGGTGTTATTATAATGATCCACAGATCTATTCCATTTCAAATGGTTAAAATAACACAGCACCCTTCAGGTAGATGTCTTATTGTCCAAGGGACCTTAGTAACCACAACATTGACTCTTGTCAACATATATGGTCCTAATGACGATATCCCAAAATTCTTTAGCAACCTTCTTCTAACCTTATCTACCCTTTCTGGATTTTATATCATAGGAGGGGACTTCAACTGTACACTGGACCCAAGTATAGACCGTTCATCTGGTTCTGATAAATCACATAGACAAACCAGAAAGATCCTTAATTGTCTTATAAAAGACTTAAACCTGATAGAAATTTGGAGATACTTACATCCTAAAGAAGTTCAGTATTCGTGTTTTTCTAAAACACATCAATCTTATTCCAGAATTGATTATTTTTTCATTTCAGCAACACTTATGTCAAATGTTACTGATTGTGGTTATGACATTATTGTTATTTCTGACCATGCTCCGATATCATTTTCCTATACTGATAATAAGTTACAACGTACGTCTTCACTTTGGAGATTTCATCCTAAATGGCTTCTAGATGAAGAATTTAATGAATATATTACTCAACAGATAGATACTTACTTTGATATTAACACGACCCAAACCTCAGCTAGTATCAGGTGGGAAGCATTTAAAGTTTATATTAGAGGCATCATAATAAGTTTCACAGGTTTTAAATCAAAAGGTTTCAATAAAGAACTAATAGAGCTTGGCGCAAGAATTAAAATCCTTGAAAGAAAACAATCACATAAAGATGAAACGATCATTCATCATGAATTACTAAACCTTAGAGCTAAGTACAACGAACTGTCGGCCAAAAAAGCAGCAGATAGTCTGAGCATGCTAAAGCAAAAGTATTATGATCAAGGTGAAAAAGCTGGGAAATTGTTGGCTTGGAGACTTAAACAAATCCAATCTGAACGAACAATAAATTCTATTGAAGATAGTAATGGTAATATGATCTTGGACCCAGTAAAGATAAATGACACTTTTAGAAATTTCTTTGAGAATTTATATACCTCGGAGTACTCAGATAATAATAATAATGCACAATCAGTCTTTTTGGACAATCTATATATACCTACTATTTCTGCAGAATCAAAAATATCTCTGGAAGTAGATATAACAGAAGAAGAAGTTATAGAGGCAATTGAGAGTCTAACGGCTGGCCGAACATCAGGACCCGATGGTCTTAATGTAGATTTCTATAAAAAATTTAAAGGTAAACTTATTACTCCTATTTTAGACATGTTTAAAGAGTCCTTTGTTACTGGTTCTCTTCCAGAAACTTTAAGAAGCGCCCTCATTACATTAATTGCTAAACCTAACAAAATTAAAACCAAGTGCGAATCATTTCGACCAATTTCACTTCTTAATACAGATGTAAAAATACTGAGTAAATTACTGGCGAAGAGGTTAGAGACTCTGCTACCCGAATTAATCTCTCATGATCAGAATGGATTTATTATGGGTAGACAGGGCTTCCTTAATGTTAGAACTCTACTCAATGTTTTGTATCTTAGGAAAGGAACATCTGATACAGCCATCCTGTCTTTAGACGCCGAGAAGGCCTTTGACAGGGTGGAATGGCCCTACCTATTTGAAACTCTTAAGAGATTTGGGTTTGGAAGAAATATTTGCAAGTGGATAAATATACTTTATACGCTTCCTAAAGCTGGAGTCCTTACTAATAATATTATTTCCAAGTCTTTTGACATTAAAAGGGGAACCCGCCAAGGGTGTCCCCTTTCACCCCTTCTTTTTGTTTTAGCAATCGAGCCATTAGCTATAGCAGTGAGGTCACACAGCAATATCCACGGCATCAAAGTAGGTACTACAGATGTCCGTATTTCTTTGTACGCAGACGACGTAATTCTGTATTTAACAAATCTAGCTCATTCTATCCCTTCTCTAATGCAACTTCTTTCATCCTTTGGTGTCTTTTCTGGTTATAAAATAAATAAATGCAAATCAAGTACTCTTTTAATGGACAAGAAGGATTGTCAAACCTTAGCTATGTCACACTTGAACGTAGTAGATTCCTTCACTTACCTGGGTATAAAAATTACAGCTGGTGGTTATCGGCAGGTCGTAATGAGGATGATTAAAAGTTTTTGTGTTTATAGGTTGATGGTTGTTGTAACCAAATTAATATTTTTTTTTTATTTATTTTTTTTTAGTTTTTCTTTCTTGCACAAGGTATATATGACTTCTGGTTTAGTAAGAAGTGAGAATATTGGTTTATCTTACGATATAACACTCTATGGCAAAGACTATTGATGTTAAATTTACTTCATGGAACTGTAGGGGGTTGAACACACTCACTAAAATTAAACAAGTAATGACTAGATTAAAACAACTTAAATGTAAAATTGTTTTCCTTCAAGAAACGCACCTAATGCCTAAGAATATGCACCGAATACGTAACAGATGGCAGGGCCAGGTATTTTCAGCCTCATTTAGTTCCCAAGCAAGGGGTGTTATTATAATGATCCACAGATCTATTCCATTTCAAATGGTTAAAATAACACAGCACCCTTCAGGTAGATGTCTTATTGTCCAAGGGACCTTAGTAACCACAACATTGACTCTTGTCAACATATATGGTCCTAATGACGATATCCCAAAATTCTTTAGCAACCTTCTTCTAACCTTATCTACCCTTTCTGGATTTTATATCATAGGAGGGGACTTCAACTGTACACTGGACCCAAGTATAGACCGTTCATCTGGTTCTGATAAATCACATAGACAAACCAGAAAGATCCTTAATTGTCTTATAAAAGACTTAAACCTGATAGAAATTTGGAGATACTTACATCCTAAAGAAGTTCAGTATTCGTGTTTTTCTAAAACACATCAATCTTATTCCAGAATTGATTATTTTTTCATTTCAGCAACACTTATGTCAAATGTTACTGATTGTGGTTATGACATTATTGTTATTTCTGACCATGCTCCGATATCATTTTCCTATACTGATAATAAGTTACAACGTACGTCTTCACTTTGGAGATTTCATCCTAAATGGCTTCTAGATGAAGAATTTAATGAATATATTACTCAACAGATAGATACTTACTTTGATATTAACACGACCCAAACCTCAGCTAGTATCAGGTGGGAAGCATTTAAAGTTTATATTAGAGGCATCATAATAAGTTTCACAGGTTTTAAATCAAAAGGTTTCAATAAAGAACTAATAGAGCTTGGCGCAAGAATTAAAATCCTTGAAAGAAAACAATCACATAAAGATGAAACGATCATTCATCATGAATTACTAAACCTTAGAGCTAAGTACAACGAACTGTCGGCCAAAAAAGCAGCAGATAGTCTGAGCATGCTAAAGCAAAAGTATTATGATCAAGGTGAAAAAGCTGGGAAATTGTTGGCTTGGAGACTTAAACAAATCCAATCTGAACGAACAATAAATTCTATTGAAGATAGTAATGGTAATATGATCTTGGACCCAGTAAAGATAAATGACACTTTTAGAAATTTCTTTGAGAATTTATATACCTCGGAGTACTCAGATAATAATAATAATGCACAATCAGTCTTTTTGGACAATCTATATATACCTACTATTTCTGCAGAATCAAAAATATCTCTGGAAGTAGATATAACAGAAGAAGAAGTTATAGAGGCAATTGAGAGTCTAACGGCTGGCCGAACATCAGGACCCGATGGTCTTAATGTAGATTTCTATAAAAAATTTAAAGGTAAACTTATTACTCCTATTTTAGACATGTTTAAAGAGTCCTTTGTTACTGGTTCTCTTCCAGAAACTTTAAGAAGCGCCCTCATTACATTAATTGCTAAACCTAACAAAATTAAAACCAAGTGCGAATCATTTCGACCAATTTCACTTCTTAATACAGATGTAAAAATACTGAGTAAATTACTGGCGAAGAGGTTAGAGACTCTGCTACCCGAATTAATCTCTCATGATCAGAATGGATTTATTATGGGTAGACAGGGCTTCCTTAATGTTAGAACTCTACTCAATGTTTTGTATCTTAGGAAAGGAACATCTGATACAGCCATCCTGTCTTTAGACGCCGAGAAGGCCTTTGACAGGGTGGAATGGCCCTACCTATTTGAAACTCTTAAGAGATTTGGGTTTGGAAGAAATATTTGCAAGTGGATAAATATACTTTATACGCTTCCTAAAGCTGGAGTCCTTACTAATAATATTATTTCCAAGTCTTTTGACATTAAAAGGGGAACCCGCCAAGGGTGTCCCCTTTCACCCCTTCTTTTTGTTTTAGCAATCGAGCCATTAGCTATAGCAGTGAGGTCACACAGCAATATCCACGGCATCAAAGTAGGTACTACAGATGTCCGTATTTCTTTGTACGCAGACGACGTAATTCTGTATTTAACAAATCTAGCTCATTCTATCCCTTCTCTAATGCAACTTCTTTCATCCTTTGGTGTCTTTTCTGGTTATAAAATAAATAAATGCAAATCAAGTACTCTTTTAATGGACAAGAAGGATTGTCAAACCTTAGCTATGTCACACTTGAACGTAGTAGATTCCTTCACTTACCTGGGTATAAAAATTACAGCTAATATAGATCATATTTCCTTAATTAATTATCAACCCCTATTAGACAACATTTCTAAATCCATCGAAAGATGGAATAGTTTACCTATTTCTTTAATTGGTCGTATAAATACAATAAAAATGAATATATTACCTAAAATACTACATCTCTTTCAAAATGTCCCTTTATGTCCTCCTTCTTCCTTTTTTATTACACTTCGTAAGCTATTTACAAATTTTATTTGGAACAATAAAAGAATTCGTGTTCGATTGTCACTATTATATCTACCATATAATAAAGGAGGTCTCCAATTTCCCAAGCTAGAGTGGTATTATTGGGCTGCACAACTTCGAGCTATTATATACTATTTTTCCTCTGAAATAAGCACTCCTTGGTTAGATGTCGAAACCTCCTTTATAAAATCAAACTTGCCCCTTAATCTCTATCTATATTCGACAGATATTAAAAATATCAGGAAAAGGAAAGAGATGGTATCTTTTAATCCAATTCTTTTAAATACAATTCAAGTCTGGTTTGATGTACACAAATATTTAGGCCAGCCCAATACTTTATCATGTTTTACTCCAATATGGGGAAATGAATATTTCAAACCCGCGAGCATGGATTCTGGATTTAAACTTTGGTATGATAAAGGACTGAAAACAATTGAGGACTTATATAAGGGAAAAGATTTAATGTCCTTTGCAGAACTGGTAGTACAATTTAATATCCCCCAAAAGCATTTCTTTAAATTTTTACAGCTCAGAAGTTATATTTTTTCTAATCAGGGTGAAAAGCATACAAAACCTACCAAGACACCTCTGGAAAATTTATTTTCTAAACACCCACAGTCTAAAGGCTTAATATCTCAGTTTTATACATTGTTAGAGTTAAATTCTAAGGAATCATCGAAAGATAAATTGAGTCGTTGGAATGAGGACTTAAAATCAAACATCCCTTTAATTAAGTGGGAGGAAATATGTATGAAAGCACAATCACAAACATTCAATAGCAGTCTTAAACTGATACAATACAACTGGTTAATGAGAACATATATTACGCCAGTGAGGCTGAACAAAATAAACCCGAATATTCCAGACACATGCATTAAATGTTCAAGTGACAAAGGTACTCTTCTACATTGTTTGTGGTCCTGCCCTAAGGTGAAAGAATTTTGGAGAGAGGTGGCGGCATTAATTTACCAACTGGTCTCAGTAAATCTTCCAATGGAACCAGAGATTTTTATTTTGGGAAGTATTCCAAACCATATTGTACTCTGTAGTAATATCCGTAAATTGATTGACATAGGCATACTTCAGGCTAAGCGTTTAATTGCTCTGTACTGGAAAAGATTAGAAATGCCTTCTATCATAAAGTGGATCGACAATATGTCCTTCTGTTTAGCTATGGAAAAGATAACATATACATTAAAAGGGAAGCTTTTTTATTTTGAGAATATTTGGAAACCCTTTGTATCTTTTATTTTGAATTTAGATCTAAGTAACATCTTAAATGTGGTTTAAGGCATTTAAACACCATTACATTTAAAGTAACAGTACCCTGATTACCTGTCTATGTCTCCTTTATATTTTTATACATTTCGTATTGTCCTAAATCTCACAACTGTACTATAGAAGTTCTATGCATTAAGCTGGGCCAAGTATTATTTAGCTATGAAATTATGTATATTTATGTGTACTAACGTATATACAGGCCCTTTATTTTTATTTTTATATATATATATATATATATATATATGTATGTATGTATATATATATATATATGTGTATGTATGTGTATGTATGGGTGTATATACGTATGTACTTGTGTATATATGTGGATATATGTATGTGTGTGTATGTGTATATATATATAGATATATATAATTATTATTATTATCATCATTAATATAATTATTATTATGATTTTTTTTTACTATGATTTTTTACATGTTAATTTGATATTGGTTTCCCACTTTCTGTATAAGTTATTGTCAAGTTATTTTATCCAATTTTCTTTATTTTCTTATTTCTCTACTTTCAATATGTAAAAGAGATCAGAATATTTCTGTAAACATTTTTTGATTTTGTTTTTTGAGTTATCTCAATAAAAAAAAATATATGAAAAAAAAAAATATTATTTTTCTAAATAAATCCTTTATATTTAATTTGTTTGGATGATTGTCATTTATGAGAACCTGTTATATTTGAGGGAAATGGATCCTTTAGCCTCATTTGGTGTCATTACATGTATATGTAGTCCTTCAATAGCTGTGTAATTGATGATTTGTCTTTTCACTGACAGCCCAAATTCAGCCTTGTTTTAGCCTAGACCCATATTGACTGTCTATTAGGCGTATATATGTAGTAGTTTAATAGCGGTCTAAGTGATGACTAGTCTAGTCTTGGGCTGTGGTTAGACGTCTCTTAGATGTAAAAATGCAGCTATTATTGGGTTGCGAGCTGGGTCTATACTGCGCAAGCTATGATGACTTTCACCTGGATATTTTAGCGCGGATGTATACCTATCTTAATTGCACTGTAGGGGGCGAGAACGAGATTTTTCAACTCGCGTGATTCGCATCATTCGCGCCGCCTCATCATCTAATAACCAGGGCTTTATTCGCGCGATTCGCGCCGCAAGTAGGTCTATCACGTCTTTGCATTGACTTAACATGTAAATCACTCGCGCTTGACGCGCCATTTGCGTTTGGTCTGAACACAACATAACGTTACTGTGAAAATACCACATCAAACGTGACGTGCTAACATGGATGCAGCTATGAAGCCGCCGGGTTTGCTTCTGGAAAATTTATTTTTAACAAGCTTCCCAATGGAAACATCGACAAGACTAAGGTTGTTTGCACTTTGTGCAATGTGGAATTGGTTTACTGTACAAAATTGGTTTACATACAGTTAGTTTAGTTAAAAAAAAACTTTCTCTCAACAGGTAGTGGTCTAGCTTTAGTTGAAACCAGTAACTTTGTAGTGGCACCTAATGTATTATGGCTCCTGTATGACATATCGGTTGTTGCTCCCTAACTCTTTGTAACTCGCTTTGGATAAAAGCGTCTGCTAAATGACTAAATGTAAATGCACTGTAGGAGCTCTTCCAGTCTCAAGTACCACCTAAACGCAAAGCATCCCTTCGCTAATGCGGAAGTAAACACAAGTACATCTTATTGAACATAATTTAATTTTCATCACATATTATCATGGTAGAACAGCTTTCTCAAACAGTTTGTGATGCATTTTGTAAACAGGAGATGAGCCCCTGATCTAATGCGCCACCTGGCTTGAGACCCATTATATGGGTAGCACACATATTCTGAAAGCCTTCGGCAGAATTCAAATGAGCCATTTCAATCTAGATTAATCCAGATTAAAAAAAATGAATCTATGCCCACCACTACATTTACATTTAGTCATTTGGCAGACGCTTTTATCCAAAGCGACTTACAGGGACTTATTACACTAATAATAATACAACAATATATAAGACCAATTGTATAAGACCTCTTTGCCAGATGTAAACACTGTTCCAGTAACACTTCAAGAAACAGTTTTTATCTTTTTTTTAATCTTATAATTTTTCAAGTAACTGAAGCTATGATTTATGCATTTACAGAATGTTTGAGCTTTTAAAATAGATGAAAAATGAAAATATATTTATTTGCCTTTTCAAACACAAACATTTCTTTGAAATGTTCACAAATATCAGCATAATGAAGAAGGTTAAATATGAACTATCAGTCTGAATAATAACAGCTGTTAACACTGATGTGTCTGTTATACTGAAACAAAAGAAAACACTCATGATCATCAGCAGAACATGATGATCAGCAGACTGATCTATTAACACTAATGGATGTGTTTTCACTGTTAGGCTAATGTCACTAATGAAACAAACCTTTCAAGAAAAACATCAAAATCCTCATTCCCCCAGTAAATATAAACAATGTTTTTTTTTCATTGCTAGAAACGCCAAGGTCATGGGTTCGAACCCTCCGATTGCAGATACTCAAATACAAATGTATTTTATAATGCAATGTAAGTCGCTTTGGATAAAAGCCAAATGCATAAATGTAAATTATCTTCCTCACCATGCTATTTTGTTTGGTCATGTGTGTAAAACTGACGATTCCTGTCTGGTATCATTAAATTTGAAGAGGTTTAGATAGAATGGATATTAAAAGAGATTTCTAAACTCGAAAAATTGATTTGTTAATATTAACATTATGTGTTATTTTTAAAATATTTCTGTAGATTTTTATCACAAGTTGTGTTAAAAGTATAACACAAAACGCGTTGTCCCAAGAAATAACACAAATGTATTCTCTTTTACTCATGAAGTGTTTTTCTCGCACAAGTTCTCACGTGTCCGTCTTCTGGAAATTTCTTTAGAAGGTTTTGTCTCCTGCTCTCAGAGTTCCGAATCGTGAAACATTTTGTATTGGGTTTACACACTGATGTTTCTCGACAGTCTCAATGGGCTTCCGTAGACTGTCCTCGTTCACTTCCATCATATCTGAAAGGGATACATTAAATTGGTCAATTGGTAAATTAAAATTGATATTAAATCCGGCATTTTTCTCGGCCTATTGCAAACACAAACATTTATTTTGCTGTTAAATAATGACGACAACATGTTAAAGCCACTGCAACAATAACACAAGGAGGGAGACGAAGCTCGGTATATAGGGGTTTTCATTTAAGTAACAAGATTAACAAAAATGGCATGGAAAGAATTTATTCATGTAACAAAACACAGGAGGAGGACGATCGCTACAGACTTTAAATTATTTTACACGATTACACATTTAAAATGAATTGGTAAACAGTAAACTAATACACAATTTATAACCGATTTTCATAATAATATTCAACTCAGTGCCGGTTCCTCTCAGGTGCAAAGGGGTGGGCTAGGAGATATCTTGACCGCACAGATATACAGCCGCAAAAGAATTAAGAGACCAAGTTTTTTTCTTATAAGAATTTGTTTTGAAAAAATTATCTTTTCGATGATTATCGTCTTTATATTGTAATAGTGTGCGTTTTATTTTTCTGATGTTTTACGAGTGGTTCTGGACATTAATAGAAGCCTATAAAGTGAGCTCAGAACAATCCCCATCACTGAACGATCACTGACAGTGGCGGTTTTAGGCACGGGCGAACCGGGCAGCCGCCCGGGGCGCCAAATTTTCACGTCACGTGGGGGGCGGCAAAAGCACTTGAAAAAGAAAAACAATCTGCGCCGCTAAGCGGGTTTCTATTATCTATAATATAACTGTCTGTGTGGGGAATTGGCAAATTGCCGCCCCTGCTTGCTGAGTAGCGCAGAAGCTGTGTGAAAAGTGTAAAGGGGAGGGGCCGCGCCCGCGATTGACAGTTCACCTCTCCCAAATAGAGCGGACAAGGAGGGGGGTCCACTTAATGGGCTAAAGTCAGTCACCTTCACTTTCTTCCAAATAACGCACATTTCATTCATAATATTAAAGCACTGGCCTATATTTTGCATGTTTTTTTCTGAATTGTGTGTGAAATGGCTAATAAAAAAAAGGTAATCCAAAACGATTATGTGGAGGTGAAGTGGTTTAGTCTTGACTTCTGGTCGTGAGTGACAGTGTTGGGGGGGATGTGAAATCTGTTGATGCAGATAAACACAGCGACAGTGATGGAGAGAAAAAGGTTTAAGCCGTCAGGTGCCCAATATAGGAAAAAATAAAAGTAGAAGAGGAGAAAGGAGCAAAAGATAAAGGTATGCAACTACGTTCTCTCTGTATGATTACGGTAATGTTATCCATGTCATCAATCAAGGGCTAATGTTAATGGGTGGTAACGTTAACTCTGACGTTTGTTAGCCTTCTTGCTATATGATGCTTGCTATGCTTATACAACAATAATTCGGTTTTAACTCAACAAACACGAGATCTAATTTCACCATAAGATTGTGCTTTGCAACAAAACTGTTACAAGTTAATTTATTATTTATTTCCATCATTGGGGTTAATACTGGGCCCTGTAATTAGCCAACGGAATTTACATATGTGTAGGAAGTTTCAAAGACGAACATTTGCTATAAATGTGTTGCGTCACAAAGAATATAATTCGAGGTAGTAACCAAGGAGCTAATTGTTCCTCCCTTAGATTAGATTAATATAGCGTCTAATGAGTCATGACAGACATTTGCCATGTAAGGGCATGTTTATTTAAATTTGCAATTCATAAGAGTTATACTGTAGCCTACTGTCTTTTGATGTCAATTGCAAATTCAGGGGCACTTCTAAAGTATTTTGGAGAATCCTCTGCCACTGGTCAGCCATCAAAAACCATCATCCTCCTTGAATTTATCACTTTTATGCATGATAAGGATCTATCAGAGATCTACTCCAACTTTTGGACTGCTCTCAGGATTGCACTTACTCTGCCAGTCACTGTGGCTCAAGCAGAGAGAAGCTTTTCAAAAGTTGATCAAGTCGTACCTGAGCTCAACCATGTCTCAGGAACGGCTCACTGGCCTTGCTATCATCAGTATCAATCACTCAATAGGGGGCAGATTTCGTATGATGACAGTATTGATGATTTTGCAACAAGGAACGCCAGAAAGGTCAGGTTTTAGTTTGTGTTTTCTGTTAGTGCACTAGTGTAATAATTAGATTTGCTTTTGTGTGATGAAGGATTTGTGCTATTTAGAATATTTATTCTATATTTTATTTGTATATTATTCTTAATATTTTATATTGTTGTTGTTCTCCGCTCGTGTTACATCATGATTGTACATATATTGCAACTTTTATGTACATAGAGTATATTTAAGTTCTGATAACTTATACTGATTTGTGCAGAATTGTGTTTTTAAAATGTTCTGTTGAAGGATTTGTGCATTTGAGAAATATAAGGTTCGTCTTACACTTATATAGTTATGGTAAAACATGGCTGTTTTTTTTTCTCTCTCGTATGGGTGGGAGTAGGTGGGGGGGCACCCAGAGGGGATCTCGCCCGGGGAGTGATTCAATGTAGAACCGCCACTGATCACTGACTTCTGTTTTATTTCGCAAATAAACTATAATTAGAATATAATTATACTGCACAGTAAACTTTACATCATATCATGGTTTTGTTTATAAGGTCTGTGAGCGCGCAGGGCGCATAAACTAAACTATTATTCACCGTGTTGCGATACCACTTACAGCATGAATTGTCTTGTTTGAGATGGAGGGAGACAGATTTATTTCTGATTAGGGAGATTTGGAAGATGGAGCTTTCAGTCATTACTGAAGGTCAACAGGTTCAAATCCAGCCTATTGCACGCTGTTTGTCAACATCACAAATAAGACCGCAAAACTCCCATTATAATAAACAAATCAGACTTTGCGGCACAATTACTTTTACATGCTGTCTATAATGAACTCAAAGCAAGCCTGCAGTGTGCACAAAATTCCTTTGCACAGTATTTTGCTTCCACCATAGCATGTAGCATGGTTGTCTCTTACAAACTAAAGCTGCTATGTGAGTGGAAAGGCATTGCTTACAGCCAATCGAAAAATACTGTGATCTTTGGTGTTATTTTTTCATTCTCATTGGCTGGGCAAAACAGACGTCCGATTCCATGCCTTTAGCCGGCCCTAAAAAAAGTAGACATGAAAACATAGATTCCCAAACAATATGAATAATTCAGTTAATAAGACAAGGCTTCCAAAACGAAACGCATCTCAAAAACAATTGTTTTACATCCATTATTTTGCTTTTTTGGTAAAAAATAAAAGCCCATTTTCCCAAATCACGTGATTGTTACGTAACTGAAACGTAATCTGGCGACCAAACTTTCAATTTATCCGGTTACGTTGTGACAACTGGAAAAGTGAAATTCCTAGATTCGATTAATTTCACTTTTCCAGTTGTCACAACTTAACTAGATTACTTTGTCACAACGAATGTTTTGTCATCAGATTGCTTATCAGACAAGAAAAGTGGAACATGTTTATATAAATTAACAGTCATTTGTATCACAGCTATTTAAATACATTATAGGTATAAAACGTTTAGACAGTGTACATAACATATGATTTAAGCATGCTACTCAATAAGATACAGAAAAATGTCAACAAAAACACTTTGTAATGAGTGTTACTTAATGTGATGTTGAAGGTCTTTTGTCATTATTTTGCTGTTTTCAGTCTTCATGGCATATTTTGGTTGCCATGGTCACTCTGCTCTTAACAGCCACTACTGCTAAATAGTATAACAATAACACCAAACTATTACTTAAAGAACATTAATACAAACTACTTAGTTTAATGTCTTACCTGAATGGCATTTTTATCAGAGGAAATATTGCTATCTTGGTGCTGATCCCGCCTTTGTACAAATACATAAAAAATAAATTTAAACAGTGCTTTCAGGCACTTTACTCTCATTTTTTTCATAAACGCCATTTGTTGAAAAGCAACAAATTTTTGTTGCGAAAAATCGGATGTCAATGAATGAGTGACATTAGCCAAATATTCCTGCTTTTCTGTGTGGTTGATATGACTCAAACAGATGAAAAGAGAAGCACTCACTGCTGACTCCATAACTTTTGTAGATTTAATAGGAATTTATATTGTCTTCGTTTCACAGTTTGTAGTGAGTGTAAATGTATAATAAATCTGCCTTATAAAAAAAAGAAAGCTCAAACCGGTGATCACTTTTGCTTTTTTGAGGATAATTTATGCTAACCTGCTTTGACCAACTGTAATCTCATATATGTGTTGTGGATGTGCCATATCATCACCATTAAGACCTGTGAAACTATTGATTAAATTACTTCTAGAGCATAAAAAAGTTTTACAAAACCTTCTTCATAGATCTAGTCACTTTATTTTGCTTTCAAAACTCCAACCTCAATAGGACAAAAATGTGAGTCTTATTTGTTTTCTTTTTAAAAAGTAGCATTTTTATTATGAACAATTTGGTATGTTGATGATTGGATAAAACTGGTTTTGTGGGTTATAATTATGCCCCATTTCTTTCGAGATATTCTGTGATCCATGCACACAGGTCTGTCTGAGAAGCTCAAAAATTGCATGTGACTAGTTAGTTTCAAGGGAAATAATGTTCAAATAATGTTATATTTATTGTTTTTAATATCCTTTCACGCTAAATCTCTTCTAATTTCCCAATAAGTACAAGAAATATTTAGTTTCAAACACGACCAAACAGGAGCACTGTGAGGAAGATAGATCAATGAAAATATATTTTGCTAATATTTACTAAGAATCAAAATCAGGATTTTAATGTTTGTCTGAAAGGATTGTTTCATTAGTGACATTAGCCTAACAGTGAAAACACATCTATTAGTGTAAATAGAGCATTCAGTCTTCTGCTGATGATCATGATTTTTCAACCTGGTCTCATGGGTAAGACGTACCTCCGCACACTTTTTGCAGCGCCACTAAATACGTTCCAGCAGGTACATATTTCTACAGTTTTCAGACACAAAAGTCCACTGCTGGCGCTAAAGGGAAGACCTCTGTGTGACACATCGAAGACGGTCGACTCGACATACAACACGATTGACAGTCAGAAAAATCACATTTTCCTAATGCTGTCTGCGTTAGTTTAGTGAAATTGTAAAGTGTCACGTTGTTATACTGAAAAATGTTTGCTCTAATGGTAACTAAACTGTAACGCCAGTAGGACAGTTAGGTTTAGCTAATGCCTTAGTAATCTAGCTAGCGTTAGCCCCCGCCGAGAATTAAAGTTTTTTTTCAAAATTAGCGTTGCGGATTCTGCGGTAGATTTAGTAGCTAGGTGGCTTGTTATCCAGTTTGCTAAATAAAGCTGTTGGTGACCTTTGAAAACATAGATAGATCACTGTATAATTCAGTGTATTATTCGCAGTGGTGGACAGTAATAACGTTTTTATCTTTTTACTCCGCTATATTACATAAAGCATATCGTTACTCCTTATTATGAAATAATGAAATCACGATGTGCCCTTCATGAAAGAACTGATTATTTTCAATGAACCGGGTAAATCGGTTCGCAAATCACACCAAATGAGTCATCTGCGATTGTATGAACCACTCAATGATTCAAATGAGCCGTTCAGAGCGAGTCTTCAGTGAACCAAATTCACCAGTGTGACACGAGATCCTGTGAGCGCGCGCAAAAAGTAAGTTACGAATGTCCAGTTTTAGGATAATCTTTGTAATTTAGGTCAAAACTATCAGTTGTTGGTGAAGTCTTAAGCTGCAGAAATGCTTGAATGCGGACACATCGAAGTCAATGTGAAATGTTTAGGTGAAAAGACGAAACATTATAGTAACAGAAGTTCCAGTTGATGTAGCATTATAATTGTATGCATTTATCCCCTCGTGACCCCTGTTTTTAACTTGTTTTCAACATGTGACAAGCATTTATGCCGAAATAACTCATTTATTTACTTATTTTAAAATGTATCTAACCTGAGAAACTACATGACGGAATAAGAATGGACGTGATGTACATGCTTACTATCAGTGATGCCTGCTGGGGTCGTTTTACCCCACACACTAGGTTTAGTAAATAATTATGGAAATGTATTTTCTATAAAATGTACTTCTTAAAAAAAGTTTGTATTCTTATGTCAAATATAACTGCAAAACATCAAGTTTTAAAACTTTTCCATTAACCAATGAAAATTAGATAACTTATAGTAAAATTGTGACTTATCAGGTTAGTCTTTCCATGTAGCACCAACTTCTGCCAAAGCCATGCTTGTATATGAGTGCGTATTACTACATTTATTTATGTATTGTACATGCATTTTATGCAGCAGCCGTACCTGCCACAGAATGAGTGGAGCTTGAGCCAATGATACCTAACCATGTGGCTACACTTTATAGTAACACATTTTATTTTTAAACGTTCATTTATGTTATAATGATATGTACATTACAAGTTGACCCCTTTTTACGGGATCATATGGTACAAAAACATGTTGTATTACTTTTTTCTTCTGTTTAGAGATGCCGGGAAACACACAGAAATTGTGCCCAGGGTGCAACACCCTGATAAGTGTTGAATTCAAGACATGCCCACACTGCAAACAACTCCAGCTGTAGTAATGTGTCTTTATAATGACATTTCACGCCAAATGGCGTGACGTTTAGCCTCTTCCGGGTCCAAGCGCTCCGCTCTATGGTTCCGTATAGCCAAATAACAATGGAGGAACCTGTGATTATTTACAAGAGCACCCTAGGCGGTCAAAAGGATTTAAATTATTTTAATTCCAACAGAGTAGTTGGTGTAGATTATGATTCAGATGGCTTAATTAGGGATAGAGTCCAGGCATCCACAAAAAACATTTACAAAGTTGAGGTGAGTTAGCTGTGATGATACACGGGGGCATTTTTTTTAGCTGAGCGATATTGCTTCAGGACTCTCCCATTGAGAATGGGTAACAAATTTAACTTGACAGTGACAAAATATGGAGGAGAAATTACAACCTGATCTCGATGAAATAATGGCTGATTTGGAGGAGATACAGGTATTTTTTATCAAATTATGTACCAGCGTTCAGCATCAAGCAGTATTTAACTGTATGTGTGTGCACGTGTGTGTTCCACTGTTTGTATTTTTTGCATCTTTCATGAAAAATGATAATCAGAAACGCGTTCTACACATTCTTAAATATGTTTATTTTGATGTCATTATTCTATCTCTTATGTTTGAGAAATACAGAATGAGGAAGCAGTAAAATAAACACCAAAAAAAACGAAAAAGAAAAAAGATAAAACTAAGGTGGAAACAAAGAGACAAAGAAGGATTCTTGGTCTACGAGAAGCACAAACGAGAGACAGGTATGTTTTGATATTTTTGACCCTTTGATTTTCAATTAGTTGTTTCTAAATTAAATTGGTTTCCAATTGTTTTGGACCGATCTGAAAGACCAGTTGCCTCAACCATTGCCTCTTCAAGTAACCCTCAAGAAGTTGAGATCGGTAAGCAATTTTTGTTTATGTTGATTTGATAAACAATCATGTGATCAACCAAATATAGTCGTGGCCAAAAAATTTGAGAATTACATAAATATTGGAAATTGGAAAAGTTGCTGCTTAAGTTTTATAATAGCAATTTGCATATACTCCAGAATGTTATGAAGAGTGATCAGATGAATTTGCATAGTCCTTCTTTGCCATGAAAATTAACTTTTGCCAAAAAAATCCTTCCACTGCATTTCATTGCTTTCATCAAAGGACCTGCTGAGATAATTTCAGTAATCATCTTGTTAACTCAGGTGAGAATGTTGACAAGCACAAGGCTGGAGATCATTATGTCAGGCTGATTTGGTTAGAATGGCAGACTTGACATGTTAAAAAGACGGTGATGCTTGAAATCATTGTTCTTCCATTGTTAACCATGGTGACCTGCAAAGAAACGCGTGCAGACATAATTGCGTTGCATAAAAGTGGCTTCACAGGCAAGGATATTGTGGCTACTAAGATTGCACCTAAATCAACAATTTATAGGTTCATCAAGAACTTCAAGGAAAGAGGTTCAATTCTTGTAAAGAAGGCTTCAGGGCATCCAAGAAAGTCCTGCAAGCGCCAGGATCGTCTCCTAAAGAGGATTCAGCTGTGGGATCGGAGTGCCACCAGTGCAGAGCTTGCTCAGGAATGGCAGCAGGCAGGTGTGAGCGCATCTGCACGCACAGTGAGGTGAAGACTTTTGGAAGATGGCCTGGTGTCAAGAAGGGCAGCAAAGAAGCCACTTCTCTCCAAAAAAAACATCAAGGACAGATTGATCTTCTGCAGAAAGTATAGTGAATGGACTGCTGAGGACTGGGGCAAAGTCATATTCTCCGATGAAGCCCCTTTCCGATTGTTTGGGGCATCTGGAAAAAGGCTTGTACGGAGAAGAAAAGGTGAGCGCTACCATCAGTCCCGTGTCATGCCAACAGTAAAGCATCCTAACACCATTCATGTGTGATGTTGCTTCTCATCCAAGGGAGTGGGCTCACTCAAAATTCTGCCCAAAAACACAGCCATGAATAAAGAATGGTACCAAAACACCCTCCAACAGCAACTTCTTCCAACAATCCAACAACAGTTTGGTGAAGAACAATGCATTTTCCAGCACGATGGAGCACCGTGCCATAAGGCAAAAGTGATAACTAAGTGGCTCGGGGACCAGAATGTTGAAATTTGGGTCCATGGCCTGGAAACTCCCCAGATCTTAATCCCATTGAGAACTTGTGGTCAATCCTCAAGAGGCGGGTGGACAAACAAAAACCCACTAATTCTGACAAACTCCAAGAAGTTATTATGAAAGAATGGGTTTCTATCAGTCAGGATTTGGCCCAGAAGTTGATTGAGAGCATGCCCAGTCGAATTGCAGAGGTCCTGAAAAAGTAAGGCCAACACTGCAAATACTGACTCTTTGCATAAATGTCATGTAATTGTCGATAAAAGCCTTTGAAACGTATGAAGTGCTTGTAATTATATTTCAGTACATCACAGAAACAACTGAAACAAAGATCTAAAAGCAGTTTAGCAGCAAACTTTTTGGAAACAAATATTTATGTAATTCTCAAAACTTTTGGCCACGACTGTACTGCTACATGATTAATGCAATTCTACTGAATCTATACCAGATTATATACTACACAAAGTTAAGATCACTCATGTATTTTAGTGGATTTATTTATAGTGCTAAACTTCTTCTTTTATGGTCTAACAATAGAATTCAATTCAAGTGTATTCTTTAGAGTGTTCATTTCTCAATTTAAATATCATTATATTTAGACTACAGAGACTCTCTCTCTCTCTCTATCTCTATCTCTCTAAATGTATACAGCAAATTGATTGGATTCATTTATAATCAAAATGTTATGAATTTGCCTCAAAAGCTATTTGAAAGATTAAATTCTATCCGGTTCTATTCAATTTGATGCACTCAGCAAACAGACAAAACTCGTAAAAAAACACCTAAAACTGATGGTCAAACAACTTTTAATGTAACTGATTGTATGATGTTAAAATGACAGATTTTTTAAGCTTTTAAAAAAGTTATCAAATATTTCATTTTCCCATTCAAACATAAACATTTGTTTTGTGAGGCAATTTATACAAGATATTAGCATAATAAAGAAGGTGAAAATATGATCAAATATTTATATGTTCAGTTGTTACATGTTTTTCTGTATAATAACTTTTTATTTTTACCCTAATCATTTATTTAATTTAATTAATATTTTTGTCTAAAGACTCTTGTTCCCTGTAGGATTTAGTTTAGATTCTATGTTGTTTTAATGCTTTGTCAATACAAAATGTATATTTTTGTCATGCTAATAAAGCTTTCTGAATTGAATTGATATGAACAATGACAGCTGTAAACACTGATGTGTGTGTTATACTGAAACAAAAGAAAACACTCATGATCATCAGCAGAAGACTGACTGCTCTATTAACACTAATGAATGTGTTTTGAGAGCATTGGTCCCTATACTAAAGTGTTACCAATTGTTCTTTGTAGAGAACTCTGGAAGCCCATTTACGCAAGGGTTGGGAATTTTTTTTAAGCTATTATTATGACTTGAAATTTCGACTGTGTAAATCTAAATAATGACTTTTTATCTCAAAATAATGAGATAATAAGTCATTTATGAGAAAGTTTCTCATTATTATGAGTTATTACGTCATTTTTATGAGTTACTAAGTCAAAATTTTAAAAGAAAATCAAAAATTCTCAACCCTGGCTGAAACGGTATTCCATAAGGAACAAATTCATGTTTATATTTAGTAAATAAAATAGCAGTACAACATCACCATCCTGATGAAGAAGCACTGTTATTAGCAGTAGTGGTATTTCTGCATTGCAAATAATTTACTATTAGATGTAGTAGTGTAAAAGAAAAAGAACAGACTTGTCTGTCATGACATTCACATATGCCAAAACATAAATACAGTTGTGTTCAAAATTATTCAACCCCCACTGAAATTGATTGTTTTGGTCGGTTTGACATTGATTATGATCATTCAGTCATCCTGCTTACAATTAAATCAAAGAGGCACGTGTAGGTCAGACAAATATAACATAACATTTATAATGAAATAACCACAAATGTCTTTTCTGAGCTCACATCATTATCAGTTTTATTCAACCCCCAAGTGACATTCAATCTTAGTACTTAGTACAACATCCTTTTACAGTTATAACAGCTTTTAAACATGAAGCATAGCTTGACACAAGTGTCTTGCAGCGATCTACGGGTATCTTCGCCCATTCATCATGGGCAAAAGCCTCCAGTTCAGTCACATTCTTAGGCTTGCGCACTGCAACTGCTTTCTTTAAGTCCCACCAGAGGTTCTCAATCGGATTTAAGTCTGGTGACTGCGATGGCCACTTCAAAATGTTCCAGGCTTTAATCTGCAACCATGCTCTAGTGGACTTGGAGGTATGCTTGGGATCATTGTCCTGTTGAAAGGTCCAACGTCTTCCAAGCCTCAGGTTTGTGACGGACTGCATCACATTGTCATCCAATATCTCCTGGTACTGAAGAGAATTCATGGTACCTTGCACACGCTGAAGCTTCCCAGTACCTGCAGAAGCAAAACAGCCCCAAAGCATGATTGACCCCCCGCCATGCTTCACAGTAGGCAAGATGTTCTTTTCTTCATAGGCCTTGTTCTTCCTCCTCCAAACAAAGCGTTGATCCATGGGCCCAAACAGTTCTAATTTTGTTTCATCAGTCCACAGAACACTATCCCAAAACTTCTGTGGTTTGTCCACATGACTTTTGGCATACTGCAGTCGACTCTTCTTATTCTTTGGGGACAGCAAGGGGGTGTGCCTGGGAGTTCTGGCATGGAGGCCTTCATTACGCAGGGTGCGCCGTATTGTCTGAGCAGAAACTTCAGTACCCACATCTGACAAATCTTTTCTCAGTTCCTCAGCAGTCACATGCCCTAAAACTTAAACTAATACCGCACAAACATTATATGCTTTCATGTTTTTATTGAACACAACATGTAAACATTCATAGTGCAGGGTGGAAAAAGTATGTGAAACCCTAGGCTAATGACTTCTCCAAGAGCTAATTGGAGCCAGGAGTCAGCCAACCTGGGGTCCAATCAATGTGATGAGATTGGATGTGTTGCTTAAAGCTGGCCTGTCCAATAAAAAACACACACCAGTTTTGAGTTTACTGTTCTGAAGAAGCGTTGTCTGATGTGAACCATGCCTCGCACAAAAGAGCTCTCAGAAGACCTACGATCAAGAATTGTTGACTTACACTAAGCTGGAAAGGGCTACAAAAGTATATCTAAAAGCCTTGATGTCCATGTGTCCACGGTAAGACAGATTGTCTACAAATGGAGAAAGTTCAGCACTGTTGCTACACTCCCTAGGCGTGGTCGTCCTGTAAAGATGACTGCAAGAGCACAGCGCAGAATGCTCAATGAGGTGAAGAAGAATCCTAGAGTGTCAGCTAAACACTTACAGAAATCTCTGGCACATGCTAACATTTTTGTTGACAAATCTACAATAAGGAAAACATTAAACAAGAATGGACTTCATGGGAGGACACCACGGAGGAAGCCACTGCTGTCCAAAAAAAACATTGCAGCACGTTTGAAGTTTGCAAAAGAGCACCTGGATGTTCCACAGCACTACTGGCAAAATATTCTGTGGACAGATGAAACCAAAATTGAGTTGTTTGGAAAGAACACACAACGCTATGTGTGGAGAACAAAAGGCACAGCACACCAACATCAAAACCTCATCCCAACAGTGAAATATGGTGGAGGGGGCATCATGATTTGGGGCTACTTTGCTGCCTCAGGCCCTGGACGGATTACCGTCATCGATGGAAAAAGGAATTCCAAAGTTTATCAAGACATTTTGCAGGAAAACTTAAGACCATCTGTCCGCCAACTGAAGCTTAACAGAGGATGGACGATGCAACAGGACAACGACCCAAAGCATAGAAGTAAATCAACAACAGAATGGCTTCAACAGAAGAAAATACGCCTTCTGGAGTGGCCCAGTCAGAGTCCTGACCTCAACCCGATTGAGATTCTGTGGCATGACCTCAAGAGAGCGATTCACACCAGACATCCCAAGAATATTGCTGAACTGAAACACTTTTGTAAAGAGGAATGGTCCAAAATTTCTCCTGACCGTTGTGCAGGTCTGATCTGCAACTATAGGAAACGTTTGGTTGAGGTTATTGCTGCCAAAGGAGGGTCAACCAGTAATTAAACCTAAAGGTTCACATACTTTTTCCACCCTGCACTATGAATGTTTACATGTTGTGTTCAATAAAAACATGAAAGCATATAATGTTTGTGCGGTATTAGTTTAAGCAGACTGTGTTTCTCTATTGTTGTGACTTAGATGAAGATCAGAACTCATTTTATAACCAATTTATGAAGAAATCCAAGTAAGCCCAAAGGGTTCACAAACTTTTTCTTTCAACTGTATATAAAGATTTGTAGTTTCTAAAATAAATGAGTTCAAAAGCTGGACAGATCTGCAGAAGAGTTCTCTCACAACATCCAACCTGTTTCTGATTTGATTTTAAGGGTAATCCAAAACACAGAAAGACACTTCGTGTTCGAAAGGAACCTGAAGTTTAACACTTTACAAGAACTGTGGTAGTTTCTTCAACCTGGGCTGATATACCAGGTGCCAGAAGATGGTTGACCCGATGCAGACAACGCAGATGCCCATCAGTCAATCTCCCGTTCCATCCTTCCCTCACTCGTGAACAAGACCCCCAGATACTTGAACTCCTCCACTTGAGGCAGGGACTCTCCACCTACCTGAAGTGGGCAAGCCACCCTTTTCCGACTGAGAACTATGGCCTCAGTTTGGAGGTGCTGATTCTCATCCCAGCCGCTTCACACTCGGCTTCAAATCGTGCCAGTGCATGCTGAAGGTCCTGGTAAGATGGGGCCAGCACGACGACATCATTCGCAAAGATGAAATCGTGTGGTCCCCAAACCCGACGCCTTATGTTAAACGCCTTAAATTAATTATTTAACTAAATATATGAATAATATAAATAATATGTGCTTTGTTTATACTGAATTATTTCAAATATATAGTCATTGTGGCTATCTTCGTTACATAACGTGTATATTTGTTGAGATGTTTGTTTTAAGTTGTTGAGAACGTGTCTACCATGCTATTTTACCCAAATTGTGTTTGTATCAGGTTTATATTCAACTGCTGATGCTGTTATAGTAATTTTAAAAAAAAAGTAGAAACTGCTAGTTTTCTTAATTTTGGAAAAAGGTGTGTGGTGCCTGTCAGTACACTACACTATGCATGATAATTAATTTGGATTAGAGGCTGAAGGTCTGCTGGGACAGAGGTAGAGGTTTAACATGTTTTATGTAGCCTAATATATATCCCTTTCAAATACATATACATTTTCTTTTCTTCTTTTAACTTTGTTTGCTAAAAGGCCAGAACTTTCCAAATGTTAAATGAGGTGGAAAAGGTCTATCTTCAAAGACCAATAATTTGGAGAAAGGCCTTTCAATACCGTGGAAGAGGCTGACATTAAGAAAAACATTATTAAGAAATACAGATAGTTTGAAAAACTTTAGAATTCTTTTAATGTAATTTATAATGCATCTTAATTAAAGTGATAAAGGGACATTCATTCTGTGAACAATTTGCCAGAGGTGATAAACTATATATAATTAAACCTATCCTGGGAATCAGGCCTGCCAGATTGGGAATCATACGTGCAACCTTTAGGTTATAAGTCCATCTCTCTAACGTTACACCACAACTGCCCTGTGATGCGTCAAATATTATTTAGTCAGCGGGGATGAGTAATGAGATGTAAATTCTTTATAAATTGTTCTGAAGTTACAAGAATTGTAAGGTGTGCATACTATTTATTATATTTGGAGATTTAATGATAAACCTTATTAAAAGCATGTACAGTATTCAATGTAAACACATAAGGGCTTACATTTAATAAAAACATCTCACATTATGTAATGTTACAAATTGGTCAATAATTCTCTATAAGAGACGAGTCAGGGTTTCTTTCCTTTAAAAGATACTCCACACGTCTATCTCACGTCTGCATTTACTTCTGCAATACATTGCTGATCTGCAATACGTCTCGGAGATGTCTGTGGTCGGACATTATATAGACATCTATAAAATGTTTATGATTTAAAATGCATGTAAATCTGCTCTTTCAAAGATGTTAAACAGATGGTTTTACACAGCAGATGTTTTTCAGATCTTTAGCAGACGTATTACAGATGTGTAGACATCTCCGAGACGTATTGCAGAGGAGCAAACTATGTATTGCAGATGTAGCATAATATCTTGACGTAAGCCAGATGGAGTGTGCTACCAGGGGTACCGAACATCTCCATTTTCTGTTTAGAATAACATGACAATTGACCCAATGTAGAATAATCAGTATCATCGATTCCAGATCTAATCAGTTTTATTGTACAACAATTTTTTTTTTTAGCAAAACCTTCACGCATAGGTACAGGAGGCTGATAGGTAATTATAAAGGTTGTTTTTTAAGAGATGATCTAGGGTAGAGAACACTCTTCTTGCAATTTAAATACTTCTGTTAATAATCACGTTTCATGAACGGTACACAAAGGCACTATCTCTAGATGTGATGTAGAAATAAACTTCTTGTTTGTCTGCACTGATCAATTGAAGGGTTCCTCACTACTGTGACCTCTCATGTGTTTTTAAGAAAACCTTCACTTCTGAAAGTCTTTCCTCACCGAAGGCCGGCAAAAGGTTTAATTCCAGTGTGAGTTCCCATGTGTATCTTAAGTGTACTTTCGCATCTGAAACTCTTTCCACACTGTTGACATGTGAAAGGTTTCTCTCCAGTGTGAACTCTCATGTGTCTCTTAAGGTGAACTGTTTGTGTAAAAGTCTTTTCACACCGATGACATGCGTGAGGTTTCTCTCCAGTGTGAATTCTCATGTGTGTCTTAAGGTTACTTATAATTGTAAAACTCTTTCCACACTCACGGCATGTGAATGGTTTCTCTCCAGTGTGAATTCTCATGTGTTTCCCAAAGTTACCGCCACATGTAAAACACTTTCCACACTGAAGGCATGTAAATGGTTTCTCTTTAGAGTGAATTTTCATGTGTCTATGAAGGACACTTTTTATAGAAAAACTTATTCCACACTGTTGGCACGTAAACGGTTTCTCTCCAGAGTGAATTCTCATGTGTGTCTTAAGGTCACCTTCATTTGTGAACGTCTTTACACACTGTTGGCATGCAAATGGTTTCTCTCCAGTGTGAATTCTCATGTGTTTCCCCAGGTTACCGCCACATGTAAAACTCTTTCCACACTGTTGGCAAGTGAACGGTTTCTCTCCAGTGTGAATTCTCATGTGTGTTTTAAGGCTATCGGAGTGTTTAAAACTCTTTCCACACTGTTGACATGTAAATGGTTTCTCTCCAGTGTGAATTCTCATGTGTCTCCCAAGGTTACCGCCACATGCGAAACTCTTTCCACACAGTTGGCATGTAAACGGTTTCTCTCCAGTGTGAATTCTTATGTGTGTCTTAAGGTCTCCTTCATTTGCGAAACTCTTTCCACACTGTTGGCATGCAAATAGTTTCTCTCCGGTGTGAATTCTCATGTGCCTGCTAAGGTATCTTTTAAAGGCAAAACTCGTCCCACACAGATGACACGTGAATAGCTTCTCTCCAGTGTGAGTTGTCATGTGTGTCTTAAGGCATCCTTTACTTGTGAAACTCTTTCCACACTGTTGGCATGTAAAGGGGTTTTCTCCCGTGTGAGTTCTCATGTGTTTCTTAAGGTTTCCCAAGTTTGAAAACCTTTTTCCACACTGATGACATGTTCTCATGTGTGTCCGAAAGTAACTCTCCGATGTAAAACTCTTTCCACACTCTCGACACGTGAAAGGTTTCTCTTCACCGCAAGCTCTCATCTGTTCATCTTTTGGAGTTCTCTCTCCATGCTTTTTGTCTCCTGTTCTCAGAGTTCGTTTTTGTGAAGCATTCTGTATAGGTTTTACATACTGCTGTTTCTCATCAGCTTCATTTAGTTTAGATTGAGTGACCATGTTCACTTCAGTCACATCTGAAATGAACACAATACATTTTTAAAATTGTCAATTCAGGGTGACATAACATACCTTTGAAATCGCAAAACACTTCAAATTGATAAAAACTTCTGCAACTACATCAGCTTGTTCAAAACACAAACGTTTCTTTTGTGCAGAAACTACGGACGAGCTTAAAATAATGATTAAATATGAATAAAATATCTGCAAATTATTCAGAAAGTGATATGTTTATGATGTCAGTGTGTCCAAAGTGCTTCGAAACAGTCAATTATTTTGGTTCAACAACTATTTAAGAAGCACCATTTCCTAGTTTAAATTTTTGTTAAAACACTGAAACTTCAGGTAAGTTTATAATTTATTTTTGTACGCCATCACAAATGGGTAAATTAATATTAATAAACAAATATTATATTGAGAAATTGTGGCGAAACGTAACACGCACGTGCACACATAAATGTGTATTAAACATATTATTACGACGCATCTTTTCAACAGCCTTTTAGATGCTATGTTTTTATTAGCAAACGGACGGCGCTGTTTTCGATCCTCTCAAAGGTTTGAATCTTCAATGAGGTTTCATTTCTCTCCAGTGGGAAGTGAAGCTTTGCCAAAGCTCTGAAATCAAATATAATGATTTTATATTCTAGTGGAAAAAACAGACGTACTTACCTCAGCCTCTTCAGAATAGAGGCTTTCCGCTTCCATGCATTATGGCTAGAAGGGATACAGCTACGGGCGGAAGTGATGCATCCGCGTCATTACTCACACTGCGCATGCGTCCCTCGCTGGCAAACATCGTGTTCAGGTTGCATATCGCCATCTCGTGTCTTGCATGTGACATTGTGAAAGATTCAAGTTATATGAATTATTAAAATGTAACTGTGATGTTGCCATAAATAGCTTTTTATTGATGTATGATTTGTTAGGATCAAACAATAGTTGGCCAAAATACAACTATTTGAAAAAAAAGAAATCCACTTCCAATTAAATAAATATTAATTGCACTGTCACGACACACAAACAGAAAGCTCAACGATGACAATGAATAAAAATCAGGATTCAGATCACTCTATAGTGATATTTTACTTAGTAAACAGATGAGCAGATCTATAGTGATGTCATCAATCTTGTTGACTGCTTCACAGTGTCATTGTGCAAGACTCATCACAGTCTGTGAATCATTACAAGCTCAACCACAGCACATGACAGATGATCATTGTTGCATTTGAAATCCCGCCTGAATAACCAAACACTCCAACACTTATGTTTACAATCCAATTCCAAATCAAACGATTTGTTCTCACCTTCTGTTTGAGAGAAATTGTGGGCAGTACCAAACTCAGAAGCATTTCTCAGTAGACTTGCTTGAGAGGTTCTTTTGTGATCTTTCAGTTAAACATACTCACACCATGAGACCGGTTGCAGGACTAAGCATCTGACTTTCCTTCTTTGAGCGTTAGTACTTTTAACACAATATGTTGTAAAGCCTACATGAAGTTCATTAAACATAATGAAACGGAAAGTTTCTCTTGTTTCACACCTGTACCTGTATACTTACAGGGTGTAGTTCAGACAGCAACGAGACACTGCAGGACCAGAGCTTCAACCTCAGTTACAACTTCTAATTCAAAACTCACCAGATTACAATTTCATGAAGCTCTTATTTATTCTTTCTTGTTGCCTAATTACTCTGATCAGCTGTCATGCGTTGGAGATTATTATTTCCTGTTTCCGTCCCATTCTTCTTCTGCGTCTTTCTTTCTTCTTCTGCATTTTTTTGTCGTAGTCTTGTTTTCTTTGTAAACCTTGTAAAATGAAACCACTCAGGTCAGTTTCTTGTGATTGATTGGCAGTGTGTACTTTATTAGTTGCATCCATTGCATTGCGATACAACATTAGATGAGACATGACATCAAGTCTGCCTCAATTGTTACAGAAAAAAATGACTAAGGTGTCATTTAAATTGTGAAATGATTAAATATTATTAGTCAGGCTATATGTATGCATCAAAGATTTTTTTTCGTGACCATCCCTGATATGATGACTCTTTTGGGGGAGCAGTGTGGGCTTAACATCACTGACTGTGGTTCAACAAGAATAGAGAGAGAGAGAGAGAGAGAGAGAGACTCAATCATGAAGAATCTGAACAAAGAGCTCTGTACGGTGTTGTGAAGGGATTGTCATTTGCGCATGCGCTAGAGAAACCTGGGAAAGGGGGCTTTAAATGCAGTTCAAATTTAAGAAACGTTGATGTCATGTTTTATTGTTGCTGGGTAAAGTGGTACTTCCTTTTGACCTTAGTCATTGGTTCCCCTTTCCCCATTCTTTCCTCATTCAAGTAGATGGGTCTCATATGACAGAGCCGCCCAGTTCCCGGAGGCGTCGCAAACATGGCCGCCGAGTGCAGAGACTTTGCCTAAAGATACTTTGGTTTATCGAGAAAGATGAATGAAAACACTGCATATTAGAGAAGGGGGACGGGCTTGCTGGCATTCGAGTTGGTCTCGCGCACGCACGCACGCACGTTCTTTATGACGTCACGAGCGTGCGTTCGCGAATCCTCCGTTCCGCTCGGTCTGTCTGACATCGCTCGTTCGGTCTCTCGGCGGATCGATATGAGCTCTGTTCCGATCGCTCGTGAAGCGCACTGATGAGAGCGCCCGTATCAACACGTCTCTCGTGACGCGCATCCTCCGGTTATCCGGTCACGCGACGCCTCCAGCGGGACTGCGATCCTCGGTTTCGTCTGATCCTCGCGCATCTCTACCGGACACACGATGGATGATTCGGGAATAATCAGACGCAGGCGTCTGCAGGTCAGATCTCTTTACGCATACGTACTCTTGTTATTTAATGCTTCTCTGGACATACTGTGGATCTGTGGACATGTTTTTTGGTGCTAAGATAGCATTATGTCATTCGCCATAGTACAATGGTATTCGCATGTACATACAACGATAATAGCCTAGTACCACGGTATGCATCCGATCGTATTGCGTGTGTTATCGTGCGCTAGCAGCAGCAGCATCACACCTCTTACAACATTAACAAAAGATTTACTACTAATGCAATCAAAGGCCATGTTTTCTACAAAACATCATACTATAGAAATATATTGACTTAAATGATGTGTGTAGGTTTAATTCTTTTCATTTTACACAAATTAATAAGTGTGTGTTTGTGTGTCACATGTGACAAGAGGTTATTCAGTTAACACCCCCTGCCTTGGCTGCACTGTTGCTGCCATATGGTGCAACCGTCGGTCCCTGGGGTCAAAGGTCACTCCCATCATGCAGTATGGTACCGCATGCATATAAGAAGCTGTTGTCTCACCTCTAGGTCGATTCTAGATGGTTGTAAGTGGGCTGCTGTATGCATGCGGCTCTTAAATTATCTCACGGTCAATACACCAGAGCTTCACATGACTCTTGAGTCGTGTTGAACCAGCACACTTGAAAGACACTGGACATAACATAGCTTAGCTTCGAAAGATTTTGAATGACATCACAACATCTGGAATATAGCACTTGTGTCTTATATAGACTTATAATCTTGATTTCATTATATTGTTTTGTGGCCTTTTTTTTTTTTTCATTGTTTCTTTAACTGGTCATCGCATGAACTCAAACTCACATAGGTCAATGATTTTTAGATATCGAGAGGATCTGGTGCACGTTTCCTCCGATAGTGGATCCATTAGCAAAAACAGTTTTGGAAAACATGGAAAATGGCATCAGACGACGCAGCGATCCGTCACAGATGGGTGTGGACACGCTTTTAACCTAATGATGCTGAGATACTGAGGTTGGTTGGCAGAAGAAACGAAGGGTCTGCAACAAACAGGGGGCATGATGCCCAGCCAACACCATTTCATTAAACCTTAGATCCCCTGATGATCATCGCATGTCTGATGCCGGAGGCATTTTTTGTGTTTTGTAAAACTCGTGGGAAAGAAAAATATACAATGTTGGCCTGTTATTGTTTGGAAGTCATTTAAGTCATTCTTGTTTGAGCAATGGACGTGATGTTACTCTATTCGATCAGAGTTTCATTTTTTTAATTTCTCAAAGACTTACAGTACATTAAAACAAGACTCAATCAATCTCTTTCAAATAAAACTCCCTTTTTCAAATGAGAGTTAAATACTGTCAGGAGAGAGCGAGAGAACGAGAGAGAGAGAGAGAGAGAGAGAGAGAGAGTGTCTGTAATGGTCCATTACATGAGCTGAAAGTGCTTGGCCTGGCGGCTCTCTGCTCGTCGTGAGTAAGTTTCATATGTCCACATCAGTTTGCTGGGCTTCTTTTCTCCTCTGGGTTTCTGGGAAGCTTTTACAGGGTTTGGGGAGGAAAAACTCAATTACAGTGTCAAGAGAAAGATGTGAGTCACAGTGGAACAAACACAGAGATCTTTCATCCATAGAGAAACAACAGCTGGTTCAGCTTCGTGTTATGAAGATAACAACTCATGAATTCATAATAATGAACTTAAAGCATCCCTGCTTGATATTCTGACATGAAGCTTGTAAAACTAAGACGGTACTTTTGCTAAATGAATTAGTCTGAATTTATTATGGAAGATTAATATGAGGTCAAACTGGATATGTCACGAATACAAGCTGAAGTTGATGAACTGTCCCGAAAGGATGGAATGCCTATTGCTTAGATGTTGCTCTTTCAAAGCTCAGGAGATTTCAAGGCCATTACACATTGATATGTCTGCACGTTAAAAAATAAATACGACCTCACGTTTTATCAATCACATTTACACACTGTCTGCCTCCGATATTTTCGTCCGTCATAAAAACATTTTCTGCGTTTTTCACATCTGTCAAGCATATTTTTAGTAGTCTTTTTTAACAATTCAGAGACACCGTACAAACGAGAGCCAAATACGAAAAAACACATATGAAAATTGCGGACTGTATGTGCAAAGTCCTTTAGTCTCTGATGTTTTTCCTTAAGTTTAAATAAAAAGACAATCAAATGAGAATGTAAATGAATGCGGTAGAGTGCGAAGGTGTAAATGAGTGTAGATTGTAGAGGTTGAATAATCTGGATTTGAGTAAAGTTGATGAGTAGATGTTTGAGTTCACATTGAGGTCTTCAATAATATTGACTTTTGATTGCAGACCAAATCTGAGCTCAGTTTGACACATTGTTGACATTTCTTCTCACTCAAACTCTAATGACCGAAACATTTTCTGACTCTTTCTCAGCAGAAATATCTGAGAGGCACGTGAGACTTTAGAAAACGCTTCAATTTTCTCTCTATTTAATCTCATTGATGTCGATGAGAAATAACTGAGATGTTGAAGAGATGTCATGTAATTGTAAATGGCTGCCGCCGCTGTCCGTGGTGCTGAAGTTACTCTTCACGTTCTCTCAACAGTTCCGATTCTCATCTTTACATCACTCATCTGTATAACATGATGTTTGCATTTTATTTCATACGCTGGTTTTCTTAAGTATCATGGTTTAAACCTAAGTACAGTGGTACATACTAGATGATGTTGCTGTTTGCTGTAATCCTCACGGGCCGGGGATCTGTTGGGTTATTTACAGTGCATTGAGCTGCAGGCTCATTCAGAGCCTCCTGTCGATAGAGAGCTAGACTAAGCCGCCGCGTTTAATCGTCTCTGAGGATTCATTTCGTGTAAGAACACCATTACACAACTTTTCAAACGTGTCACATCTAACCACCAATCAGAGTGAGAAACCCTTGTGATGTCATGGAAACATGTTGCTTTAATTGATGACGGATAAAAGAAGATTCAGTTTTCCTTAATAATCAATTTGAAGATCTTAATTGGCAAAAATTGAAATGCCAAAAATATTAGATGTGTTTTGTTAAGATAACAACTAAACAAAGCTCTTGATTTTACTTTAAGCCTGTTGAACGCATTCAGAACGTGTGCCAACACACACTGATATACTTATTGATTATCAGTATTCAATCTCTTCTGATGATTTGCTGATTCAAGCTGCTACAAAATTTTATTCATCCATCTATCCATCCATCCATCCATTTTCTACCGCTTATCCGGGGCCGGGTCGCGGGGGCAGCAGTCTAAGCAGGGCTACCCAGACTTCCCTCTCCCTAGACACTTCCTCCAGCTCTTCCGGGGGGACACCGAGGCGTTCCCAGGCCAGCCGGGAGACATAGTCCCTCCAGCGTGTC